>OV656866.1:107257685-107857685 GCA_927399465.1 Sarcophaga caerulescens
CTCGCTCTCTCTCTCCTTGTCTTCCTTTTTTAATTTTATTTCTCATATTGTTTGTAACGCTTTTCAACTTCCGTTACGTGTAGTACAATATAAAATTAAACAACAACAACAACAAATACAAGAGAAAACTATAACGGTATTAACAATAACAATAACTTTATAACTCTTAAAAATGAGAGAGAAAATGAAATATAAATTGAGTATAAAACTTTGTCAGGTTACTTGCTCTCTCTCTCTCTCTCTCAGCATATGATAACAACATATGATATCACGATGATAAAATAACGGTGCTTGTGCTTTGCTGCTACTGCTGCTACTGCTGCTAACTCTTCGCTGCTTTCCTACTCTGCAGCTACTCAATATATTGTCTTACAATATTTATTAAATATTTTTTATTTTTTATTGTTGTTGTTTTTGTTGTTGTATTTTCTCTTTGCAAAGTCCATTCTTTTTCAAACTTCTATCAATTCATCAATTCAGCTTGGTTTGTATGTTTAAACAACACCAACACCAACAACTTCAACTTCAAGTTGAAAAGGTTACTCGCATATATTTTATATTTTTGTTTTTATTTTTGTGTTCTATTGTTGTTGTTGTTGTTTTTACTGGTACTTGTTAGTATTTTTGCTGGGTTGAAAATTATTGATCAAACATTATGAGAAATGAGGAGAATATTGTTTCACGTTTAATACAATGCAAAATGAAAAATTTAATATAAAAATAGCCAGGGTTGCCAGAGTTTTAATGGAAAATAACTCCTAAATTTTGAAAGAATAATCTCCACAAAAAAGTCATCAGTTAGGCAGTAAAGTTTAAATTACTGAATAAAGCTGAGCCAAATTAAAGAAGTCTGCTCTCCCCTAAACTAATCTATGGCATAACGTAAGTAGAAGTAATTTGAAGGTAATCTAAGTGTCTCCACATAACTACCCCTTAGACAACGACTCGTGAGGATAGCTACAGTTTCAATATATATTCCTACGCTTCAATGTTTGTAGCTGCTTTTATTAATAATACATATCAATCATACGCCTTGTTACTAAAAAAAAAATAAATTTTCAAAATTTGCTCGAAATAAACAATAAAAGTTAAGTCTTCTAATACAATATTATACATCATCTAAAAGCTTATTTTGTTAGTTATTTAATGGTGTTAAAGGTTTCTCAATTCTCCTAAATTTCTTTAACAAAATATTTAATTTTCTAAAATAACCTAAACATATTTGCAAATTTTTTTTATTAAAATTAAATTTTAAAACACTATAACTTAAAAATGTAAACTAAAAATGTTATACTATTATACATCATTAGAAACTCTGTTTTGATAGCTCTTTAATCCAGTTTAAACTTTTCCGGTAAATAGAAAATTCTTTAACAAAACCTTTAATTTGGTTAAGTAACCTCAAAATTAATATCACTCATACGCAGTGAGGGATTTTTTTTAAATTTCCCATTTTCTTGGCAATACCTTTCGAAATACAAATATTTTTTTAACTTTATTTATAGTTTATAAGCTATTTAATAGAATGAAAATGTATGATAATAACAAACAACTTACTTTAGCGAAATATACGGCTTTTACGTTGGTTGTCAAGGCTGCCATAATATAGAGAAAGAATTTCCGTTTATTTCAATAAATTCCTTGAATAAGATGTAAATACAATGGAAAGGGGTTTCTTTATGCTACAAATAATTTAAGAAATATTAGTACGATTTAGGCTAGAGCCGCGTGCGGAGGCAACAATTTTTTTGGTGTTTCAAACCAAAAAAAATATCGTTTGTCAAACGTTAACGTTGGCAAAACGAACGAGTAAAAACAAAAGAATTCAAAGTAAACGTAAAGTAACCTTATGGTTAATTTTTTTTAAATCGAAATGCATTGGGATTGGGATTGGCATTATGACCACCATTGGCATCGTCCTTGGGACTCGTATTTCTATCATTACAAATGTCCTTTACGCAAACGTTTTTGGTCGTCGTTAATCGATTTTGAGTTTCCAGACTTTCATCATTACGACTGTTGTTATACAGCAAACGATTGGTGCCACAGATCCTGTTTGACAGGCAGGGTTTACATAGAGACCGGCGAAGAGCCAGATACCTGTGGCAAAGGCACCTATAAAATCATAGTGGATGTGCACCATTTCAAGGCAGAGGAATTGAAATTAAAAGTAAGGAACTTGGATACAGTGATTCTAGAAGGCAAACACAAAGACGATCGGGCCTCCAAGATGCCAGCCTTGTGTATAACGAAATCGTTTGTGCGTAAATATAAACTGCCGCGTAATTATGATGCCACTTTGGCAAGAGCTACCCTGTCCAAGGATGGCATTATTTCCATTATAGTGCCAGCTCCTCCTGTTTTAGATGATGTGGAAAGAGAAGTTGACATCCAACCATTGGAAACATATTTCGGAGCAGTAACTGAGGAAACGAACAACAAAGCTTTGGAAGATAAAAAGGATGACAAAACGGAAGCTGCTCCAGATGAAGCGGAAGAAAAATGATTTAAAAAACTTTTTGAAAACCTTTTTCCTTTAAAAAAAAAAATTAAATCAAGCATCCTTAGTAGCTAAGTAGAGCATATTTCTAGCAATAGTAACAGCACGAGCCTTTGATAATTAGCCGCGTAAACTTGAAAACTTTAGTGAATTGAAAGCAGAACGTTCTGTTAGTTGATAGATGTGTTCCCCTCCAAAAAAAAAAAAAAAACAAGAAATTCTGTTTCCTTTTTAAATAAAAAATTAAAACAAAAAAAAATAAAAATTTTAAAAATTTAATTCAAAAAAACAAAAGAAATACCCGTAGTTTTAGCATAAAAACATACAAGTTTTACAGAGCGTTTTAAAAAACTTAAAAAATAAAAACAACAACAAAACAAACAAACAAATCATTATAATTCTCATTTAGTTTAAATTAAATGTTATCTCTCCATAGTTTTTAGTGTTTGAAAACGAAAAAAAAAATTGTTCAAATTGTTGTCATCAATTAAAATGAAAACATTCCAAAGAAATTATAAAAAAAAAAATTGGTTTTAAGAAAACATCTCTCAGCGATTTGTAAAAATATAGAGTGTGACAAATCCGTAAAAAACAACAAAAACAACAAAAAATTTAAGTGTTTTAATTCACAACCTTTAGAATAACTAGCCTTTGTTTAATAATCGGATGGGATGGCGTATGATTAATATTAATTGGAAGGCAATTTTAAGAATTCCTTGATTTCAGAAAGTGTACAGAAAGTCGTGTAACCAAAGCCTATATTCACATACATACATACATAATTGGTCATTACAACCCCTTAGCTAGGATGACAATCTAGTTTCTCACACCATTTATGTTAGGTGTGTTAATTTTGTACATGAGTGGTGGGACCTACAGTTTTAAGTCGACTCAGAACAACAGATTTCTGAAAAATTTTTCATGGCAATTATATTTTTACTTAGAGTTTTTGCCAGAAATCTGCTGAGAGGAAGTCGTCGAAGAAATATTTTTTCATATTTCGTTTAGTTGGAGATGTCCAACCTGGGGTTTGAACCGCGGCCTCACTTCTAACAAGCCGACACACTACCTAATAGACTGCGGTGACTACAAAGCCTATATTCACTTTTCAAAAGAGAGTCTCAGTAATGCTTTTGGATAGCTTCTCATTACCCTGATAATACCAACACCAGAAAGTCTCTGTATCTTATCCAATTCCATTGTAAGTATTCTCAAATTGGTCTTATCATCCGTTGCAATAGTTTCATAGGCCACATTGGCCCATCGAACATGGTATTGTTACGTTTTTAGCTTTTAAAATAAAATAAAAATAAATTTGTGTTTAGTTTTTTATTAAATTTCTTTATTATTCGCACAATTCTGTGTGCCACTGTTCACAACTTGATGTAAACAACAACAATTTTTTTTCCTTGTTATCCTCTGTTTACACCCTTCCTTTGCATAAACAATAAGAATTACTAGACAATTGTCCTTTATAATGGAGTAAACAGTCTGATAAATGTTATTGAAGGCGAATGTTCATTTCGTGAAGGCAAATAACCGTATCAATAACCACTCTTTAGCATTCGCTACTTCCATATTATTGAGTTTCAGAAACTGAATCCTTAAAGAGTTCAGAGAAACCGCGAATGTAAACGGAAAATTCTGATTAAATGTCATGGCTTGCCTTCAGCGGATTTTACAACAAAGTATTCCCCTATCAGTCATTGCGTCATGGGTAGACACGCGGAAAGAATGAGGCTCCCTTTTAACGACTTCTGCCGTGGATGCGGGTCCTCTGAGGAAGAGGAGACTGTTATTCACTTTCTTTGTCAGTGCCCGTCTCTTGCTAGGTGTAGATATAGGTTATTTGGCTCCCCATTCCTTGTTAGCTTAACGGAGCTATCATCCATTGATATCAAGGATATAGCTTCGTTCATCAAACTTTCTGGCTGGTTTTCCAGTGCGGGGTAGCCGTGCTTCCGTTGTGCAGCCCTTGCGCTGACCAACTTCTTCCTTTTCCCTGATTGTGGGGGAACTTGGTCAGTACAGGGACTGCGTTCACCCGTGGCATCACAACGGGCGGCTATGCGTGCTCAAGTGAGCTTTGTGACATCAGATCTACCACTCCGACCTAACCTAACCTATTCCCCTATCAGTCTTCATTGCTTTTTCCCGTTTTCGGCTTTATAATAAAGAAAAAGCGGGAATGATAGTTAAATCAAACATTTCCTTGTTTAATTCTAATTCAAATTATTATTTTCTTTTATTGAAAAGTACTCTTGTTTTTCTTTCCCCCTCCTATTTCTCTTTGATTTTGCCCCTCATATTTTGCTGCATTAGTTTTGCTTTACTGTGGTATTTTGCAACATGTTTCATCTGGTTTCAGTTAATTTTTCCGTGTCTAATCAAGCGTCCATAATTCGTTTATTTACGCTGATTTTAACATGACATGGGGTATGCTTGTGTGTTGTAGTCAGTAAATGTTCTGCTGTTTTAATGGCTGCTGCAGCTACTGATTTTTTTTTTCTTTTTTTTTTGAAAATGTTTTACGTGAGAGGGTAACATCAGTCCAGGTTTGTTTATTGAGATGCAGAATCAATAGAAAATTTTATTTAAGTTGCCATAGAATTGTAAGAAAATTGTTTACTCTATTTTCATCGCATTTGAAGTGTAACATGAATGAAGATGCTGGAAAGCAAATCAAAGTTTGCATATTAAAATGCATTGGTTGGGAAAAACTAAGCATACGAAGGCTATTTCGAGGCTTCATAGGGGCTATGTAGTCGCCCACAAGGTGAGGTATACAGATACTTCTGAATCTAATACCGCTTAACACAGGCAATAAAAGTCATGAACATTCGCCTTCAAGAATATTCACCAAGACTGTTTATTCTGCCATATAAAAGGCAAGGCAAAGCAGGCGACTGAGTTAGTGAAGTTCAGTCAGTCTTGTGTGAAGACGGTGTGTGTTTGAATAGAGTAATCGTGGTTTGAAGATTTCTGTTACAAAGGTCTGTCGCATAATTCTCTAGTAATTGTTATTGTTTATGCAAAGGGTATGAACAGAGGAATAACAAAAAAAAGGCAATTGTTGTTGTTTACATCAAGTTGTGAATAGTGGCACACAGAATTGTGCGAATAATAAAGAATTTTAATTAAAACTAAACACAGATTTATTTTTATTTTAATTTGCAATCTACGAACTCATATTTTAAACGTTTTCAAATATGAGTGATGCTTATTAATCTCATGAATACTGCATTAGGAAGGAATTTCATTTATTTTCCAATGGAAAAATACACTTTTAATTAAAAAAAAATGCGGAAATTTTAATGAAAATTCCTTTTCATTAATTATTATCCGCCATACGCGGCATTATTAGCAAATGCTTGTGCAGGAAAATAGTTTAAGAATTTCGCCACAATTTATATAAAGACTGTGTAGTAAATTAATTAAAAAAATTCATTGGAAAACTGCACAAGTATTTGGAGAATTTAATTGCAAAACAAGCAAACAATTTAAAAATATTGGAGGAGTATTGAAAACATGATTGCGTGTAATTTACACGTGTTTGCCAGCTGTCAGATAACGGCTACACTTTTTGCATTTTGTATTTGACAGTCAAACCAATAACCAAGTACTTTGCCGCTGTGGCATTACTCCCGATTAACGTGGGACAGTTAAGTCAATGCATTCACAATAGGATCACCTTTCGCTAGAATCAAGGAAACATGGAATTTCAAGACATTAAAGGAGCAAGTGAGCTGAGCTTCATAGTGCTGGGATTGATTTTCGTATCAAAATACATAGCTGTTGTAAGTGAGAATAATAGATGAATATTTATGCTTCTATTCCTCATTTACATACGTCCAGACATAATTGTTCATTACAACCCTTCAGTCAGGATTACGACCTATTTTCTCTCACCACATATGTTGTGTGTGTTAGTTTTATACATAAGCAGCGGGACGAACAGTTTAAAGTCAACTCAGAACGTCATATTTTTTTTGAGAAATTTTTAATGGCAATTTTAGTTTACTGTCAGAGTTTTTCCCAGAAATCTGCTGAGAGTTAGTCGCATAAGAAATATTGTTACGTTTTTACCTTTTAAAATCGTTTAAAATATGAGCTCGTAGATTGCAAATAAAATAAAAAATAAATTTTGTGTTTAGTTTTAATTAAAATTAATTAAATTAAATTTTAATTAAATTTAATTAATTATTCGCACAATTCTGTGTGCCACTGTTCACAACTTGATGTAAATAAAAACAATGGCTTTGTTTGTCATTTTTCTATTTACAGTATTCCCTCGATTTACGTCGTAGAATGTTCCGGAAAAAGGCGACGTAAATCGAAACGACGTAAATCGAATTTCATATTGCTCATACTACAAAGTAGTATGTTTTTAATAAGGAACTTAAAAAAGTTACAGTAATCTTTCGATTTACGTCACAGTTGGTTCCAAAAAAGGCGACGTAAATCGAATGACAACGCAAATCGAAGTTGAAGGGAAAAAAATTTTTGACGACGTTAATCGAAACAACGTAAATCGAGACGACGTAAATCGAGGGAATACTGTATATCCTTTGAATAAACAATTACAATTACTAGACAATTGTACGACAGATCTTTGTAACGGAGATCTTCAAACCACAATTACTCTCTACAAACACACCCGGTCATCACATAGGACTGACTGAACTTCACTCACTCCAGTCCCCTTACCTTTTATATGACAAAGTAAACAATCTGATGAATGTTCTTGAAGGCGAATGTTCGTGTTTTTGCCTTCTCGAAATCTCTGTAAATGTAAACATCATTGTTTACTTTCATTATTGTTGTTTGTGTATTTTGTTTACATTTATTTTTGTAGGCTTGTTTGTGGATTTTTGTTATCTTTTTTTATGCTGGTGTTTGTTGTTATATTAAGCAGTATGATAATTTGTAAACAGGTTTGTTTACTGCATTGTTTTGTTTTTGTAGCTTTGTTTATATATTTTAATGTTAAGCGATGTAAAAGCAAGTATCTATATTTTTTTCATTTTCGTAACAATATTTTCATATTTTCGTTTTGATGTCTGACCTGGCGTTTAAACCATGGCCTTACGTTTAATAAGCCAACACATTGCCTACTAGATTGCGGTGACTTTAATTCCTCCTCGTGTAAAAGATTTGTCTGTCGTGAATACCGCATTTATAATACAAAATTTAATCAACAACTATATCCCTCTTGAAATTTCTTTATTTTTACCAACTGTTCTCTGACTTCCATCCACTTATTGTTATTGGAAAAATACCAAATTTGCATATGAATTTATTGTTGCATTTGATTTGTCTTGCATATCGTTATCGTTATCGTTATCGATATTTTCAATATTATTTTGCCTTGCTTTTGTGGTGTTTTTTGTTTCGTTTCGATTTGATTTGATTTCATTTCATTGAACGTGTTCAACTAATTTAACAGTCTGTGGATTACGATGCTGATGATGATGATGGCTTGTTATTATAAATTTTTGGGTGGCCTCAAGCCACTAGACAATCGAAAATTATCGTCATTACGTTTCAATATTTATGTCATCAACAACAAAATAATTTCATTCTCTTCTTCTGTTCCTTTCTTTTGTGTTTTTTTGCTGTTGTTGTGTTTATTAATAATGCAACATCAGCAATTATTGTGTCTGACGTTAGTGTGGCATTATTTTTTTTTTCTCTTTTTTTCGTTTAAAACTCCTACTGTTTTATAGAATATTATTGGCTTGGAATATAGACGTACGTACGATGCCTTCTATTGCTAAATATTGTATCAAAGTGTTGTGGTTGTATTAATATGAGATTAGTTAGCAAATAATTCAGACGAAATTAGAAATCATTCATGCATTGCATGGTAATCATTTTTGTTGGAAGTTTATGGTAGTTTGGTGGGGAAAAAAAATATGAAAATTATTGTGTTTTTGAAAATGATAATAAAAAAAAAAACGAATAACTAATTATTCGTAATTTAAGGAGAATAAACCAAATTTATCAATTGGTTTCAAATGGAAAAGAATATCGAACAATTAGAAGGCTGGGGCTTCGAGGAAACGTTTACACTCAGGTCTCGTTTTATGCGATAGATGCGTTCCAAAAAAAATCGCATAAATTGAATTCGCATAAAACGATACTCTAGCTTCATATAAAAATTAATGATTCGTTCCACAATTCTGAAAAACCGTATAAATTCAAATTTTAATTAAAAAATCAAAGCAAAATCGCATAAAAAAATTAACAAAAGTCTATTTATTTCATTTTCTTAAACTATAAAAACAAAAATTTCTAAGAAAATAAACAAAAATAAAATATTAATTCATTATTTACAAAAAAAAAAACAAAATGATCCAAAAAATAATAAATAAAAAATAAAGTCTATAACTATGAATGTACGATCAATCATTCTGCATCATTTTGGAATTGGTTCGACGTCACTTTTATCATTACATACCTATCAGGAAGTGTAGGGGACTAGATCAACGAAGTTTATATGTTTTTTCTGAATAAAAGTATAAAAGTGACAGTTATTAATAGGAACTGCTCCTTTAAATAAAAGATTTTTTAAATCAAAAGTAAGGATTGATTTTTAAGGCTTTTATTGGCATAATTAGGGCAATCTGATGCTAATCAATCGCCTTTTCAATTAGAAACTAACTAGAACGATTGATTTTCACAAGCTATTCGGAGTAGAGATCTGATAGGGTGCGAGGCTCAAACTACAGCGTACATTCACAAGAGATTCCCATATAAAAAAACTTTTCAAACCGCAGGGAAATCAGTGCCGCTTTCTGAATCAACAGCTTTGGTCATTACAACCCTTCAGTTAGGATTAACAATACTGATTATATCAGTGGTGCAAACTTGGTTTAATTTAAAAATTATCATAACATTTTAAAATCTATAAAAAAATCTAAAAAAAAAAATTTCATTTCAAATCGCATAAATTCGAATTCGCATAAAAAAATCCGCATAATACGAGACCCGAGTGTAATACATTACAATGTTTGGATCCTGCCATTATATAAGGCATGCAACTTTGTTTGAAAGACGTTCTCTGAATTGGTTGTAGCTGTCCTGATCCATTTGAGGAAGTTTTAGACCAGTTTTATATTTTTTACTGTTACGAAAATGAAACGAAATCTAGATACTGGTGTTTTGCTTTTACATCGTTTAACATTAAAATGATAAACAAAAGCTATAAAAACAAAATAATGAATTTTTTTACAAATTATCGCACTGCTTAATATACCAACAAATACCAGCATAAAAAATGGTATACAATAATAAACGTAAACAACG
The DNA here is from genome assembly GCA_927399465.1 of Sarcophaga caerulescens. Classification (NCBI taxonomy): domain Eukaryota; kingdom Metazoa; phylum Arthropoda; class Insecta; order Diptera; family Sarcophagidae; genus Sarcophaga; species Sarcophaga caerulescens. The sequence goes on from OV656866.1 coordinate 107,267,494, forward strand.
ATGTTTACATTTATAGAGATTTCGAGAAGGCGAAGTCATGAACGTTCGCCTTCAAGTCTGAGTTAGTGAAGTTCAGTCAGTCTTGTGTGAAGACACGGTGCCTTTGAAGAGAGTAATCGTGGTTTGACGATCTCCGTTACAAAGATCTGTCGAACAATTGTCTAGTAATTATTATTGTTTATGCAAAGCGTTTAAACAGAGGAATAACAAAGAAAAGCAATTGTTGTTGTTTACATAAAGTTGTGAACAGTGGCACACAGAATTGTGCCAATAATAAATAATTTTAATTAAACCTAAACACAAAATTTATTTTTATTTTATTTGCAATCTACGAGCTCATATTTTAAACGTTTTTAAAAGGTAAAAACGTAACATCTGTAATAAGTTGTATAATCCCCATAATTTAAAACCCTGATAGAAGAGGCAAGTCACAACTAAAAATAAAGATTTCAACAAAAGTTTCTTTACAACTCATCAGTTACATAATTGTTATCGATTTTAACAAAAATCCTAGACAAGCCAAAAACAACAATTCAAGAAAAGGATCAAATCCTGTGATTTTACTTTGTTGCCATTATTTTTAAAAGTTCAATGGCTTATGGGTTCAACTAAAAAATAAATAGTAAATACGTTGTAATATGGTTTGTTAGACAAGAAATTTAAAAAAAAAAGGTTTTAAACTCAGACAATTTGATTAACAATTATCCTTCTAGCCTTTGCATCATTTGCTTTTCATTAATAATTTCATATATTATTAAAAATCATCTCATATCCCTGGCATTAGTTATTCCATGTTGTACGTGAAGTTTTTCAAAACTTTATTAGATTTTCATAACACATTCACACTCCTTTTCATAACTGTTCGCAAAGTCTCTCTAACTCCTTTGGATGCTTACCTGATAGCTTTGGATGCATTAACCATGATGCCATCCTTATACCATTGAAATTGCATTCGTGCCGATCCCTGTGCTGTGCATGACAATATAAATTCACTGTCTTCACGTATTATTTGCTTTTGATTTACGCTTAAATCCTGTAAAAAGAACACGACAAAAAAAATGGAAAGAAAATCAGAAGATTTTTTCAAAAGAATTACTTAAGCAAACGAAAAACATGATAAATTCTTCCTTTCTGACTCACCATTAAATTTAAAGGCGGATTCTCATCGAACAAATGATAGTTGGATACCAAAGTTATGTTGCCTATCTTGCCTCGCTCCACCATGCGTGTAATGGCTTCTCTAATGCGATTCGAATCGCCTTTAATGCCAAAGAAATGAAATGTGATGTCTAAACGATCGGTGGTATTGGAAATCAATTCCAAGTCGCTGATTTTCGTGATATTGAAGTTCCGTAGAACTCGCATAAGCTGGAAAGAAAAGTGAATTAAATTAAAAATGTTAGGAAATTAATTTTGTATATCGATAGGCGCATTCTTAGTAAATCTTAGCAAAACTACAAGAGCATATCTGTTGGAAGTGGTCGTTGGTCATGTTGAGGAGACCAAGCTTGTAGGCTTTACACATTTGCGACCCTTTTAAACAAGATACTAACAGATCTCATGATACTAGTTGAGAAGATAATCAATACGTAAAATTGCAGAGGAAGTTGCCATAGTCCAGTACATAGTATGTTGGATTACTAGGCGAGAGTCCGAGGTTCAAACCCCAGCTCAGACAGCCCGTAGAAAACGCAAGCAAATCTTTCTTTCGGCGATTTTCTCTCAGTAGTCTTCTGGCAAAAAATCTGAGATTATAATAAATACGTAAAGTGGCAGAGGAAGTCGCCGTAGTCCAGCACGTACTGTGTTGGATTACTAGGCGAGAGCCCTCGGTACAAACCCCAGCTCAGGCAGCCCGAAGAAAAAGTGAGTAAATATATATTTCGGCGATTTTCTCTCAGTAGTCTTCTGGCAAAAACTCTGGGAGTAAAATAAAATTGCCTTGAAAAATATAACAAAAATATGCCTTTCGAAGTCTATATCAAGCAGTCGGTGCCGCAGCTTTTGGATAAAAATTTAACACACACAACATAAGTGGTCCAGAGAACCTAGGACCACACGCAGTCATGCTCATGGGGCCTAATTCTTGGCGACAATTGACGCAATTATTATCGACCACTATTATACTCGGCCAGTTCGCTCTTTCGGGGTTTTCTTAAAGTCAAGATTCTTGGCACAGTTGGTTCTTATCTCCAGGATTAATGGGGTTGAGTTTTTTTTTTCAACTTTGAGTCATTCATCAGGCCATGAAAAAAAGTTCAATCAGTCTTGTGTGAAGACGCGGTGTGTTTGAAGAGAATAATCATGGTTTGAAGATCTCCGTTACAAAGATCTGTTGAACAATTGTCTAGTAATTGTTATTGTTTACGCAAAGGATGTAAACAAAGCAATTGTTGTTGTTTACATCAAGTTGTAAACAGTGGCACACAGAATTGTGCGAATAATAAAGAAATTTAATTAAAACTAAATACAAAATTTATTTTTATTTTACTTGCTAACTACGAGCTCATATTTTAAACGTTTTTAAAATATAAAAACGTAACCAGGAACAATGTGAGTGTAGTACTCGACCTCTTGACCAGGAAATGTATACTCAAACAACATTTGTTTAGAACAGGGATTCCCTCAAATTCGATATGTAGATTTTACGATGAGGAGAAAGAATCATCAGAACGGTTTCCGAAGTAAACATCTGAGTGGGCAGCAAGTGCTAGGCAGGCAGTTACTATGACTGAGACAAAATAACATTCTGCAGTTTGTGAGGACTAAAGTATTTGGTCACTGCCCATTGGTATACATTACAGAGATTGTGGCCACAGCAACACTCTTGAAATAATAATTCCTAAATACTTCTTAAAGCTTTAAATTGTTGACAAAAATTATATTTTAAATTAGAAAAACAAAAACAATAACATTAAATACAATAATCCTTGACATATTTAATAAGTCATAATTCTTTTACTATTTTTTTCCTTTCTTCTCTTATATCCACAGAACGTTTGTAATTTTTGTGTTCATGTCATGTCATGGAATTGAATTTATTGCGATGGTTTTTAGTTCTTGTTTTTTTTTTATTATTAATAATAAAATTGTTTATTTTTCTTTAACAGCAAAACAACAACAAACATTATAAAAATATAGAAAATAGTAAGACAGTAAAGACTTAGTTACAGGCTACACTGTAGCATACTTTAGGGCTGTTTTTAAATACTTAAATCATAGCATAGCTTTACAAACCCTATAATCATGTTTTATACTAAATGTAGGTCATAAATTATAATATTTATTCCTTTTGATTTCCTTTTGCTTGTTTTTTTTTTTGTATTTTCTTTGAATTTTCCAATTCATGTACTCTGAGACTAACTCATGGCGTATCGAAAATCTTAAATTCTATTTAACAATGTTATTGATGTCTTATGTTTTATTATGCATAAATGAAATGGAAACCAAAACGAAAACATAAACAAAAATAAAACAGAAAAACAGAGAAAGGGAAATCGCCTGATTATGATAATATTTTTTTGTAGCATATTTTAAGGAGTTGTAGAGTTGTGGCTACATAAGTAAATTAATATGAAGCATGCAGCGTATTAATCATTGTTATAGCCTTAACAATAGTTTTTGCAAATAATTGAAATATTTTTTTGGTTACAATTATTTTTAACAATAAATTTCTATTTTTTCTACCTTTTGCGGTGGTGGCCTATTGCCAATTGGAATTTTTGCCCGGCCTGTGTAAAATGTATATGTTGTGGCTTTAATGTGTAACCAATAAACATGACAACCTGTCATAAACACAAAGGGTTTCTTTGTTAAGCCATTTGTACAATACAAATAATGAATGAATGAATGAAAATTTGTAACAATTAACAGAAATTGTTGCAAATACTTGGGAAAATTTATTGCTGAAAATAATTGCTGTTTAGAAAAATAAATAGAAAAAATAATATCGTATTATTATTAACAATACAAATTACTTTTTTGCGTTTAAGTCTTTCCATTCAAAAATGTTGCATACTTTCTAGCATTATTTATAATGCCTTAAACTCTGCTTCTCTAAAATACTGATATTGTAAAGCCTGAAGATATACTTCACTTATATAAAAAGATAATCCAAACATAACCAAGTTTGTTACTGATAAGGAATGAAATTTTCAAGCAAGAATGATAAAGTGAATCTACAACTTTATAGTACTGCTGGTTTTGTGACTCCATTGTCAAAGCGAGACATTGGAAACGCCGCATGAGCAAGATAGAGAATAGAACGCAAAGATGTGCTTCCGGGTGCCGTCAAGAGGACATACATATACATACATAATTGGTCATTACAACCCTTTAGTCAGGATTACGACCTAGTTTCTCTCATCACTTATGTTGTGTGTGTTAATTTTATACATGAGTGGCGGGACCTACAGTTTAAAGTCGACTCCGAACGACAGATTTTTTGAGAAACTTTTTAATGGCGATTTTATTTTTACTCTCAGAGTTTTTGCCAAAAATCAGCTGCGTTTTGAATCCTGGCCTCACGTCTAATAAGCCAACACACTACCTACTAGACCACGGCGACTTCAGGAGGACACCTCAGATTTTGTTGAGGCTGATTTTAGGGCTACTTTCAAAGTGAGTGGTGGATAACAGACGAACGAAGCAAAGAATTTTTTTGAGATTATTTGAAGGATGATTTGTTAGGGCAAGAAAGTTTGAACATGTCAGGATAAGACAAAAAGATCTTAAGTCCGGGTTTCACAGACTATATGGTCAGGATATGTGGCTTTGACTAGCAACCTTTTGTGACCATTCCGAACAGGCAGCGATGGTGCAGTTCAGATAATCTACTTACGGTCGTGTGTTTGCTTTGGAAGTGGCATTAAGCTGTCCTAATCTTACATGGGTTATATATGTGAATAATCAATCTGCCATAGATATTTATGGCACAGGATTATTGCCAAGCATTAAAGATATTTCAAGTTTCCCTTTTTTATATGATTATTTTATGAGAAAATTTGCAAATAAAATGAAAAACTTTAAGCCAATAAACAGTAGCTTAACTTTGAAAATTAAAACTTTTCGAGAAACATTAAACAAATCCTAGCAATTCAAAATCAAAGCATTAACTGCTAGAGAAGTACGTTTAACAACTCAACTTTTCTTTTTATTCTACTACCTGGGTGGCCCATAAATTCATTTTAATATGTGCTACACAGATTTGTTCAACTTGAAATTATTTTTCTCCTTCATTTATTAACACTTAAAGTAGACACTTTTTATGCTCTTTGCTGCTCTCATCGTCCTGTGTGACTAATTACTGTTGTAAGCTCATCACTGAAATGACCAGAGAGTTGTAAAACGAAAGCTTAAAGGCCACATTGGCTCCATAAAAGTTTATGAGACTTTCCAAAAAAAAAAACTGGAGAAGAGTAGGGGATTGAAAAGCAAAACAAGTACTCAGAATTAATGTTTTTAGAAATAAAGATTCTGTGTTCTTTTGAAAAAATGAAATTTTTTCGTTGCAAACCATCTTAAATCGAACGGACACACATAAATAATGCAGCATAATGAAGATGCCAAGAGTAATGAAATGCATTCCTTCATTGCAAACAGTTAAAGGAATTATTATTGACTCTCTTTATTACTCATACAAGAAAATTAAAGTTTTTAACGCGCAATCATATTTAATTTAATTGTCCTGTTTTTCACAAATTTTTAACGAGGAAAAGTTTGGAAAGTTCAACTTTACAATGGGAAGTGTAAAGAGATTTTTCTAAAAATAAGAGGAGAAAAGTTGTGCCGACCAACTACGGTTCTTATGCCTATTGGCATTCATTTAAGTCATAAGGTAGGCTAAATGCACATCTATCTATCTATATATATAAAAGTGGATGTGTGTATGTATGTAACGTATGGACTCCAAAACGGCTGGGCCGATTTTGATAAAATTTTCAGGGAATCTTCAGAATATTCAGGCGGGTAACAGTGTGAAGTCTGATTTTTTATTTCGGGTCTGTGGGCGGAGGGGCGTGGCAAAATCCAATTTGTTTGTTTGTATGTACCTTATAGAATCGTAAACTATGCATTTGATCATGTTATGATCTTTAGCAAAGTTGTTGCGCATGAGCCGGGGAAGGTTTCTACGTTGGTATGACTAATTTCCGGCAGGGGGCGCCACTGAAAATTACTTAAAATCAATTAAATCGTAAACTGTGCATTTGATCATGTTATGATCTTTAGCAAAGTTATTGCGCATGAGCCGAAGAAGGTTTCTAAGTTGGTATGACCAATATCCAATAGGTGGCGCCACTGAAAATTACTCAAAATGAATAAAATCGTAAACTGTGCATTTGATCATGTTATGATCTTTAGCAAAGTTGTTGCGCATGAGCCGAAGAATGTTTCTAATTTAGTATGACCAATATCCGATAGGTGGCACCATTGAAAATTACTCAAAATGAATTAAATCGTAAACTGTGCATTCTTTAACAAAGGTGTTGCGTATGAGTCGACGGAGGTTGGTGCGATTAATTTCCGATGGATGGCGTCACTGAAAATTATTCAAAATGAATGACAAGTAATTGGTCGCTCTACACCTCAAGCACGGAAGAAAAGAGCATTACGAGCCTCAGAATCAGACGAGCATTGAGACTGGAAAATCTTCTAATATATACCGCTGAGACCCGTTCGCTTGAACCACTTGAACAATGAAAAGTGAGATAAGAAACTGATCGAATGCGTACTACTCAAGCCCGTTCATCTGAGTCATAAGGACAACGGGAAACAAAATCAATAAAATTATTCAAAATTAATTGGACATTCGTGTAATGTCTTTCCTTCAAATTTATTTTAGTTGGTGGCGCAGCAACGCGGGCTGGGTCAGCTAATTTACTATAAAGGAATAACAACCACACTTTCCACACGCCGTAGTCTAGTAAATAGTGTGTTGGCTTATTAGATGTAAGGCCACGCTTCAAAACTCTTCTGATTTCTGGCAAAAACTCTGAGAGTAAAAAAAAAAGTTGCCATTAAAAAGTTTCTCAAAAAAAAAAAACTGTCGTTCGGAGTCGACTTTAAACTGTAGGTCCCGCCACTCATGTATAAAAAATTAATACCCTCAACATGAGTCGTGCGAGAAGTTAGGTCGTGTACAACCTTTCTTGACTTTTTCCTGTCATGTTTAAGCAAAAATGTTGATCATACATTGGGATTGGGAGTGATGCAATTGATTGCTTTGAATATTATCAATATCTTCTCGGATAACTGCGCGAACCTGCTTAGTATCCCAATTAAACTCTGGTGATACTATTTGTGGTTTTGGCTGATCCATTCCATTCCAAAGCTTGAAAACATTGCGCTATAAAAGCCGCCTCATATGGAACCCTTATCCTCATCGGTTAGATGATAAATATTGTTACGAACATGAAGAATCTAGATACTGGTGTTTTGTTTTTACATCGCTTAACATTAAAATTACAAACAAAAATACAACAACAAACACCAGCATAAAAAATGGTAAACAAGTAAACAAAATACAACAACAAACAATACAAGAATAAATGTAAACAAAAATACACAAACAACAATAATGAAACAAAGATGTTTACATTTATAGAGATTTCGAGAAGGCGAAGCCACGAAGTCGCTGTAGTCTAGTACGTTGTGTGTTGGCTTATTAGACTGAAGGCCCGTGTTCGAATCCCAGGTCAGACATCAAAACGAAAATATGAAAATATTTCTTCGGCGACTTTCTCTCAGCAGATTTCTGGCAAAAACTCTGAGAGTAAATAAAATTGCCATGAAAAGCTTTTCAAAAATCTGTCGTTCGGAGTCGACTTTAAACTGTGGGTCCCGCCACTCATGTATAAAATTAACGCACACAACATAAGTGGTGCGAGAAGCTAGGTCGTAATCCTGACTGAAGGGTTGTAATGACCAATTATGTATGCATGAAGCCACGAACATTCGCCTTTAAGAATATTCATCAGACTGTTTACTCTGCCATATAAAAGGCAAGACAAAGCAGGCAAGTGAGTTAGTGAAGTTCAGTCAGTCTTGTTTGAAGAGAGTAATCGTGTTTTGAAGATTTTCTTTATAAAGATCTGTCGAACAATTATCTAGAAATTGTTATAGTTTATGCAAATTGTGTAAACAGAGGAATAACAAGGATGAGCAATTGTTGTTGTTTGCATAAAGTTGTGAACAGTGGCAATCTACGAACTCATATTTTAAACTTTTTTAAAAGGTAAAAACGTAACAATATTGTTTTAAATGCTCATGTAGGTGGTGTGAACTTCATCTTAAACAATACACTCTCAGTACCTGATGCTGCATTTTCCTTACTACTGAAGCATGAGATAGTGTGGGTCTAACGATATTCCTGTGGAGCCACATAATTGAGGTTCTATAGCCACTCCAATCATGATTTCTATCTTCCCCTAATGACAAATATGTTCGCCATTCATGAGACTATCGTACATGGAATGACAGAATGACATCATGCCATTGAAGTGGTTACACTGTGCAGTATATATTCTAAATCATGTGTTTTCCTGTCTTATTATTTATCATATGCAATCATCAAAATAATCTCTCTGTTTAGCTGTCACCCGTTTATGGGAGAGTCTCATTTGTAGCTTGTTTTCCATTTTTTTTTTCATCAGTTTTGATTGCTTTTTGCTTGTAAATGCCAACAAAAATTTATTTTTTCATATGAATTTGAATTTGACTAATCATTATCAATTTTTCTTCTTCCTTTTTTTTTAATTCCTTCTTCTAAAAGAGGAAAAACAAGAACATTTGAATGCAGATTATCATTTCAGTTCCTTGTTTATTTTTTTGTTTTGTTTTAGAAAACGCAAAAAGCATGAATAATCACTCCGGAATGAAGTCATTCGGGGGTATTAAGGAATTAAAAATGAAAGCAACTCAAGCCAGTTGAAGTCAAATTAAATGACAATCCTTAAGAACTTTTTAATTAATTTATGAAATTCATTACAGTTTTAGAACAGAACTGAACATAAATTGGGATATTTTAAGAGAAATAAGAGATGAACTCTGCTTTTATGGAACCATAAAGTTGGCTCATGCGTGAGGTTGAGTATGAATTCATTGGTATTTGCATGGAATTGAAGATTTTATTTATTTTTCTAATAAAGGAAATTTGTCGAATTTTTTTATCCCTTACATCTTCTATTTTGGACAAGATATTACTGCAACATTTACAAAAATTACACAGTCCTACATGGATTTTACCAATAAGATGGCTCCAGGTGTTTCCGAAAACATTTTGCGCGCTGATTAAAAAATTCAAAATGGCGGATCCAATATGGCGATCGAGGTTTATAACAATTTTCAAGTAAATCCGATTAATTTTTATAAACCTCGACCACCATATTGAATCCGCCATTTTGAATTTTTTAAATCTGAATGAAGATCTGTAATCAGCGACCCCAAAAACCCCTGAGTAACAATTTTCAAGTAAATCTGATTAATTTTTAAGGACCTCCGTAATGTGTTTCTTTTTCTCTTGCACCCCTTGACATAAACCCACGCCCCTACTATAAGGGTGCATGCAAACAGTTTGACTTTGGGCTCATTTTAAAGAGCAAAGATCAATTGTCAATTGCTGATAATAGCGATGGTTCTAGCACGTCAGTGTTTAGCTCTACAATTCTTCAAAAATAGCCAAAAACGGTATTTTTAGGGGTTTCTGACCCCTTTTTATCGAAAACCTGACGTGATGGAAATGCCTTCGGAAGCACCTGGAGCCATCTTATTTGCACAAAAAAAAAATCCAAATTTGCAGGGCTGTATTATTAGTTACAGAAAATTAAACGAACTAACTCTTATGCTGAGGAACATGTTGTGCAACATTTACAAAAATTTGAGTCACAGAAGATAACTCGAAATATTTGTTATATTTCTACTGCTGCATAATTTATTTAAGAACTAGCAACTCCTATGATTAAGAACATGTTGTTGCAACATTTACAAAAATAATATTGTTACGAAAAAGAAAAATCTATATACTGGTGTTTTGCTTTTACATCGCTTATTATTAAAATTATACACAAAAGCTACAAAAACAAAACAATGCAGTAAACAAACCTGTTTACAAATTATCGTACTGCTTAATATAACAACAAAGACCAACTTAATAATAATGGTGAACAAGTTAACAGAAATTCACAAACAACACTTCAAGAATAAACGTAAACAACGATGTTTACATTTATATAGATTTCGAGAAGGCGAAATCGTGAACATTCGCCTTCAAGAGCATTTATCAGACTGCCATATAAAAGGCAAGGCATAGCAGGCGACTGAGTTACTGAAGTTCAGTCAGTCTTGTGTGACGATCCGGTGTGTTTGAAGAGAGTAATCGTGGTTTGAAGACCTCCGTTACAAAGATCTGTAGTATAATTGCTTAGTGATTGTTATTGTTTATGCAAAGGTTGTAAACATAGGCAATTGTTGTTGTTTACATCAAGTTGTGAACAGTGGCACACAGAATAAACACCAAAATTTATTTTTATTTTATTTGTAATCTACGAGCTCATATTTTAAACATTTTTAAAAGGTAAAAACGTAACAATATGAATATCACAAATAATTGTATTATTTGTTGATTTCTATTTTGTTACAATTGTTTTTTAAAATGCAAATTTTTTTTAAATCTAATATTAACTAGCAACATTTGGCCGCAACATGTTGCTGCAACATTTATAATATTTAAAGTAAATAAAAATGAAACAAATTGTACGGCCTTTTACTCTTGGGACTTCTGAGGTTTTTAGAACATCTAGTAAATCCTATGCTTGGCAACATGTTGCTGCTACATTGCCAAATTACTTGTGTATACTTTCCTGCAGTAATGCCGGTTTTTTTTTTGCTAGTATTACATTTGAAATAATTTTTTCTCATCTATTTTAACATGTTTTGATTTTCTTTTTTTTTGTGTTGCGATTCAATATTGTTTAGCACATTTTAATTAGCAAAAGTTCATTTAAGCCATACAACAACAATAACATTATTCAACATGCATACAAAAACAGAGTCTTAGAGATGCTGCTGCCATCTCTAACAAGTTCAACATGCAGGCGACGTGCATGAGGAAATTTATTATGTGTTGCAAGTAGCAGCTATTGAAAACGGTATGTCAGCACGTCATTCACAGCTTTTTAACAAGTAAATGCTTTACATTTTCCTGCACAGTCTCTTTACATTTTCATTTACATTTCGTTACAATTTACACTCACTCACAGTGTGTTTAATAATTAACAACGTTTTTTAATTAGCATGTCAATACAACTGATTTTTTTATTTTCTCTCTTCTGCTTCTGTTTCTACTTCATCATCTTCTTTTTATTTGTAATTTGAAGTTCTTATTAAAAAAATACGTTTTTTTTAATGAGTATTTAGCACTGATTTGATTTTCCTAGAAAAACTAGAGCATTTAGTGTGATTTTAACTGTCTTGCGGTAGTAATAAACAGAAAATTTTGTTTTAAAAAAATATTTTCAAAATAATTCAAATGAAATAATTCGGAATAATTAATTGCATTGTATTAAATTGAATACATATTTCGTTTAGTCTTTAGAAGAAAGGTAAGTGTTTTCTCCGTAGATTAGATTAGAACACCTGTTTCTGCCAGAAGTCTTTATTTTTACTGTTTACTAAGATTGTGCTGCAGGCCTACGCAGGTCAAATCTTTTAATTTTTGTTGCTAGTTTAACCTTATTTTGGGTGAATTATCATTAGTGTGAAATAGATTCTCTAACCGAACTTTATTACAACCTATAAAATTCACTCTGAAAATCGCCTTTGCATCATACATTTTCCTTTTGAGGAACTTTTCATGGCGATTTTTATTTAAGATTACGGAGAGGAAGTCGTCAAAAGAAATATGTCAACATATTTCGCTTTTATTCGATATATTTCAGTTTGGATTTGAACTACAGGCTCTCCGCTAGTAAGCCAACACACTAGCCGCTAGAAGTCGCCGTAGTCTAGTAGGTAGTGTGTTGGCTTATTAGGCTAAAGGCCCAAGTTCAAACCCTAGGTCAGTCATCAAAACGAAAATATGAAAATATTTTTTCAGCGACTTCCTCTCAGCAGATTTCTGGCAAAAACTCTGAGAGTAAATAAAAAATTTGCCATGAAAAGTTTCTCAAAAATCTGTCGTTCGGAGTTGACTTTAAACAACTTTGTTGTTGTATGGCTGAAATGAACTTTTGCTAATTAAAATGGTAGTCTAGCAGTCATTACAATCCTTTAGTCAGGATTACAACCTAGTTTCTCATCGCACTTATGTTGTGTGTGTTAATTTTATACATGAGAGGCAGGACCTACAGTTTAAAGTCCACTCCGAACGACAGATTTTTGAGAAACTTTTCATTACAATTTTATTTTCAAACTCAGCGTTTTTGCCAGAATATTGCTGAAAGAAAATCTTCGAAGAAATATTTTTTCCTAGATATCTGACCTCGGGTTAGAACCGTGGCCTCACGTCTAATAAGCCAACACACTACCTACTAGACTACGGAGACTTTGATTTCCTCCACGAAGCTTAAAACCAGCTTTAGCCAAGCAATGGCATCAAGAAGAAGCTGGAGCTAATTACTACTTTTAATGGCGACTCCTGTAATTCTAAATCAGTGTTTATTTAACCACATTTAAATCCCGTTTTTTATTAACTTTTTTTGCAAGTCTTGTTCAAAAACTTTATGCCATAAACAGTTTGTTGTTTGTTTGTGCCTAGTTTAGACACACAAATTTCACAACATTTGTTTATTTCTTTCAAAATATTTCTGCACAGTTTGTTAAGCAGACAATCTCACTTTAAACTCGTTAAATAACCAAGTCAAGTTAATAATTTTTGCTTGAAACTTTTCAACAAAAGTTCTAAACTTTAGCTTGAAAACTGAAAATATTTTTGGTTACTGCAACTGTTCAATGCAAATAACATTTCTAAGCAGCAAATGCTGCTTCGTAAACTCTTTTTAGTCGGTCAACTGCTCTGCCTTTCTTGAAGTTTGGTTTCCGCAGCCAGGGATTTACATTTTGTGGAGGTCAAATACGAGAGAAATGTGCAACAGAAAGAAAATTAATCCGAAAAGGAAAGGAAGTTTTTGGAAACATGAAAAACTGTTTAAGACTTTCGTTGTTAGATTTTTAGGCCGTGATTATGTAGTTTGACATACAAAATCATGACACCAGGCAGCAGCAGCATAAACAGTTTTTGAAAATCATGAAGAACAAGAGGGAATACAAACTTTTCTTATGAATTTTTAGAAAGAATGTAAGAAATTCGGTTAAAAAAAATTTGTTTTGAGTATAATTTGCAATACATAAATAGGGTAACACAATTTCGGGGTTTAAACAGCAACAAAAAAAAGGAAAAGAAACCAGAGTAAAGGTTGAACAGGTAACAAATAATATTGTTACGCTTTTACCTTTTAAAAACGTTTAAAATATGAGCTCGTAGATTGCAAATAAAATAAAAAATAAATTTATGTTCAGTTGTAATTAAAATTCTTTGTTATTCGCACAATTCTGTGTGCCACTGTTCACAACTTGATGTAGACAACAACAATTGCCTTGTTTGTTATTGCTCTGTTTATACCCTTTGCATAAATAATAACAATTACTAGGCAATTATTCGACAGATCTTTGTAACGGAAATCTTCAAACTGCGATTACTCCTGGGCTAGGGTTGCCAGCCTGGCTGGATTGTCCAGCTTTTTTGATGCTTGTCCGGTTTCAAGCTAAAATTTAATTTGTCCAGCTAAATAGACATTTTTTAGTACACTTCAATAACTTCAATAACAGCAATAATTTTCATGTTATCTTTGTCAAATTATGTTAGCCAACACTGATTGATTTGTTATACAACTAAGTTATGATTTCCCTCTTCTATCATCACTGACATAAAAATTGCTTACACAAAACCAAAATTAACATTTTCTCAGTATTTTTTTATGTCCAGCTTTTTTTTGTTTTGTCCAGCTTTTTAAAACCCAATGTCCAGCTTTTTGCGAATCGGAATCTGGCAACCCTATCCTGGGCACAAGGGACCTCAGACTTGTTGTTTTAAAGTCTCTGAATTGTGAGATTGAACTCATTACCACTGAGCGGCAAAATTTCTATGTGTTATTGTTTGTAGGCTTCTTCTTCAATGGTGAAGTGTAGTCTCCACAATCTCATCAAACCTTGAGAGTCTGTAATCAAGGTTCTATTTTACTGACGTAATTTATCCAACAGTTGAGCGGAAAACCACTGAGCTTCTTGAGTGGTAGATAGCTTTCTGTATTAAAAACAATCAAACAATTTAAGTCTGCTTGTTTAGTTTGCAAAAAATTCAAGCATTTTCTACCATTCTTAAGAGATTCACTTCATAATTTTATTTTTCTGCATAATTTTTTCATTCTTAATACAAAACGAAATATTTATTTTGTTTTGTTTTTTAATTTTTTTTGGCAATCCTTCACCGAAATGCAATCCAATTTTGTAGTCAAATGTCTAAGCATTACTGAGATTAAGATCTTGTTTTAGAGAAAATCAAATCACTGACACATGTTGGCACACGAAACTCCATTAATCTGAAACGTTTCTTTTTATCTTTTTTTATTACAAAATACTCGTTAAAAATTTATAACCACCAGATAAGAAGTTATTACCACTCTCTCTCGCTCTATTTCGCTCTCTCTCTCTCTGTGTGCCTTTACCGACCTTGGCCATTTAGAGAAATAATTTCAAGACGTATGCATTTTCTTAAAAACAAAAAAACAAAAACTAAACACAATGAAAAAAGCTTTGAAAAAATTATATTTTAAGGCTTAAGACACTCTCAGATATACTCATAAATAAGTATTCTTGTTGTAGAAGAAACACTTAAAAACATACAAAAACTATTTAAAAAAAGAGTTTTTTTACTTTTTTTCTGGTTGCCATGTACACTTTTTGGCCTTTTTGACTTTGGCTTTTTAATGTTGGCATGCAAGGCATACTTTCCATAAACAGTTTCAGTTTCATTTTTTTTCTTTTCTTACATTCCTTAAGGCAACACAGTACGTAGCACAACTGAATAAGACAAGCATAGTGCCACACAGAGTTAAAGAGGCAAATGATGTGTTAAAATTACTGCAAATGATTCTAAGAATGTTTGAATTTTGTTTGTGACTGTATAAGGGACGACTGTATGGCATGATAAATACGGTTTATGCGGCTGACACATGTGGTTGCAAGGGTTCCAAAAAAGTTTTTCTTTTTTGTTTCGTTTTCCTAAGTGTGAAATTGTAGGTTGGTCGGCATTTTAAATATTTCTTTTTCTTAATTTTTTAACTTAACAGGTAAAGGGTCCGCCAAATAACTTTTTTTTTTTTTTTGAAAATGCTTTCAAATTCAAAAGCAAAATTGTCGCATTTGGGGCACAGAAAACCCGCACGCATACATGGAAAAGCCGACGCACCCAAAACGAGTTACTGTTTGGTGCGGATTTTGGTCCAGAGGCATAATTGGGCCACCTCGGAGCTGCGATTTGACACGGTTGGACTATTATTTGTGGGGTGCCGTCAAAGATAAGTGTTACGCCGACAAGCCAGAGACAATTGACGCTTTAAAGGACAATATTCGTGAAGCCATTGGTGAAATACAGCTGCACACAATCGATAATGTGCTTAAAAATTGGACCGATCATGTAGGTTACTGCATGGCCAGCCGAGACAGCCATTTGAATGAAATTATTTTCCATTATTAACCGGAAGGATTGTACTTTCAAATAAAAAACGAAATTTGAGAAAATATTCAGTAGTTTTTTTTAAAGCATTTTCAAAAAAAAAATTATTTGGCGGACCCTTTAGAAATGATGCAAGGTATAATAATCAACACAATTAAAAAAAAAAGAAAAAAATCATTTATTTCATGTCGAGTTTGAGTTCTCTATTTGGATCTGAAACACTTTCTTTTTGGCAGCTGTCACATAAAAGGCGAATGTTCATGACTTTGCCTTCTCGAAATCTCTATAAATGTAAACATCGTTGTTCTCATTTATTCTTGTAGGGTTGCTGTTGTATTTTTGTTTATTTGTTGTTTGTTGTTATGTTAAGTAGTACGATTATTTGTAAACAGATTTGTTTACTGCATTGTTTTGTTTTTGTGGCTTTTGTTAATAATTTTAATGTTAAGCGATGTAAAAGAAAAACAACAGTACACCTGTACCTCGATTTACGCGATAGATACGTTCCTGGCCAATTGGCGTAAATCGAAATTTACGTTTTTGTATGGAAAAACCGCGTAAAGCGAATACCTACTGTAAAAAAGCTTTTTCATTGAAAAAAAATATAGTTTTATACTGTTAATAATTTATTAAAGTATGATTTAAGTAAAAAAAAACATAAACATTTATTCCATTAAAAAATACACACACATATACTATGTACCTCATTACACAAAACAAACAATTTTTAAGCTAACTTAATCGCTATCATTTTCAACAACTTGTCTTTTTTTACGAATTTCTATGATTTCCGACTCATTACTGGATAAAGCCATCTCATTAGATTGTGCAATGGTTGAATTAGTTTCAGTTTGAATAGAATACAGGTAGGCCTCGCTTAGCACGTACTCTTTTTAACACGGCCTCGGTCTAATGCGATTCACATTTTGGTTCACATTTTCGGTTAACACTAAAAAAGCCTCGGTTGTGTGCGGTTTACAAAAATCTTTCTAATGATCAGACAAAGATAACAGATTTTTTTTAAAAAAAAAGTAACAACATTGAATCACTACAAAAGCGTCCACGTCGGATAGATCTATCCAGTGATGAAGATTAAATTTTATGGTTATGTATTTTTATTTTTTTTTTAATATTACTGTCGTGAAATATATTTTTTTTTTAATATTTCGAGAATTATTAAGTTAATTGAATGTAATATTTTTGTTTTTATGCAAAGATATGGATTAACATGTATGTATATATTATTAAAAAAAATTAAAATTAATAAAATTTGCTTTTTTGAAAACCATGGAACGTAACCCCTCTTTTTGTATTGGTTTCTTGTATCGCTTAACACGATTTTGCTTAACACGGTATTTTCATGGAACGTAACCCCCGTGTTCAACGAGGCCTACCTGTATAAGTAAAAACATTTTTTCTTCATTTTAAAAACTGCGTAAATTCGAAACCGCGTAATCCGAGTTCCGCGTAAACCGAGGTACAGGTGTATCTTGATTTTTCATTTTCGTAACAATATTTTCATTTTGATGTCTGACCTGGCGCTTGAAGCCAACACACTACATTTAATTAAAATCAAAAGACTTACTGCTAACAAACTATGGCAAATTACAGTCTTAACGAATTCCAAAACAAAACAATTTAAATAGATTTTAATCGTATGTATATCAGACCCAGAAACCCACAGAGAAAATCGGTGTAGTCTACATAGTATGTAGAGTGTTGACTTTTTAGAAAAGAGCCCATGGCTTAATTAGTGTACAAGAGATCTTCAGAGAGCAGTTCTAGAAGTCCGGTTTATGACTAGACTAAGTCAGGACATTTGCACTCAAAATACATTTGAAAACGAATCTTAAATATTGTAGACACCGCACTATAAAACTTTAAAGGTTTTAATTAAATTCTAGTGCAACTCAATGATATCTCTTGAATTTGTTCAACAATTTTTATATAAAAAAAGAGAGAAAAACTCTTTAAAAGTGTTATTTTTATGTTTCCTTTATGAAAATAACTTTTCATTCAAGAGAAGACAAAAAAACTTTCGTCTGTATATTTTTAGAATACTTTTTTGATTTTCTATTTCCATTTTGTGTTGTTTGTTGAAAGCATAATTAAAATTCGTAATAAAATAAGGAAAATTATGGAAAATTGTTAAAAATGGAAAGAAAGAAAGAAAAAATAGTGTCAAAGAAATGCTAACGGAATGGATGTTTGCTGGCGTTTTGTTAACAAAAAATTATTCAGAATTTAAAACAATTTTCTGGTAGCTTGTCTAGCACTTTTTCTCACTTCTCTTTTCAATACAGCGTTAAAGCTTGTGCTACACCGTAACTATGTATACTCATTGAGTCATATTTTTAGGTTTACATACATAAAGTCAGGTTTCCAACCTAGTTTCTCACACCACTTATGTTGTGTGTGTTAATTTTTATACATGATTTGCGGGTCCTAAACGTTAAAGTTAACTCCGAACAACAGAATTTTGAGAAGCTTTTCATGGCAATTTTATTTCACTCTCAGAGTTTTTGCCAGAAATCTGCTGAGAGGAAGTCGCTGAAGAAATACTTTTTGTATTTCGTTTTGATGTCTGACCAGCGGTTTGAACCCTAACTTTTCGTGGAATAAGACAACACACTACCGCCTAGATTACGGCGACTTCAGTTCATCCACAATCAAGGAAAACATTAGTAGTGAAAGAACCCCACATTATGAGCAGTTTCATTGCATTATCCAAGGTAAACCTTAACACCATGACAACCTTTATCTGTAGGGCATCGTATGACCATACTTAGCTACCAGTCTCTTTTATTCTCTCTGGTTTTTTGTTTTGTCTGAATTTGTTTTGAATTTAAAAATGCAAGAAACAGGAGAATATTATTCAAAAGGAGAAACAGTTTCCTTTATAGAAACCGAGCAACAAAACTATCATCATGAGGTGTAAAACAAACTTTGTCAACGGAAGGAAGGTCGTCTATAATGAGTCATAAACAATGCTAATGTGCGAATAATTAAGGCAAGAAAATTTATTACAAGAAAAAGAGTAGAAAAAGAGTAGAAAAAGAAAAATAATAGAAAAATGTATACAAATTGAGACAAAATTTAAAATGGAAATTTTAAATACAAACAGAAAGAAAAACTCATTATTTTTGGATAATAATTCCACCTTTGACCATAAAGAACAAAATTTTAGCAAAACCGCTTTCTATTCTTAGTTTTAAAGTTTAGAATTTATGTGCTGTTAGTGATAATAAAATAATCCAAGAAGACTGTCTTCAGAAAGTAGCTTCTGGATGGATATGGATGTCATGCAAGGCAATCACATCAAATCATTAATGCATGGCACATAAGTAAAGGACTTTATTAATTTTGATTCTGTGATCAGATGTCTTGCAGTAATATTATACAGGAGGTCAATTCATTACCCCGTATTGTTCCTTTATTTATCACCCTAAAAATCGGGGTGATAAATTACGTTTTTACCTTTTAAAAACGTTTAAAATATGAGCTCGTAGATTGTAAATAAAATAATTTTAATTAAAATTCTTTATTATTCGCACAATTCTGTATGTCACTGTTCACAACCTGATGTAAACAGCAACAATTGCTTTTCTTTGTTATTCCTCTGTTTATCGCCTTTGCCTAAACAATAACAATTACTAGATAATTGTTCGACTGATCTTTGTAAAGTAGATCTTCAAACCACGATTATTCACTTCATGATTATTCACTTCAAACACACCGCGTCTTCATACAAGACTGACTGAAATTTTACTAACTAGTTGCCTGCTTTGCCTTGCCTTTTATAGGGCAAAATAAACAGTCTGATGAATGTTCTTAAAGGCGAATTTTCGTGACTTCGTCTTCTCTAGATCTCCATAAATGTAAACATCCTTGTTTCATTATTATTGCTTGTGTATTTTGTTTACATTTATTCTTGTAGTGATTGTTGTTGTATTTTTGTTTACTTGTTTGCCATTTTTTATGCTGTTTTTTGTTGTTATATTACGCCGTGCTATAATTTGTAAACAAGCTCATTGTTTTGTTTTTGTAGCTTTTGTTTATAATTTTAATGTTAAACGAGGTAAAAGCAAAACACCAGTATCTAGATTTCGTTTCATTTTCGTAATAGTATATAAAACTGGTCTAAAACTTCCTTAAAAGGATCAGGACAGCTACAACCAATTCAGAGAACGCCTTTCAATTGATGTTGCCAACATATGACATCCGATTTCCTACTTTTCATAGAGTGCCAGATACTCACTTAATGCCTATAAGGTTTCCTAAGAGCTTCTGAAGTATCGGGCGGATAATCTCTGTGTTCTTAAAATGTTGGATTTATAAAAAATACCTTTTTTTTGTTGAATTAAGAGACCCTTCTTATCAATTATAATAAGGTTATTGTTACTGATACAAATAATTTTTTGGAAACATTCTCTATTTTACATCCTTGCTGTACTAAAAACTTTTTTTTTTAATTTCCAATTTTAAGATTCAAAAGCTATAAACAACAGCAAATTAATCATTTACGCTACTGCTCTGGTAATAAATTTAATATCTTCTCTCACCACAACATAAAACTTCAACGCCATAAACAAAATGTTTTACAATCCTATTGAGGGCCTATTTTAACCATGAATACACGAACAATTTGGCAAATATTTATTTGTAAACATTTAACTATAGAAATAAAACAACAACAACAACAGCAACAGCAACAAAAGAAAAACAATAAAACGACAACAACAGTAATAAATATTATTACTATGTTGTCAACTAAGATGTTACACAAAACGAAATTGAATTCCTAGTAATGGCGCCTAAATTTATGCAACAAATTTTTTAATGACAATCATAAAAACTAAGCAAATATTGTGTAACAATAGCGAACGGGAAATATGCCATAAATAACATCGGGTTAACCATTTCTAGGTTTTAAAACCGTTAATCTGACTACATTAGGCACTGAGCATGAGTATGAACAAGTCAACAATCCTGGAATAACCTGAGATTAGCTACCGGTTTTTTGACAGATCGCTAGAGACTCAGAGTACCATTAGTTAGAATATGCCCAAATATTCTTGGAACCTGTGAGGCATTATTGCATACCAGGAAGAAACACCAGGGTACACATCAAGTGCCAGGCGGGAGCATCCTGAATTTTGAAATTTGTCAAGGCAATAGGCTTTGAAGAGACATTATAGGGATACCCTACAATGTTTGAGGGAAGTACAATAGATCGGATGGTCGCGGTACTAAGGCACCTCTTACCGAGGGCCGAGTGTCCCCTTATGACTATGAGGTGGGCAAAGTGGGTGCTGATTAGGTTTGCTTTGCATATGTCCACAATGTGGCCAGAGCCTCAAAACAAATGGATTCACTATTCTATCTTGCCTTTATAAATTGTGAAGTTGAAAACCAACATTCTTCAAGTTATCACCGCGATATAGAATTCGAAAAGTAAGAAAATGAGGTTAAAATCTGTCTCAAAAGGATCGACTATTACAACCACTTTAAAGACGTTTATATACTAAATGACATTTTATATCGGGTACTATGGCAAAATCTAAGTCTTAAAATGAAGTTTAAATTTCACTGAAATCCTAGCTATACATGTGTTTTATTTAACTTTAATTTGAAAACTAAAAATGGAGAACCCTTTGCTATATTGGAACGACTCTACAAATATTTTATGTTATCGATTTACGTATTTATAATCCCTGGCAACAAATCCATTGTTTAAATCACAAAAAATTTATGACAACAGTAATCGCATTTAATTTTCTATTAATACACCTAAAAATATGCTCATAATGCCACACTGCTGCCACACATACATATTTGTTTCGAAATGCTATTAAATTTTATAAGCGCTTCTCGTTTTTTTTTTATTTTTTGCTATTTTGTATGGGGATTATAAAAACAAATTAAATTCAATAAAAACAAATTTACATACACACACACATGTATACATATTTACACACACGCTTATAAAATTATAACAAATTTTATGTAAATGTATGAGTAATTAAATTGAAAAAAAGGGAAAAAATTTAAATTCTCCTTAAATTATGCCATTTAATATGCAATTAAAATAAAAAATTACTTTTTTTGATGTACTCTTACTTTTTTGTAGCTTTTTTCAATTTGTCGCTGCATACCTTAAGGCTATCGTCGTTGACTGCTGGTGTATAAATTTTTTGTGGACTTTATTCAGCAGCAGCATAAACTTGCTTATACCATTTAGACATGCCGGGTGTGGTGTTTTTAATTGTTGTGCCAACAGCTAATTTTGAACGTGAGCTCATTTATGGTATGTAGCCGTAAAGTATGCAATTAATAATGACAACATGACAACTTTTTTCGTTTTTTTTTTTTTGTTTAAGTATCATTTACAGTGTAAAAAAGTGTTTAACTTGTGTCCCAAAATTTAATGGCTCAGTTAGGAAAAGAAAAATAAAAAAACTGAAAAAAATTAACTTTTTGGGTGGAAAAACTAAAGGTAGACCGTAGATAAAATAAAACATATGTTAAGGGACTGAATAAAATTACAAAAAAGGTACACAAATACTGTAATTGCTCATTTAGGAAAAACAATTTTGAAACAAAAAAAAAATCAACGCAAAAAAAATTTAAGGCTATAAAAATCCAAGCATACTTTGAGGTAGAATCTCAAAGGTATTCTCATTAAACAAAATTTTTAGGCTTTAAAAACCTTATTCATTAAGAATAACAGAGAGTGAATATACATCAGGATTGATCTTAAGAGACATTCTTTATGGTTATGGTATAGAAATAAAAGCATACTTTTAGGTGGAAGTAAAATCGAAGACTGAAACAAAGTAGTAAATATAAATGGTCTTGTAATAGATTCGTAATGAGAGTATAAGCTCAGTTTATAACGTATTTGAAATAGAAAGCTAGGTCGACTTAATTCCTGCCACTTTCTCTCTAATTAAGGTCGTTCCTCACTGAAGCAGATCTATTAGTTCTATTGAGTTACCATTTTTCTTCAATCCAAGAGGTATTGATATTTACTACTAGGAAGAGTCTTTTAGACTACCGAGCAATACCATGATCGTGCTCTATAGCCTAAAACTATGCCACAAACATTTTAATGTGTAATGCACATAGACGTTTTAAAGGAAACATTTTTGCGTAATAAATTTTAAGGGTTTTTAAATAATCTATGTAGTGTTATCAGCTTTAGAGCTTCAAAAAAATTGAGATTTAAAAACAATCAAACAAATTTACGTCTCAAATGCTTTCGAAGTCCAAATAACTTCATTTATTAACCAAACATGATCCTCTTTTAAATAGAAAATAACAAAAACTACAAATATTTTAATTTAAAGCATACCCAAAGGAGCTTTAACTCTTCTAAACAGAGTATACCGTAGAGAAAAAATTCTGTGTATACTTTAAGGCTTACATATAATCAGTTTATATTGTTTTTATTATTATTTAACAATAAACTAAAGCATACATTCAGGCGTTAAATAAAATAAAATTCCTAAAGCATATATTAGAACACATATTGCATGCCAGAAATTTATTCAAATAACCTTGAAATCAAATCAAAAAAGGCAAAAGGAAAGTAATTTATTATCCTGTTTTTCTGCTCCTACGGTTCTGTTAAGGACATAAAATCTGTTTTCTTATGATAAATAATTTTTAGCTACATTCCCTGCTATACAGGCATACACATGCATGCGTAACTACCTCAAAACGGAAATTGGAAAAGTAAAAGAGAGAACATTAATCAACGTTTAAGTAAATGCTCTCTCATAATAATATTATACTGCTCCTGTCCGTGTTGTTGTTCTTGTTATTATTATTTAAGAGTGTTCAAGCATTCAAAAATATGCTGTCATATTAGAGTGAAGAAAATCTAAATCAAAAATCACCTTTTAATACACTCATGCAGACACACACACAATACATCATAAATTTATCTTAAAAAGTAAAGCATACTTTTGTTGTTCTTCCAAGTTTTCGTTTTTTTTTTTTTTGCTGCATAAAAGTGGGCGTTTTTTGTTTTTTCTTTTGTATCAAACTAAAATGAATATCCCCAAAAAAAGAAGAAAAAAAGTAGCACGCTTATGATGAAGCAGAAGTTGATAAACATGGAAAAAGTTGTTGAACGATAAACACAGTCAGGTTATGACTTTTCATGGTTATGGATGGATAATTGAAAACCAAAAATGAACAGTAGATCCTTTAAATATAAAAAAGTTATATACGGAAATTAGATCAAGTGGTTCCATTACAGTTTCTTTGATAATTACAATGGCATACGGAGGCTGAGTAAAAAAATTATACATACAGCATACATTTAGGAATCACTTGCTTGTTTTAACGTACTTTCGGAGGGTCACCTGTATTTTAAGCTTGACAGCTTCATGTGTTTAACATCACTTCAGTTGATGTCTTCGAAACAATTATTGTTTTTGTCACTTTTCCTTTGACATGATATACAAGGAACACTCTCAAGTGGATGATCGATTATGATTATAAACGAAGCAAAAAAAGACAAAAAAGTAAAGCATACAATTTGGTGGCAAAATGATGTAAAATTTTTGTGATAATATTGAATCACTTTGTAGTGGCCTTCATGTATTTAAGAAAAACATTTTTTGGTTCTTTTTTTTTTTTTGCTAGACCGTAGTTTAGGTTAGGTTTGGTTGTGAAGTATTCAAAAACTTGCTTTTGATTGGAAGGGAAAATTTGAAGAAAAAGTGTTACTCAATGAGTCTTAGACAATATAAGAGATTATATTGCTATGTTTTTAAAAAAACTATATTTGGTGTTCAGTTTTAATTAAAATTCATTAATTATTAGCGCAATTCTGTGTGCCACTGTTCACAACTTAATGTAAACAACAACAATTGCTTTTCTTTGTTATTCCTCTGTTTATAGCCTTTGCATAAACAATAAAAATCACTAAGCAATTATTTGACAGATCTTTGTAACGGAGATCTTCAAACCACGATTACTCTCTTCAAACACACCGCGTCTTCACACAAGTCTGTTTGAACTTTACTAACTCACTCGCCTGCTTTGCCTTGCCTTTTATATGGCAGAGTAAACAGCCTGATGAATATTCTTGAAGGCGAATGTTCATGACTTCGCCTTATCAAAATCTCTATAAATGTAAATATCGTTGTTTACATTTATTATTGTAATGTTGTTTGTGTATTTTTGTTTACATTTATTATTGTTATAGTTTTGTTTACTTGTTTACCTTTTTTATGCTGGTATTTGTTGTAGTATTAAGTAATAAGATAATTTGTAAACAGGTTTGTTTACTGCATTGTTTTGTTTTTGTAGCTTTTGTTTATAATTTTAATGTTAAGCGATGTAAAAGCAACACATCAGTATCTAGATTTTTCATTTTCATAACAATAGCTACGCTCACTTAAAGGCAATTATCTTAGGATAAGACTTCTAACACAGATTTTTTGTTTCTCTGTTATGGTTCTGTTAATTATGGATATGTAGATTCCAATAGAAGGTTCCAAATAGAGATTCCAATTGGCCATTGCCTTATAGCAACAACATCATTATGACTGTTGGAATGAAGGTTCCCGGGTGGTGATATATAAAATACAGGCCAGCAGAGGTAATGTCGTGACGTTCTTTTTGCCATTCCATAGGAGATATTCTGAAGTCGCCGTAGTCTAGTAGGTAGTGTGTTGGCTTATTAGACTGAAGGCCCGAGTTCGAATCCCAGGTCAGACATCAAAACGAAAATATTTCTTCGGCGACTTCCTCTCAGCAGATTTCTGGCAAAAACTCTGAGAGTAAATAAAATTGCCATGAAAAGCTTCTCAAAAAACTGTCGTTCGGAGTCGACTTTAAACTGTAGGTCCCGCCACTCATGTATAAAATTAACGCACACAACATGGGTGGTGTGGGAAGTTAGGTCGTAATCCTGACTGAAGGGTTGTAATGACCAATTATTATGTATGTATAGGAGATATTCTTCTTTTTTTAGAATCTTTATAATGTCTGATTCACTTTATTTTGCTGCTATTTACTTAAGCTCTGCTGTATATTTCTTTTTCTTGTTTTGAATAACTTTTAATCACGTAAACATTGTTTAGGAATTCTGTTAACATTCTTATTATTTATGATAGCCAAGGGAGAAATAAAATCTTATCACTGATGGACATGAACAAAATCCAATGAAATGGAAAAGATAAACAAATTAAAAATGTAGAAACTGTATGTCATGCTAAACTGTTAACATAATTCTAAATGGGGGCTAAAAACAAGAAACTACAACCGTTTATACATTCCATAATTCCGTGTGCTATTAAGTTAAGCCGCTTATTAGCTATTGATCCGGAGGCTAATTATTGTTGTATTCACAGCCCTTATAGGCCACCACCACCATTAGCCGAGTGTCAATTATGTAGGCTTGTGGTTATGACCATACCACCAATGATTTCATTTTCAATTTGATGTTTTCCATCGCTGGCATTGAAATGAAATGACAGGGGGGGGGGGGGGAAGGGTGTTTAAGAAAATTTTGGTTTACAAATCAATCGATTTTAATCGCATTATTAACACCTGAAAGACATGAACAAACACACACACAGAACAACAATAACTGAACGGAAAATGGTTCATAATCACCTAATAAAGGGTTGTTGGCTTGGATTCGCTGTACTCGTATAGAAAGCCTTGACTGTTTACATGTTTAAGCCATAAAACACTTCATAAAGCAAAACAAATATGAACTGAAGCCACACTTGATTTTCTAATACCTTCCAGCTTTGGCTTTATATTGTTGATGTTGTTGTTGTATTTTGCAGGCAACAATCAAGATCTTTTGGCCGGCCATAAAGTTGCCACCACCACCATACCGCCTGGCCCTGTTGTACCTGGCATGCCAACCTCAGCAGCAGCATTGCTGGCCACTAGTGCAGGGGGTGGTGGTGGTGGTGGTGTTGGTGTTGGTAATAATAATCTAAACATTAATCTGCCGGAAAATAACAACGCCATACTGAGACTTGAAGTTGAATTACGTGACAAGAATGCACCGAAATATCGTCGAGCAATCGGTGTTGGCGCGCCACGTGCTGGCCGTGGTGCAGGCTTTAGAGGCAATGCCAACAATCGTCCAACAGCAGCAGCGGCAGCAATAGGAGGAATTGCAGGTGGTGGTGGTGGTGGCATTACTGCAGTTAATAATGGAAATAATGTCAACACTATAATGGACTTAAAAGGCAACGCCATCGTTCCTTTAGAGAAGGTAAGTAAGTAACTAGAATTGTTTACTGTATATGCCCAGTTATGAGCATGTGTGTGTGTTGCAATACTTCCTGGTATTCATGTTTAACTGCACTGAGCTGCTGTTTTCTTTTGTAAAAATTGCTTCACCCAGTCAAGAAGAAAGTGTGTATGCAGGTGTGTAAATATGTTCCGTGTGTTCTCACTTGTTTACGTGACCTAATGGCTCTTTTAACGTTTTTCCACTTTTTTTTTCTCTTATCATTATGAAGTACATAAAGGGCAGGATATTAAAAATAACGGTTCGTGTTGATTGTTGCATGGAAACAAAATCAAAAAAGTGTTCTTTTTAACGTTCAAGGTTACGAGGAAATAATTGCACACTACTTGGTTGTTTGTTTTCGGTAAAGGCTTTAAATATTTGTGGACTTTAATGCACTGCCCTAACTAAGATACATACATACATACATAACTGGTCATTACAAACCTTCAGTCATGATTACGACCTAGCTTCTCACACCACTTATGTTGTGTGCGTTAATTTTATACATGAGTGGCGGGACCTACAGCTTAAAGTCGACTCCGAACGACAGATTTTTTTGAGAAACTTTTCATGGCAATTTTATTTTTACTCTCAGAGTTTTTGCCAGAAATCTGCTGAGAGCCCTAACTAAGATAGTCGTGGTTTAATTGTGAGGCCGTGACTTTCACAATCAGTTAGTTCTGGGCTAACGTTCTATGTGGCATAACAATGGGCCACTATTAGCGACCTAGAGACACTGGCACTCTCTCCTACCCAAGTTAATTCTAATATGGCCGATATATTGGTAATGATATCGCCCAGCATGTGAAATTTTTATCTCCAAAGACAATCATCATAGAGAGAACACTTGATTAAATACAGAAATGAATAATCATCACTTGGATTTGATTGGATAGTGTTACGAAAATGAGAAATTAAGATACTGGTGTTCTGCTGTTACATCGCTTAACATACATAATTGGTCATTACAACCCTTCAGTCAGGATTACGACCTAGCTTCTCACACCACTTATGTTGTGTGCGTTAATTTTGTACATGAGTGGCGGGACCTACAGTTTAAAGTCGACTCCGAACGACAGATTTTTGAGAAGCTTTTAATGGCAATTTTATTTACTCTCAGAGTTTTTGCCAGAAATCTGCTGAGAGGAAGTCGCCGAAGAAATATTTTCATATTTTCGTTTGATGCCTGACCTGGGATACGAACCCGGGCCTTCAGTCTGATAAGCCAACACATTACCTACTAGACTACGGCGACTGTAGGTACATCGCTTAACATTAAAATTATAAACAAAAGCTACAGAAACAAAACAATGCAGTAAACAAACCCGTTTACAAACTATCCTACTGTTTAATATAACAATAAACACCAGCATAAAAAGAAATGGTAAACAAGTAAACAAAAATACAACAACAAACTCTACAAGAATAAAAATAAACAAAATATACAAACAACAATAATGAATGTAACCAACGATGTTTACATCAGATATCAGACTTTTTACGTTGCCATATAAAAGTTAAGGCAAAGCAGGTGACTGAGTTAGTAAAAGTTCAGTCAGTCTTGTGTGAAGATGCGGTGTGTTTGAAGAGATTAATCTTGGTTTGAAGCTCTCCGTTAGAAAGATCTGTCGTATAAATGCTTAGTGATTGTTATTGTTTATGCAAAGGGTATAAACAGAAGAATAACAAAGAAAAGCAATTGTTGTTGTTTACATCAAGTTGTGGACAGTGGCACACAGAATTGTACGAATAATAAAAAATTTTATTATTATTTTATTTGCAATCTACGAGCTCATATTTTAAACGTTTTTAAAAGGTAAACAAGTAACAAAATTTATTCAGCCCGCCATAGTGGACCGAGAAAGTCAAATAAGCAATGCAGTAATTGAACGAGGAGGATTTTTTATTTTCTGTCCTTTGAGGTATTGCTGAATCTCACTAGAGTGGCAGTGCTTTCGTTGCTCGATTAAAAGGTTTTGGTATGTTAGAGTTCAGCTTCTTAAGAGACTTATTTTAGTTGTAAAAGTGTCTCAACTTTTTGAATGCAATTGGCAAAGGAGTACACGAACGACACTTCAATTTCAAGTGTTTGCTATCTTCACTGATTCTCTGGCCTATTTCCCCGATTTAGAAGATTGGAAGACAAAATAAAAAGCCTTTGTAATTTCACTAATCCACCACGTACCCGTAAAGTAAATGCCATTAAGAAGAAAAAATCTTTTTTTATTCTACAAAATCTTCTTCCTTTTTCTTGATACGAAATTCGATAACACTTTTGAGCTCTTGAGCAATTTATTTTCAATTTAAGGTCACTTAAGGAAAAATCTTTTTTATTTTCGAATCCTTTTAAAAACGAACAAACGAAAAAGAAACGAATCCATCCATTAATTTCTTATTGAAAAATCCTTTTTCCTTGCTCACACACTCTACCTCTCTCTCTTACATTATTGACAAGAAAATTATTGTCTTTCCTTTAAAGTGTCACTTGTTTTTTCTCTCTCGTCTTGTCTTGTCTTTTCTTCTCTTTTTTCAGGTTCTTGAGGAACTTTTGGTGAAACTGGAAATTGAACATGTGACCTGGACAACAAGTAAAAAAGGTTACTTTCATCATGTTGTCTTTCCATTGCAATCAGGCGAACCATGTGAAACAACGCTACACTGTTTAACAGAATTGGGCATTGGAACGAAATTGAATTCAAGTGTCAGGTAAGTTTTCAACACTCATTTTAGGTTTATTTTCCTTCTTCTTCTTTTTTTGTTTTCTGGGAATTTAATTTTTTTTTGTTGAAGTTGAAAGTAAGAAGAAGAAGCTTTTAAAAGTTTGAAAGGAAATTTTTAAAAGGAAAATTAGGAATTAAGAAACAGAAACAGGAAGAAATTTGAAGAGAAGTTGGAAGTTTTCAATGGAAAATCACAGGCACATTGTTATTAAGAGGTGGTGTTTGGCACATATGCTATGAACTTTACACACTACCCTCGCATAAGCTTGTTCAAAAAATAACATGAGTTGCTCCATCATTATTAAATCCACATTGAAAAACATTTTTCATCTTCATTATCGTTTTGCTTTTAGTCACTTCAATTCTATATTTTGCGTCATCATTTCTGTAGAATTTTAAAAAAACTTTTCACCAACAATTTCGTTGTTTATGGATGGCGTTCACTGCACGTAACCTTTAATCCCTGAATGGCATCAAGCGCCTTCGCACTGTCATAAAATATCGTCTTCAACACATTGCACACAGCGGACAATGCCATTAAAATGAACATTTTTTTTTCCTTTCTTTGTGTTAACAAAAGCAAAAGGAAAGAAAAATAAAAACAGACAGACAGACACACAGACAATGAGAAATAAAATGAATGACTTGTAGTTGCCACTTTTAACCTGGTTTCTTGCCTTTCTTATTTGATGGCTTTTGAATGAACAGACAATTTTTCGGGTATATTTTTTTTTTTTGTAATATTTAGGCAACTTAAAATTGTTTTAGAATGACATGAGAAGTGGTCATTTGCTAGAAAGTTATCCTGTGAATAGACTCTCAATTTAAAATTAAAATTTTGCAAAAAAATATTTAAAAATATAAGAAGACCAAGAATTTGAACAATCTTTGTTGAAAATGTAGAAGATCAGCGCACTTCGAACAGGTAAACGACGCATGGTTAAGTTAGGGGGCGTTAGAACAATAAATTAAAAGTCAACGTTGTACACTAAGCTACTCTACAAAATTCAGATTATTCCGTCAGATATTTAAAGAATAAGATTCCCAGTGTTCCCCTAAATATTGTTACGAAAATGGAAATGGTGTTGTTAAAATAATAAGCAAAAGCTACAAAAACAACACAATGGACTTGATCACACATAAAATGATAAACAAAAGCTCCAAAAACAAAACAATGCAGTTGTTCACGTAATCGACGAATGAGTAAACATATACCAACAAAAATAACAGGCTTGTTTACAAGATCTATGAATAAACAAAAATATAGCAACAACGTCCGTGTATAAAAAAATATAGCGGAAAGACAAACAAACAAAACAACAACAACTCTGCCTGGACGAAAGTAAACAAGATACACGAACAACAAAAATGGAAACAAGTTGTTTACGAAGGTCGTCATCATCCTTCAAGGGCATCCATCACACTGTTGATCCAGTGATATAAAAGGCAAGATAAAGCGAGCAACGAGGATTCAGTTAGAATTCAGTCAGTCGTGTATGAAGACGCATGATTCTCGGAGTTCGAGTTAAGTTAGTCGTGTGACGACGTCGCGTTGAATTGAGTGAGAATTCAACCAGTGGTGTGTGAAGATACGAGATCGAGTTATAATTCAGTCAGACTTGTGTGCAGACAAGTTGCGTGAAGAAAACAGTTGTTAGTGTGGTGCTTACAGAAAAGGTTGTGTGTAAAGAAGAATAACTAACAAGTGTTGTTGCTTATAAAAAAAAAGGTTATAAGCAGAGAAATATAACGAAAAGAAGCACATATTGTGAAAGTTATCGTTGTATAAGTGGAAGAAGTTCGAACAGTGGCACAAGAGTTGTGCCGATAATAAAGAATTGATTGAAAAATAAACACAGATTTATTTTTATTTTATTTGCAATTTACGAACTCATATTTTTAACGTTTTTAAAAGGTAAAAACGTAACAATATGGTGAAAGACAGTCTTTTCCTTGTCGGAGTTGCAACTTCTAAAGAAATCATGCGAGGGTGCGCCTAGCCAACATGCATGCCTTTCTATTAGGCAATGTTACCTGAGGGCAGAGATCTCATAATAAGGCAGTCCAATAAGTATCTCCTTCTACGCAGGAAGTGTTAGCCAAGGACTGGTTTTTTCCCTAATTTACAAACAACTCGGGGCCAAAGGAACACATATATGCGGAATCAATGGTTACCGTGGAGTCAGGCCAGCAATATAACGAGTTCAACATGATTTCTACAAGTGGTTCCTGCTGATGTAGTAAAAGGCATAAAATGCTGTAGTTGGTTCTATTCTTACGAGCCTTGCATAAGAAATGGAAGACTGTTTCTACAGAAGTTGCATTGTTTCGTCGTATCATCTTATCTCATCTGCATACGAAAGAAGATGGGATGCGTCCCTTTCAGGCATGGTCTTATTGAACAGATTTTTATCTCAGCTTAAAGAAGTTGTGTTCGTCAATTAGGCTGATCTTTAAATTTAAAAAAATTTAACTTGAATTTCGGTTCCTAATTTGAAATTGTTTTCTTTTTTGTTTCTTTACTTTCAGTGTTTTACCCTGCAGTGTCAGTTATGATGCCTTAACTGTTGCCGATGATTACAGGTAAGCGCAACAAGGCCAAAAAAACCTTATACACAAATCACTAAACGGTGATCACACATACATAAATAATTGGTCATTACAACAATTTAGACAGGATCAGGACAATCTAGTTTTTCACACCACTTATATTGTTTGCGTTTGGGCATTGTATTATAGGAACGCATGCGAGGCGTATTGTTCTTGGACACCTTGCAAATGATTTCTGTAGAAGTTGTGGAGATGAGGAGGAGGATGAGACTGTTATTGGTCAGAGGAGAAAGGGGTACCTGGGTGCCTACTATATTGAGGATCTGTAGGAACAGCATGGATATTGGACTAATGGAAAATGTGAAATTGTGGTATCACAATGGGCCTTATGTGCGGCCAAAGTGTGTCCGCTCATGACGCCATTGAGGCGCCTACCTACCTATGCTGTGTCCGTTAATTTTATACATGATTGGCGGTACCTACAGTTTAAAGTTGACTCCATACGACAGATTTTTTTGAGAAACTTATCATGGCAATTTTATTTTTACTCTCAGAGTTTTTGCCAGAAATCTGCTGAGAGAAAGTCGACGAAGAAATATTTGCTCATATTTCGTATTGGTGAAAATGTCTGATCTAGGGTTTGAACCTCACTACCTATTAGACCGCGTTATAATGTTCACAATAAATTAATTTCCCCCAAAGAATTTAATTCTTTCACTTTAAATAATAAACAAAAAACTACAAACAGTGGCATTAATAATGGAAAATAAAAGAAATTCTCTTACGACCGCAAAAACCAAAGAAAACAACATGAAAACACGAAACAACTCTTTTTAGATTAAAATTTTTGGGACGAGAAGAAAACGTACAGAACAACAAAAAAAAATTTAAATAATTTGTTGTTGTTGTTATTGTTACTGTTCTAATAAAAGTCTTTCTTGACAATGCCTTCATTGCAAAACGAACATCAGCAGCAACAGCAACAGCATCGAGCATCAAATATTGGTTAAGAAAAGTAGTTGTGGCCAAAAGGCGTGGCAATTGTTAACAATTCGTAAAATATTTGAAATACTCGGTACTCTCTGGCATGCTCTGTTGTTGTATTGTGTACTTTTTTTTACTAGTTTTTCAATTCAATTTATTTTTTATTTTTCTGTGCTTATAAGACCACCAGTCTGTTAACAGTTTACCATTTGAAAAGCTAAATGACACAAAACATTGACTACATTAAACAGCAACAGCAGCAACAACAGCAACAGTAACAACACTATTATCAACACTATACGGTACGTTGTTGGCAACAAGCAAATCCTTGGTTTGTTTTTCTATTTACAAGTGTTTGCATAAGAAAACTTGAAAAAATAAAGTTGCGTTAGAGGTGTCTTGAAAACACCCAGCCGATGCAATAAGAATTTCCTAAGAGCACTCTATTCGAGTTGCCGTAGTCTAGTAGATAGTGTGTTGGCTTATTAGCCATGAGGCCACAGTTCAAACCCAGGTCAGACATCTTCAACAAAACGAAAATATGAACAAATATTTATTCGGCAACTTTCTCTCATAGCAGATAGCAAACACTTGAAATTGAAGTGTCGTTGTACTCCTTTGCCAATTTCATCCAAAAAGTTGAGACACTTTTAAAACTAAAATAAGTCTCTTAAGAAGCTGAACTGTAACATACCAAAACCTTTTAATCGAGCAACGAAAGCACTGCCACTCTAGTGAGATTCAGCAATACCTCAAAGGACAGAAAATAAAAAATCTTCCTCGTTCAATTACTGCATTGCTTATTTGACTTTCTCCGTCCACTATGGCGGGCTGAATAAATTTTGTTACTTGTTTACCTTTTAAAAACTTTTAAAATATGAGCTCGTAGATTGCAAATAAAATAAAAAATTAATTTGTGTTTAGTTTTAATTAAAATTCTTTATTATTTGCACAATTCTGTGTGCCACTGTTCACCACTTGATGTAAACAACAACAATTGCCTTTTTTCTTTGTTATTCTTCTGTTTATACCCTTTGCATAAACAATAACAATTACTAGGCAATTGCTCGACAGATCTTTTTAACGGAGAGCTTCAAACCAAGATTAATCTCTTCAAACACACCGCATCTTCACACAAGACTGACTGAACTTTTACTAACTCAGTTACCTGCTTTGCCTTAACTTTTATAAGGCAACGTAAAAAGTCTGATGAATATTCTTGAAGGCGAATGTTCATGACTTCGCCTTCTCGAAGTCTCTATAAATGTAAACATCGTTGGTTACATTCATTATTGTTGATTGTGTATTTTGTTTTCATTTATTCTTGTAGAGTTTGTTGTTGTATTTTTGTTTACTTGTTTACCATTTCTTTTTATGCTGGTGTTTATTGTTATATTAAACAGTAGGATAATTTGTAAACGGGTTTGTTTACTGCATTGTTTTGTTTATATAGCTTTTGTTTATAATTTTAATGTTAAGCGATGTAACAGCAGAACACCAGTATCTTAATTTCTCATTTTCGTAACACTATCCAATCAAATCCAAGTGATGATTATTCACTTCTGTATTTAATCAACTGTTCTCTCTGTGATGATTGTGTTCGGAGATAAAAATTTCACATGCTGGGCGATATCATTACCAATATATCGGCCATATTAGAATTAACTTGGGTAGGACAGAGTGCCAGTGTCTCTAGGTCGCTAATAGCGGCCCATTGTTATGCCACATAGGACGTTAGCCCAGAACTAACTGATTGTGAAAGTCACGGCCTCACAATTAAACCACGACTATCTTAGTTAGGGCTCTCTGCAGATTTTTTGCAAAAACTCTGAGAGTAAATAAAATTACCATGAAAGTTTCTTAAAAATCTAACGTTCGGAGACAACTTAAAACTGTAGGTCCCAGTACTCATAGATAAAATTATCATACACAACATAAGTGGTGTGAGAAACTAGGTTATAATCTTGACTAAAGGTTTGTAATGACCAATTATGTATGTATGTATGCACTCTATTCGGGTCAGTATAACTCTTTAGTGTGGATTACAACTTAGCTTTTCACGTTACCCATGATGTATGTGTTAATTTTATCGTCTACGAACGACGGGTTTAAGAAACTTTTAAAATTTCATTTTAAAAAGTGTCGGTTTCACTTGAGTGCTGAAATTACAAGCACTCAGTACAGAATTCTTAATCAAAATCATCAACCAAAAATTATTTTCTCTTCAATAAAAAATGCTGCCCAAAAAGTGTTACAAAATAGAGTCGGTTGCACTTGTCATATTTATAATACACAGTCAAACATTCAATATATTGATGGAATATTTATATTTATTATCTCTGCATGCAAAAACTACCTTAAAAAGTGTCACTAAACCGACACGGTTGCAATGTTTATATTTCCAATTTCCATGCAGTCTTCTGTGCTGGTTTAATAATTTTGTTTCCCTATTAAGAATCTGGAAAAGGCAAAATAAAAATCAAACACAAAAAAGTGTCACTGCTTGTGTAAACATTTCCAGCCTCCAGCCTTAAAAGCTTCCCCTAGACAACCTCATTGTAGGACTTTGAGAACAATAACATGTTGTTTCCAGTATTAACAATTGTTGTTGATGTTCTCGTGCCTCTGTTTGTGGCATCTATTGTTAAATAAAGTATTTGACATTCATATCTTTTTTTTTCTCTTCTCTTTTATTGTATTTAAGATTATTGCGTGTTTGTAGTCGTGTTTCTATATCTCTCTACCGCTTTTTGAAATAAAAAAAGTGTTAAAGCAACATTGCGGTTATTAAACGCTGATAGCAGCACTCCTTTCACAAAAAGGGGGTGTTAAGAAAATTGAAATTGAAATTGCAAAATGGAAAATAGAAAATAGAAAATTTCCATAACAACTAAGTAAAAGTAAATAAATTTGGAAAGAAAAGAAGGAAAAAGTGAAAAATTTCCAAAAAATAATGTGGCCACTTAAAAGAATGCAACAAAAGGAAAATTTTAATCAGAGTTTCTCTACGTTATCGGGAAAATTAAAGAGTTTTTGTATTGCTTAGTATTCGATTAATAACAGTATCGAAATATAATGACCAATTAAGTAAGTCAGCCAGTCTCAATTGGTCACAATCTTTCTGATCATCATAGGAAACATCTCTGCATAATTCTTTCTCTAAAAGCATGCTTGACTTTCAGTACAATGCCGTTTATATAAGCTTTCAATGCCAGTTTACTTTGCAGTAAAATATATTTACGAAAATGAAAAATCTAGATACTGGTGTTTTGCTTTTACATCGCTTAACATTGGAATCATAAACTAAAGCTGCAAAAACAAAACAATGCAGTAAACAAACCTGTTTACAAATCGTACTGTTTAATATAACAACAAACATCAGCATAAAAAAAGGGTAAACAAGTAAACAAAAATACACCAACAACACTACAAGAATAAATGTAAGCACCGATGTTTACATTTATAGAGTTTTCGAAATGGCGAAGTCATGAACATTCGCCTTCAAGAATATTCATCAGACTGTTTACTCTGCCATATAAGAGGCAAGGCAAAGCAGGCGATTGAGTTAGTGAAGTTCAGTCAGTCTTGTGTGAAGACGCGGTGCGTTTGAAGAGAGTAATCGTGGTTTGAAGATCTCCGTTATAAAGATCTGTCGAATAATTGTCTAGTAATTGTTATTGTTTATGCAAAGGGTGTAAACAGAGGAATAACAAAGAAAAGCAATTTTTGTTGTTTACATCAAGTTGTGAACAGTGGCACACAGAATTGTGTGAATAATAAAGAATTTTAATTAAAAACTGAACAAAAATTTACTTTCATTTTATTTGCAATCTAAGAGCTCATATTTTAAACGTTTTTAAAAGGTAAAAATGTAACAATATATTGCAAAAGTACTCAAGTGTTGTAATGACTAATTAACTAAGTAAGTCAGTCTCAATATCTTATCGATATTTCCGTGATATTTCCGTGATATTACCTCATAAGGGAGTTGAATATTCCGACTTATTCCTGTTTTTCTAATTAATTTGTTAGTCAACTTTTGTGCCACACTGTGGTTAGAAATGATTTTTTAAAATGAAAACTTAACTTAAATTAGCATTCCTTCAAAATGATTATTTCCGTATTTAATTATTTAAAAAAATTGCATTTAATTTCTCTCTTTTTTCCTTTCCTTTCCTTTTTTTTTTTGTTTCCTTTTCATTTATCTGTTGTAGTGACCCTTTGGATGGTGAAGAGCTATCGAAATGGAATAATTTTGTTGAATCAATCAAATCGAAACTGACTGTTAAACAAGTAGTCGACGGTGTACGTTCGGGTGGTTCATTATCTTTCGATTATTTACTCTTAATAGTCACTGCTGAGTAAGTAAAAAAAAATACACACCACACTAGCACTACATCTACACATACACACAGATGCAGACATAGTCTCATATTGCTTACACAAGCTGATTTAAAAATCATTTAGCGATTAAGCGAATGTATAAACCTGCATATTTTACAACACAACACAACAGAACAGCAAAAAAGGAAGAGAGAGTGAGAGAGAACATCAACCATTTACAACCTCACAACCATTTACAACCACCCAACCACTTGTGTATGTGCCTTACAAATGTAATGTTTAGCCCAGGGTTTATAATCCCTGTGCACAAGTATTTGTATTCAAAATTTATGTAACATTAAGAGAGAAAGAGAGGGAGAGCGAAGAGGGTGTAAGTAATTTTTTTGGTGTATTCATGTGCGGTTTATAGGCAGATGATTTTGTGCATGTTGATCCTATTAAATGTTGTTGCATTTTTAATTGTGTTTCTTGTTTTGTGGGCTGTCGGCTGTTGTGCCTGGCCATTTGGTTGCCTTTGCCGAGGTTGTCTATTTGAATGCTTGACTAGTCTCACTCTCTCTCTCTCTCTCTGTCTGTGTGTATGTCTGCATTTTAAATGTTTCTTGTTGCTAAATTTTTAATTATTATTTTGGTTTTGTTATTGTTGTTGCTATTTTCGTTTTATTTTGTTTCAATCTGTGTGTGTTTATAGTTCTTTAGCCGCATTGGGTCTGGTTGAGAATAATGCACCGAATATAACCGCTGCCATGTTGGTCTCCCCACTAATGGGTCCTGTTATGTCAATAACATTCGGCACCATTATATCCGACAGAGAATTAGTGGTGAGTACAACTAAATGCTTAAGGAATTTTTTTTATATTACAGTTATGAGGATAAATACCAAAGATATTTAAGCTTTTAATGCTTGAAAACCAAAAAAGGAAAAGGAAAGAGAAAACATTTTTTAAGTAAAATTGAATATTTTAATGGAATATTCATACACACAAAAAGCTAAAATAAATTTTATTTTTGATTCAAATTATTTTAAAAGAATGACTCTCTTCATTTTCTTACTAAAATTTCCTTTACGCTCGTGTAAACCTTCTTTTATGCCTACATTTTTAATAAAATTCTTAGAAATAATACAAAGAAACTTTCGATTTCTTTCTTTTTTCCTTTTCCTTTCACCAAGAAAATCGTGTTTACTTAAATAAAATATCTTAATTTCATAGACAAAGAATTTTTTCCAAGGCTTACTACACTTTTTCCCAAATTTTGAAATAAAAACTTATTTGTTAGCTGCGACAGCTGTTTACGGAGGCTTGTAAACATATTTTGAACTGCTAAACAGGTGCCAACAAAGATTTTACGCGGAGGTACAAAGTCCGTAGCATAATACTGCACGTATGTTAGGCTCTGCTGCACTCCTATGGAAGAGTATTGCACTGATTGCCTTTTTGGCTTCATGGCCATCTAGGCGTCCTATTACGCTCCTCTTAGATCAATGCCCTATTAGAGAGCATTTGGGTAGACTTGACATTTTTTCGAGTGAATTCTACAGGAGCTAGGGCTATAAGCAATAAGAAAAGACTGTAACTTATGCGCCAAATTCTGGCTCTTGTTATAAAGATAC
This sequence comes from Sarcophaga caerulescens, assembly GCA_927399465.1. Lineage (NCBI taxonomy): Eukaryota > Metazoa > Arthropoda > Insecta > Diptera > Sarcophagidae > Sarcophaga > Sarcophaga caerulescens. The sequence goes on from OV656866.1 coordinate 107,306,706, forward strand.
AGATACACATGACTTCTTAGTTTCTATTATCTTTGACTGAACTCCTTATAGTAAGAATTTGAAAAATTTTTCCTACAGTTCCATTGAGTATAATTGACTTGTGGTATCACAAGAAACCTATCCTCTAACGGAAATGGGATGTTATCCTTTATGGAAGGTCCGCCAACTAAACTCATTAAAGATAGTGCAGTGGCATGTTGTAGTCACAAAATTTTTAAGGCTTTAATTTCCATTGAAATTTCGCCAAAAAAAAAAAAACTCCATATCCCTGACCCAAAAAATGTTTTTGTTTTCAAATGTTATTACAGAAAAATAATTCTCTCTCAACATTAATAAAACTAAAGTTTAATAAAAGAAAAAAGAGAAAAAAATACTTGTTTTGTTCAATTGTTTTTTTTTTTTTTTTTTTGTTTCTTATTCAAAATTAATAAATTACTGGTAATGGCAGTGTGCACATCTGTCAAATAATTTTCATGCACAAAAACAAAACAGAAAATCCCTTTAAATGTCCACATGACATTACATTTACAATTCATTACAAATTTATTTCAGTTTCAGTTTCATTTGCATTTTTTTCTTCTTCTGGTTTTTTCTTCAACCGTAATTTGTCAAATTTTTGAGAGAAAAAAGAAGAGAAACTGAAACAGAATTTTATTTTCATTGTTTTTATTATTTTTAAAATATTAATTCCATCATATGGACGTTAACAAATGTGCTTTATGCATACCCATATTCATTTACATTTAAGCCATGAATAGCCGAAAAAAATTAAGAGAGACAAAAACAGAAACTCTTGCCTTTACATTTGAAATATTTTTATTGTGTGTGAAAATGCCAGATGATCTATTGAAAATCATCATATCAACTTAAATGCTACGCAATGAAATGAAACCAGCAACCGAAAATGAATGAATATTGTGTTGCAGGTTCATTCACAATTTTTTTGCCCATTCTTTGCTTTTTATAATTTATTTTTAATTTATTTGTTTCTGTTTTTATGATTTTTACCATTAAATTTGCTACAAATCGCATAATTGTAATGGCCAAAATACACATACAAAAAAAAAAAAAAAAAAAAAAATTAAAAAGAACTGAAATTCATGCATTGAATGACTGCAAAAGACGAAAAAATAATTGAAATGAAAACTAAATTTTTGGTAAATATTTGTCAAGTGACAAACTGTTATGAGCAGGCAAATAATGCAGGGGTATTCATAGCTTATGGCATTAAAAAAGAAATTAGTAAACAAGCTCCACTTTAGCAATATTTGGTTCAAATTGGCCTATAGTTGTCGTTAAGGACCTGTTTTGATTAATCATCTTAAATCCCTGAACAAATCCGTTGAACGAAACCGCACCTTTTCGACTATTAAAGCTCAGAAGAGCTTAATTATAGTGGTTAGACCACATTGATTTTTTGTAGATGCCTGGTATGGTTTGAATACTTTAGCAAACCAAGGTACTTCAAATTGATATGACAGCTGCAAGGATTCGCTAGCATCATTACTTTTTACATCATTACTTTTTTACTTTTGAAAAACGTTTAAAATATGAGCCGTATACGTTATATTAACTCATATTCAATAATACATGAAATATTACTCATACGTACTGTAGACTGCAATTTTATTTGCATGAAGAAACTTGAAAACTTCACATGTGAAAGGGAGAATGAAATAAAAAATATAAGAGAATTTGAACAGAAAAACAATTCCCTGTCCAGAATTAGTTGCTTCCCTATGGAATGCATTAATGCCTCACAGGTTTCAAGAATATAGTTACGTTTTTATCTTTTGAAAAACATCTAAAATATGAGCTCGTTGATTGCAAATAAAATACAAATAAATCTGTGTTTAGTTTTAATTAAAATTCTTTATTATTCGCATAATTCTGTGTGCCATTGTTCACAACTTGATGTAAACAACAACAATTGATTTTCTTTGTCATTCCTCTGTTTATACCGTTTGCATAAACAATAACAATTATTAGACAAATATTTGACAGATCTTTGTAATGGAGGTCTTCAAACCACGATTATTTTATTCAAATGCCCCGCGTGTTCACACAAGACTGACTGAACTTTTACTAACTAGTTGCCTGCTTTGCCTTGCTTGGCAACGTAAACAGTCTGATGAATGTTCTTGAAAGCGAATGTTCGCGGCTTCGCCTTCTCGAGATCTCTGTAAATGTAAACATCGTTGTTTACACTCATTATTGTTGTTTGTGTTTTTTTACATTTATTCTTGTAGTGGTTGTTGCTTTATTTTTGTTTATTTGTTTACCATTTTTTTATGCTGATGATTGTTGTTATATTAATCAGTACGATAATTTGTAAACAGGTTTGTTTACTGCATTGCTTTTGTTTTTGTAGTTTTTGTTTATAATTTTAATGTTAAGCGCTGTAAAAGCAAAACACCAGTATCTTGATTTTTCATTTTCGTAACACAGTTATTACTGTTGTCCTGTAGTACTGCGACCATGGGCATCTCTATAATGCCTAGTACTTGTTAAACAACCAGTTATATTTTCATGAAATCTGCATATTAAGTTTTAAGCGATCTGTGTTCCCAACAAATGCTGTTTGAGTATACAATGCTCAGTCAAAAGACCGGTTATTATCTCCATACTATCCCGAGTCTCTTCCTGTTGTAAATACAATTTTTCCATAGGCATCGCCTTCCGGTTGAGAAATACCCGCAAGTCTAGCCAAAATACTAAACATTCCCTTTCCTCTGCCGCTGACTGTTCTTGGCCTGTCTGTATACAACAGGTTGGTCTGGCTGTGGAGATGGTTTTCAATCTCTCGTTCTCAAATTAAAGGAGCTTATTTCTTAGCTCCGTAAACAAAAGGCTTCTGATTATGCGGATATGGGTTGAGGATTTAAAAGGTGATTGATCATTTGCAGCTGTGTTAATGGTAAGATTAATAATAAGACTTGGAAAGAGGTCTGACTTTTGCAGTTTCATACTCAATCATTGGTTATGAAATGTCAGTAGACTGTTTGAAGATTAAGGACGATTCTTAGTTCCTTTAAAGTGGTTTCCGTTGTCTGATTGCTTTCGTCATTGTAAAAATTCGCCTTATTTGATCAAAAGTATGCTTTAAAAATTAAAAACTTTTTACCCCTGAATGTATGCTTTCAAAAAACTGTGAATTGCTCTCAAAATTTTGCATGTAAATATTTCATTGCTTTCTCTTCTTCTTTTTTTATCTGAATCATCATCAAGTCATTAAAAAAATATGCAAAAAAAAAAAAACGCGGAGCATTTTTCGCATTGTCATTTATTTTGTATTTATTTTGATATGTTTTTGGCCATTATGTTCGGCTGTTGGTGTTGTTGTTGTTGTTTTATCTTTTCCGTTGAATAAATTTGTCAAAATTTAAATGTATTGACAATAACTGCATAAAACCATAAAACAACAACAACAACAACAAATTTGCGGAAAAAAGCTTATAATTTTGGTGGCATAAATTGTCAAAAATTTTCATTTCAAAATTGTTAAAAAAAAATTAAAAATTAAAAATAAAAACCGACAATAATGATGATGATTTTGACTTAAAAACATGTTGTTGTGGTTGAAACATTTCAAAAATTTTATAATTAGAAATTTCATAAAAAATAAAATGAAAAAAAACAAGAAAAGAATATCTGATAATTATGGATGTATTTTTGTGTATGTGGTTAAGTAGCAATCAAAGTAAACTACGTTCGATAGATTAAGATAAACGCACGTTTGTCAAACATAATAAAGCCTAGTGTCAGGACTTTAAACAATTATGTTAAGGAAACCAGTCTTAATTTGCCATCCATTAATGTGGCAGGAAGAAAAGTAGGAAGACTTTGGGGATAATAATCCTCAAACAGACAAAAAAATTTCCTAATATAACGTCAAATTATACATCTAAAGATGGCACGCCTAGTTCAACAATGTGATCCTTATCGAACAGGCATCCCAATCCACAAGCGTATTATGCAGCTTTCAACGCAGGTGAACAAACTGGTAAACGAACTTTGCCGTAATAAATTGTTAATACATATGAGAAATTACACGCTGGACTACAAGAAGCTGTGGATTCAATAGGAATAAAATTCTCGCTACTGTTGACTTCAGTAACAAGGTATGTGCTGCACAGTTCTGTTGATAATTTCTCTAGCATTCCACCTTGCGGAAAAGAGACTAAAGGACAACAAAGAAGGATTTCGAAGGCAACTGCCAGGCAAACACGTTCTACTCTGGCTCAGTTGAGATCAGAGATCAGCAACGAGTATTCAAAACGATGAGTAGATTCGAGTCATACTTATAATTTCAGCTACTTGTACGAATTCATACTTATTTTAATATCATACTCATATTCAAAGTTAGAAATACTCATCGTACTCATACTTAACAATACGCACGATGTTGTTGATTTCGACTCTCCACGATTCAACATATACACGAAGCACAAAATAAGTATGATTCGAGTACGAACACCACAATACTCGCTAGAAGGTTGTGTGTGTGCTTTGCTTGCTGTCTTTGTCTTTTCTTTTCTCTTCTTTTGTAAATGCAACAATAACTACTACTGTAAATTTTGATGAATGATTCGAGTGACTCGAATCATTCGTAAGTATTATAAGTATTTTTCTAAATTTATGAATCTGAATGAGTAGGCGTATGAATCAAACAATGAATCGAATGTTGTGAGTTTGATGTCAACGTTGTACTCATACTCATTGCAACCTATACTTATAAATCAATGTTGTAGCGAGTACGAATGAATCAGAGTAGTTGAATTTTAATACTCTTGACTCACTCATACTCAAAGTACATATGAGTAGCGAAAATACGATTCATTGCTGCTCTCTGGTTGAGATCTATTTGGTCCAGCATTCTTAACTATTACTACTGTATCCTACCTGTCATCAAAGCCTTCGAGACACTGCTCGCTTTATATAGACAGCCGTCAGTGGGAACATATGTTTGGAATGGTATACTCAATGAAAGGGAAAAGACGTTTCTCAAACGAAGTGGGTTTGAGGCAATCAAGACCTTTGTTGGAAAATTACAATAAGAAGAAATTACAAAAGAAGAAGTCATGCATTAGAATTTCTAGGAATATTCTTTTGGCATAGTAGATCCAAAGCACATCTGTTCAGAATGGAAATCATTTCGAACCCAACATGTAGCGTTTGTGATAATGAGGATGAATCTGCAGAACATACATATTCTTTAAACCTGTGAGGCATTAATGCATTCCATAGGGAAACATCTAAAGCTGGACAGGAAATTGTTTTTCTGCTCAAATTCTCCTATATTTTTTATTCCATTCTCCCTTCCACATGTAAAGTTTTCAAGTTTCTTCTTGCAAATAAAATTGCAGTCTACGGTACGTATGAGTAATATTTCTTGTATCATAGAATCTGAGTTAATATAACGTATACGTCCGGTACTCTATTTATTCATACTCTTTGTTTATACCATAAGTAAAAAAAATGAATTAAAAACAAACAAAATTTTTGTTAAATTTTTATAATTTTAATCACTAGAATGGTATTTCCCTCCCTTTCCTAATGAAGTAATAAAATCCCACTCAATGTACCACAATTTTTTAACACTTTTTCAGTTGCTTTTGTTTTCTCTTTCTATAACTGGGTTAAGTGTGTAACACTCTTCATTATTTATCCCCGTACGTGTTTGTGAAGGAGTTTTCCTTACCACCATTGCTGTTGTATTTTTGTTTTGTATACTTTTTCAATTCATTTGCTGCCTTAATAACCACCAAAAATTTCTGTTTGAAAAAGTTTTTCTTGAGAATTTCAGAACAAATCATTAGAAAAATAAAAAAAAAGCAATGAAAATTGTTTCTCGCAGTTTACTAAATAAATCGAAAAAATAAAAATTAATAAACCTGGTGATACATAGTTTTCTAGGAAAACTGAAGTTGTTGTTGTACTCAAGCAAAATCAATAAAGTAAAGATTTGTCTGTAATAGGAATTAAAAACGTACGAAAATTTTCAAGGAGGAGGGTGGGGGTTGCTTACGTATAAGTGTGTACAAATCATTAAAAAGGCCACGGTGAGGTATTGATCACAAGCGTCTGAGAAACAAAATACGAACATTTCTCAACTCCTAGACGAACGAAGTTATTACACTGGAATTAGCAAAAGTGAAGTAATCGATTCAAGTAGCAATTCAAGATCTAATGGGTCTAAGTAAAGCTGGCAACCCTCTCAATTTGCTATGAACAGATCCTAAAACTTGAATGCCATTAGCCATTAAAATTTGGAAACAGAAGACATTTCCAGTGTCCACCAAAAGAAAAAAAAAAAGTTTCACGAAAAACTTTGTTTTACACTTTTAAATACACTCTCGTAAAAATCGAGTCGAGTGTCATTACTGGCATACAGTGTTACAATGTGCAACTCCAACTCCAACACACACACACTAACAGACTGTTATTGCACAATATAATGATGCTGCAAATACTGCTTATGACGACAGCGATGATGGTGATGTGCACAATGATGTTTCAATTAAAATTTAATTGAAAAGCAGAAAGAAAATTAAAAGCAAAGTTTGTTACAAAATTATAAAAATATACGCACACACACACACAAACTGACAGCCAGACATATACAGACACACTGAATCAAATGCAGACACAGACAACAACGTTGAAAGCAAGTGTTAGTGAAAGCAGTAAATAAGTGGATGGGGGGGGGTATAAGGTGAAAATAAAAACTCAAAACAACTACACTAAGCTGCAGGAAATAAATTCAAAAAGTAGATTGCAAAGTGATGAGCCTGAATACACACACACACACGCAGACTTGCAAACTTGCACCGTGCACTGTAGACAGCTGCAGCATAGGCAGTAAGTCAGTGAGACTAACTTGTAAAAACGCGAAGTGAATAAACTTTAAAGTGTGTCAGCAGACAAGCAAGTGTTTCCTTTCCTTTTTTCGATTATTTTTCTAGATTTTCTTAACCCCACCTTCTTTCTGCCTGTTCTCTACCCTGTTTGCTGTCTTTTTTTTTATTATTTTTCTAACATAAATCCGTGAAGACATGAAAGTGAGCTTCAGAAGAATACACTTGAAAAAAAATGAACGGAATTCAACTCATATTCTTAGTTTTTATTAGACAAACGAAGATTTTTCTCAGTGTCTCAGCTTAAAAAAAAAAATTGTTTTAAACGAAAACCCTCTTTGGTTCGTATTAAAATGACGAGTGTATGGCTGTCTGTTGCTTTATTACCTCATGAGCGAGGAAATGCTCATTAAATAAGGCAGCAGAACTTTAAATGTAAGCAACGTAGTGAAACAAATTGAAATAATTTTTTGCGCAAAACTTTTTAATGTTTCATCTTGAAAACAAAAAAATTTTCTTTTTTCCCGCTTCTTCTGTTTTTTTATATTTATTTTGTAAAGTGTCAGTCAATTAACATTTAAAAAATTTTTCAGTTTTTAATTACTTTTGAAAAAATTAATTTTTCCTATATATTCCATACACAGCGCGTTGGCTTCATTACCTTGGCAGTGGGCATGTTCATCTCATGTCTATTTGGCTTCATATTTGGACTAATTTTGGGCACTACGGAAATGCCATGGGGCAGTGGCGATTGGCCAACAGAGGAAATGAGAGGCAGGTGAGTAGACATTTTTTGAAAAGTTAAAAATTAAATGAAAAACAAAAAACAATTAGGAAAGACATGAAAATATTATGGTTGTTGTATTGTATTCGTCCCCTTGTGCTATTTCCCAACGCAGACAATAGTCAGTCATGTCAATTCATTTACGTCTGCTTACTTCAACAGCTGGAAATTACCGTAGTCTAGTAGGTAATGCGTTGGATTATTACCATGGTTCAAACCCCAAATCAGATAATCTCCAGCAAAACGAAATCTGAAAAAATATTTCTCCGGCAACTTCCTCTCAGTTGACTTTCGGCAAAAACTTTGAGGGTAAAGAAAAAATTGCATTGAAAAGTTTCTCAAGAGTCGACTTTAAACTGTAGTTCCCGCCTTTCTCATATAAAATTAACACACGCAACATAACTCGCCGTAGTCTAGTAGATAATGTGTTGAATTATTAGACATAAGGCTACGGTTCAAACCCCAAATCAGACAATTTTCAGCAAAACGAAATCTGAAAAAATATTACTTCGCAACTATCTCTCAACTAACTTTCGGCAAAAACTTTGAGGGTAAAGAAAAAATTGCCATGAAAAGTTTCTCAAAAATCTGTGGTTCTGAGTCGACTTTAAACTGTAGGTCCCGCCATTCATGCATAAAATTAACGCACACAACATAAGAGGTGTGAGAAGCTATGTCGTAATCTTAACTGAAGGATTGTAATGACCAATTATGTATGTATGTATGTGTATACTTCAATTGCCAGAATTTGTTGAGCTATTCTGTTCTAGAATATGTGATTAGAAAAGTTTCTCAGCCCGGAACCGCTAGCAAAGTTCTAAGTTTTTCAAACCTAAGCAGGGATACAGAATGAGATTAACACATGGATTTCTGACTGTCAAAAGTTTGCATGTTGTGTGCAGTCGCTCCCAAAGTATCGAAAACTATTATGCCCCTAAGAAAGCAACATTTTCTAACATACTCTCATTGTCTTTTCCAACAATTGTTGATTCCAATTGTGCTTGAAGACGTATTTTCTGTACTAAAAGGGTGTGTTAAATATTGTTTTATTTTATATTTTATTAATAAATTATTTCTATAAAGTTAACGAACTTTTCATGTTTTTAAAAAATATTTATCGATAAAAAAGTTATTAAAAAAAATTTATCGGAAAAAAAGTTATCGGAAAAATCAAACAAAAGCAAATTGATGAAAAAAAAAATTATTTTTATAAAGTTTACGAACTTTTCATGTTTTCAAAAAATAGCTATCGATAAAAAGTTATCGCAAAAAAGCTATCGAAAAAAAGTTATCGAAAAAAAATTTTTCAAACAAAAGCAAATTTATGGAACATTTTTTTTGTTTTTTTTTCATCAAACATTTAATTAGGGCCATTATTACAACTTGCCATTAAACTTGGGTTTAGTTAAAGGTACTTTTAGCTAAAGGGAACTGTAAAGTTACCTTTAACTTATTTCCGTTATTACAACTTACATAAATAACTTACATAATTAAATAAAGTTAACTTTTACAAAACTATGCCAGTGCCGGACAAATATCGATAACACTGCTGAATTAAACAAGTTTTCTTTTAACACAGTGGAAACGACGGTCTTTGTTTTTTGTTGTATATGCTCATTTTGTTTATATTTGAAGTTACGTATTGAAAATAATACACATATTGTTACGAAAATGGAAATGGTGTTATTAAAATAATAAGCAAAAGCTCCAAAAACAACACAATGGAGTTGATCACACATACATACATAATTGTTCATTACAACCCTTCAGTCAGGATTATTGACCTAGTTTCTCACACCACTTATGTTGTGTGTGTTAATTTTATACATAAGTGGCGGGACCTACAGTTTAAAGTCGACTCCGAACGACAGATTTTTTTTAAAAAACTTTTCATGGCAATTTTTTACTCTCAAAGTTTTTGCCAGAAATCTGCTGAGAGGAAATCGCCGTAGAAATACTTTCTGTAATTTTGTTTTGATGTCTGGCCTAGGGCTCGAACCCTGGCTTTACATCTAACAAGCCAACACACTACCTACTAGACTACGGCGACTTCCAGGATCACACTTGATCACAAATAAAATGATAAACAAAAGCTCCAAAAACAAAACAATGCAGTTGTTCACGTCATCAACGAATAAGTAAACATATAGCAACAAAAACATCAGGCTTGTTTACAAGATCGATGAATAAACAAAAATATAGCAACAACGTCCGTGTATAAAAAATATAGCGGAAAGACAAACAAACAAAACAACAACACTTCTGCCTGGACGAAAGTAAACATGATACACGAACAACAAAAATGGAAACAAGTTGTTTACATTTTTGGATTGTTCCCGAAGGCCGTCATCATCCTTCAAGGGCATTCATCACTCTGTTGATCCAGTGATATAAAAGGCAAGATAAAGCGAGCAACGAGGATTCAGTTAGAATTCAGTCAGCCGTGTACGAAGACACGTGATTCTCGGAGTTCGAGTTAAGTTAGTACTGTGACGACGTCGCGTTGAATTGAGTGAGAATTCAACCAGTGGTGTATGAAGATACGAGATCGAGTTATAATTCAGTCAGACTTGTGTGCAGACAAGTTGCGTGAAGAAAACAGTTGTTAGTGTTGTGCTTACAAAAAAGGTTGTGAGCAAAGAAGAATAACTAACAAGTGTTGTTGTTGCTTACAAAAAAGATTGTAAGCAGAGAAATATCACGAATAAGCACATATTGTGAAAGTTATCATTGTATACGTGGAATAAGTTCGAACAGTGGCACTAAAGTTGTGCAGATAATAAAGAATTGACTTAAAATTAAACACATATTTATTTTTATTTTATTTGCAATCTACGAACTCATATTTTTAACGTTTTTAAAAGGTAGAAACGTAACAATATAATATGGCAAGTTCAGGCATAAACTTAACTTTAAAAGTTACCGGAAGGACGATTCTCCCTTTAGCTTAACGCTCAATTCTACCATATTGTCCACTTATAATAATGAAAAACAATTTATCTGCCCGTTAAAAATCCTCCCTTTAGTTAACGGCAAGTTGTAATAATGGCCCTTAGTTTACTATCTTTTATCGATTTTTTTTATTCTAAAATTTATTTTAAAAAATTCAAACAAATTTTCTATGGAAAAAAATATTTTTTTAAATAATTTTGTAATTTTTTATTTCTTTTATTTTTTTTTTATTACTTTTGTTGTTGTAATTATTTTTGATTGAAATTCTAATTTTTATATTTTAAAACCAAATGATATGTTTTTTTGCAGAGAATTTAAATGGAAAAAAAAACTCGGGTTTTTATTTAAAATCAACGTTAAAACTAAATCCAATCACCAACATGTTTAACCCTGGACGGTTACTCTTCGTCGAATCGACGAAGCTCATTCACACTTTATCATATAACTCTTTTATGGTTGTCCAAATTTCGCTCTTTTTTTCAACAACGTTATTTGATAATAAAAGCTTGCAGTCAGTAAACAAAAAAAATTTTTTTTTTGATCGTCGATTCGACGAAGAGTAACCTTACTGTACAAAAATTACCATCCGGGATTAAAAAAATGGGTGGTCCGGGTACGTTTACTCACTACAAGCTTTCGTAATAAATCACAAAAAATTATAAAAAGAACGAAATTTGGTCAAACATAAAAGAACTATAGGATAAAGAGTAAATGAGCTTCGTCGATTCGACGAACAGTAACCAATTAGGGTGAAAGCGTTCGTCGATTCAACGAAGAGTAACCTTAATGTACAAAATAGAAGAGTAACCGTCTAGGGTTAAATGAAATTTTAAATTAAAAAATTTAATTTTTTTTTTGCTTTTTTGGGTATTTTTTACTCTGATGACTGTATTAATTTGTTTATTTGTTTATCGATCGATTTTAAGTATAAAACAATAAGTTTTTATTGCGTTTGTTTTTAACGCTTTCATTACTTGCAGCATAAAATTGAATTGAAAAATTTTATTTTTGTTTCTCTTTCTGTTTCTCTACAGTTCAGTGGCATGTCAAAACCTAACTCCATGCTTTTTTTTGTTTTTTTTTTGTGCTTTAACTGTCTAAATTACATGTTTGGTTTACAATTACATTTTGTTTTCCTTTTTTCTTCTCTTTATTTATTTATGTTTTATTAAAAAAATAACAAAAAAAATCTTTTTTTGGCATTGGTTTTATGCGTTTATCTCATTAGCAGCAGCAGCAGCATCAGCATAAGCAGCATCCACAGTAGCTGTAACACAATGAAGTTTTGTTGGCCAAATATTGTAACTCTTCTACTCTATGTTTCTCTTTTTGGTTATTTTGTCAGATTTTTCTATGTTAACTTGTTTGTTTTTCTTTTTTTCTGTCATTTTTGTTTGTTTTTTTTTTTTTTGGTTGTTAAATTGTGTGGCTGCAATGCTATTCAACCAATTCATGTTCAAGCTTCTGTACATTGGTTACAAAAATTATGTTTTTCACAGGATTTGTTCTGCTGTTTTTCCCTCTTTTTTTTATATTTTTAATGTATATATTTTGGGGTCTTCATTGTTTATTTGTGGGTTTTATTTTTGTGTAAGTAAGAAAATAAATTCCAAACAAAATTTTTTTCATTCTGATTTTTGTTGCATATTTTTGGGTTTATAAACCCGTATTTGTTTTGAAGTATGTATTTGGATTTTGTCAATTTGGGTCAACGTTTTGCCAACGCACACTGTCACTGTTACAAAGCAGTGTGCATAATGCAATGTGCATTGCAGTTCAACTGATGATTGTTATCATATTTATTTAAAGGAATTAAAAATATGAAACAAAATTTTGCATAAAATTCATGAGAATATTTTGAAAGCCGTATCCCTGGCGTATGATGAATATTCGTATTGTTAAGTTTTTATTTTTAAAAATGTTTAAAATATAAGCTCGTATATTACAAATAAAAATAAAAATAAATTTCGTGTTTAGTTTTAATTAAAATTCGTTATTATTCGCATAATTCTGTGTGCCACTGTTCACAGCTTGATGTAAACCACAACAATTGCTTTTCTTTGTTATTCCTCTGTTTATATTCTTTACATAAACAATACCAATTACTAAACACTTATATGACAGATCTTTGTAACGGAGATCGTCAAACCACGATTACTCTCTTCAAACACACCGCATCTTCACACAAGACTGACTAAACTTCACTACTACTCAGTCGTCTGTTTTGCCTTTTCTTTTATTTGGCAAAGTAAACATTCTGGTGAATGTTTTTGAAGGCGAAGGTTCGTCTTCTCGAAATCTCTATAAATGTAAACATCGTTGTTTACGTTTATTTTTGTAGTGTTTGTTATTGCATTTTTGTTTACTTGTTTACCAAACAACAAGTAAACAACAAAGTTCAGTTGAAATAAAAGTCCTTTAACTTATCTTTCTCTCAAGCTTCAGTAACCCGAATTCATGTAACCCTTGCCAGGCTTTTATGCACGCTGACTTTCCTTGAATATACCAACATTCAATTGCTGGGTTACTGATATGTTTTTTTTTTTTTTTTGTTTTTGTTGCTGCTCTAAGTACTAAGAAATTAGATTTTCTTGTAGCCTGTTTGACGCAAAATATCTGCTGTTATTGCCTTTTTTTCTCTGTTTTTTTTCGTCTACCACATGAATTTGATGTGTCTGCCGCGTGTAAGTCAAATCAGTTGCAGTCTCTTAGTTGTACTACTCAGAAGCAGAAGCAATTCCTTCCAATTTTAGAATTTTATTTGTTGTTCGATGGCAAAACCTTCTATTTCAGCTCATGATGAGAGTGTATTTTTTTTTTTTTTTTGCAATAATTTATGGTAATTTTGCCTGTGTTGTTTTTAGCATCACATGCAGAGACGCTCAAAATGAAACGAAACGAAAAAAAAGTATGCAAGGCAAAGAAATGTTTATGCCTTGAACAACAACAACAAAAGCAGCAGCAGCATAGGGTCAGAGTCACAGTTTCCATTCGGTAATTTTGAAAAAATTCAAAAATGACGACAACATTTTTCCCGGCACATACATAGTTACACACATGACGGGCATGACATACATGCCTGACCCACATGAATGACCGACCCAACATGCTTTACAACTGCATTTCCAAGTATTTCATGTGGCCTGTGTGCAATAGCAATGTGCTATGTGTGCATAAGAGTGCATTTCATTTTTATCGATTTTTTTCTTAATGTCTCAGCATAAATTCCATTGTTTTCGTTGTATCTTGATTTTGTGAAAGTGATTTCCTTTTTTTCTTTGCTGCTATTATGGCTGCTGCATAGCTTATATTGTCCCCCCTGCCGAAAACGTACTGCCTCGGCCTGTGTATTCTGTTTATTTACGTAGTTTTGAAATCACATATGTAAATGTATATTTGAGTCAGCGTTGCCAGAAGATTCTGGTGAAAAATCATCATTTTAAGGAAAAAAAATCATATTTTGGGGGAAAAAATCACTAATCACTTTTTAACTTTTATTTGTAAAACATTAAAAAATAAATAACAATTCAAAAAAAACGTGTATTACATTGATTGGTTATCGGGTTTTGTTATCATATATTAACTTTATTCTTGAGGATATGATATAACCCGATAATCAAACAACATGTTTTACCAAAAATATTATATACATACAAAACAAAAAATAAATATGTATGTTATACATAAAAGACAATTCAATTTAACTAAAATTAATTTTAAAAAATCCATACATACATATTGTCGTCTGGCCTTCAAATTGGCCTATGTAATTTTCATTAACTTTTCAGAAGACCTAAAAAACAACATAATTTTTATATGAAAGTCATACAAAACTACTTTTTTGTTTTTTATTTTTGCAACAATTTTGGAACCAGCGGAGACGTTGGACAAATTTTTGCTATAGAGATGGACCATAAATAAGACTTAAAAATGGGCGAATAAAATTAATTTCCCAAAAGGCACATAGGCCATTTTGCAGGCCAGCCGACGATATGTATGTAGTGATTTTATAAGGTACAAAAATGAGATCTAAATAGAAAAGTAGAGTTTTGTAAAACTTTTAGTAGTTTCCTATAATAATTTAATTATAATACTGGGAAGGTTTCATATTTTTTACAATTTCTTCATCAATTTTAAGATTATAACAGGAACACCTTGTAACTAGTAAATAATCCTGTATAAACAAAATACCTTCTAATGTTGCATTTTCAAGCCTGTTCCTGTACTTAGTTTTATTTAAATTAACTTTAGAAAAAATTCGTTCAACGTTTGCAGATGAACTGGGAAGACAAAGTTTACTGGACACAAATTTCGTCAATGTTGGAAAAACTAAATGATTATCAACACGAGTTATTTTAGAAACTCTGGCCCAAAAATCTTCACAATTAATATTTTCTAAGGTTTGAAAATATTGTTTGAAATCTATGTGACGAAGCTCTCTAAATTCATCGTCTAGCTTTTGAGAATCATTTTCATTAATTAAATTTGGAAATCTTTCTATTAGTGGAGACAATGAAGAAACTTTCTTATTAATAATATTATGTGGAAGTATCTTTAAAATTAAAACGTTTGGTTAATTGTTTACAAAACTCAATGTAAAATGAAACGCAGTAATTAGTGAATTCAGTTAATTCACTATTGGAAAATTTTGTTTCAGAATTGTTTTTTTTTACAAATACTCCTAAATATACATCTTCGGCGTTTAAAAAAACTTCTTTATTTTCAATATTTTCTTCAATATTGAAATCAGTGTAGCCAATGTATGTGGCTTTACAAAATTGTCTAATATTTTTAAGTATAAACGTTCCATTTCAGACTACATTTTTTGAATTTGGGAGTTTGTACTTTGAAACATTTTGTTTACACTGTTTATAACGTGAAGTATCTATATACAAAAAAATCATATTTTTGGAAAAAAATTATCATATTTTTTGGAGAAAAATCATCAAATCATATTTTAGTTAAAAAATCATCAAAAATATGATAAAATCATCATTCTGGCAACGCTGATTTGAGTATGTGTGTCAGTATGTGTCACATACAATAACTGCTAAAACAACGGGTTTTTTTTGTGTGTTTCTGACAAATTTAACATTGTTTTGCTTCATTGTTGCTATTGCTGCTGCAGTTGTTTCTCTCATATTCCGGCTCATTTGGTTACTGTACGCAAACTGTCCTAAACAGCAGCATTTTAAAACACGATAGTTTTCAATTATCGATAACATTTTCCAATAAATTATTTTAAATTCAATAAAAGTATGGAGATTTTAAAAAGTTTACAGGAGAATTTTTGGTTATTTAACGGAAACATGGGAAATATTTTTTAAGAAAAATTTTCTTGTATGTAAAAGGCTTACAAGACTTTTAAAAATTAAGAATTAAGCTCATTTACCGATTACAAAAATATGTGGTACATGGCGTTCCAACCATACTTTCAAATCTTGGAAACAAAAACTTGACATTCAATAGCAAACGTCTATGCCAGAGATCAGCAATGAATCGTTTTTTCGCTTCTCATAAGCACTCATGAAATTTTGAATATAAGTGAAACAACAATATTGAAATTTAACTACCTACTCTGATTCATTCATACTCACTACAACGTTGATTTATAAGTATAGGTTGCAATGAGTATGCGTACAACGTTGACATCAAACTCATACCACTCGAAATATTTTTGATTCAAAAGCCTACTCATTTAGATTCATAACTTTAAAAAAAAAAGATACATAAGCAAAAAGACAGAGCAGCAGGCAGAGCAAACACACAACCTTCTAGTAAGTATTTTAGTGTTCGTATGCGATTCATACTTATTTTGTGCTTGGTGTACATGTTGTTTTATGGAGAGTTGAAAGCAACAACATCATACGTGTTATGAAGTATGAATATGATGAATACTTCAAACTTTAAATATAAGTAGAGAAGGTTCCATAATATTAAAATAAATATGAATGCGTATAAGTAACAGAAATTATGAGTATGATTCGATTCTACTCTTCTTTTTGAATACACATTGCTGATCTCTGATCTATGCACCCTTTTCGTCGAAATTTCAATGAAATTCTTATGAAAAGGAGCGGCATGTTTTATGTAAACGAGGAATGTAGCTGCCGCTAACCCTTTATCATAAATTTTCCTTCGACTAAGACTCAGAGGTAATGCCACAATTTGTCTTGTTAACATAACCGCCTGATGAGAAATTAGTTTCATGAAGAAAATTTGGTTTCAAAAAATCAGCAAAGAAAGCCTATTGCTCTAATATGCAATCAACATGTCTGCGACATTGTATAAGGTCTGCAGGCCTGAAATGTTGTGTGAATTAGAGTTTATATGGATGAAGATGAAGATCTCTATATGCAAAATATTTTTAAATGAGCCATAGAACTGACAAATTTTAATTATTCGGTAACAACTTTTCGAATGGGAGCGATATATTGGGATTGGTGATAGTGGACAGGCTGTAGAGCACTACAAGCTTTCAAATCTTTTTAAATCCCTTATGGTATCTAGTGGGTTCCAAGCACTGTAGGATGATTATGGGCCCCTAATGCACATAACCTCAAAATCCCGCTAACGAACTCTCTAGATATGATTAAACAAATGAGAATTAATGTTGCTGCCGTCAAGGTTTTAACATTACACTCAGGTGTCGTTTTATGCGATAGATGCGTTCCAAAAAAAATCGCATAAATTGAATTCGCATAAAACGATACTCTAGCTTTATATAAAAATTAATGATTCGTTCCAAAATTCTGAAAAACCGAATAAATTCAAATTTTAATTGCAAAATCGCATAAAAAAGGCAACAAAAGTATATTTATTTCATTTTCTTAAACAATAAAAACAAAAACTTCTAAAAAAAATTAACAAAAATAAAATATTAATTCATTATTTACAGAAAAAAAAAACGATATGATCCAAAAAGTAATAAACAGAAGTTTATAATTATGAATGTACGATTAATCATTCTGCATCGTTTTGGAATTGGTTCGACGTCACTTTTATTATTACATACCTATCAGGTAGTGCATACATATGTAGGGGACTAGATCAATGAATTTTTAGAAAGTTTAATTGTTTCTTTTATTGTAGGATATGTAGTCAGTTATTAAACTTTGTGACTTTGAGTTTTTAAATTGCCTATGCAACTCATGATATCCGGAAAACAGATCAATAAATCCGCGTTGAATCTTCAGTGCTCTTTCGGTATCTTGGTCCATACTAAGAGATTTTGTAAATCATTAACTTTGTTTAGGATATCACCAATTTGCTTTGAATTGAATTGTACAACACTTTCTTCTGAATCATTCTCTTCACTATCCACGTTTTTCTCATTGTTGGTGACTAAACTAATGGCGTCGATATCGGTTAATGTGGTTCGTCAGATAACCATCCTGCTTCAGCGAGTCAAATCCATCTCCTCTAATTTGATGAGTTAAATCAATTATTTCACTGGTCAGTGTCGACAAAATGAAACACACCATAATGATTATATCAGTGTTGCAAACTTGGTTTAATTTAAAAATGATGCAATATTTTAAAAAGTATCATAACATTTCAAAATCTATAAAAAATTTAAAAGAAAAATTTTTCATTTAAATTCGCATAAATTCGAATTCGCATAAAAAAAATTCTCGACCCGAGTGTATTTTTTTTTTTTGCTATCCAGAAAAAATAGGATTGCAATTACAATTTATAAAAGGAACATTCCCCTTTGGAATCCCTCATTTTTTTTATTTAAAAATAATTTAAATCAAGTCAGCTAATGCCTATGAACACACACATTCGTTATTCACTGTTAAAAATATTCACAATAAATTTCTAAAAAATTTCACGACTAATTGTCTCAATACTCCACACAAAAAAAAAATTTACCACCACCACCACCCATTTCCATAAATTAATGGCTTCACTTACAAAATTTACTTCCCTTTTTTCTTCTCTTCGTTATTTAAATATTAATGTCTGTATATATATGTATGTGTGTGTGAGAGAGAGAGAGAGAGTGAGATAGAGTTTGTGAGCGTTAAAATTAAATTAGCAACAATAATAATAAATGTCAGTTTAATTAGGTTTCATCCATTTATTATAACGGAAATTAAGAGAAAACATTAAGAGTGTGTGAGTCAGAGTGTGAGTGAAAGTTAGTGAAAGTGAGAGTGAACAGAGCAATAATAAAGCACTGAACACTGAGTACAGAGAAAAAACCAACAAATCTTTGTGTGACTCCATCCCTCAATGACTCTCTCTCTCTCTCTCTCTCTCTCGTTAATTTTTAATGATCAAAACAGCCAAAATGGTAACTGTAAAGCAAATGTAAACGTATGTACATATGTATGCTTGTATGTATTTCTATTACAAACATTGTCGTTACTTTGTTATGTTAAAGTGTCCCCTTGTGTGAGTGTAATTGTATTATTCTGGAATAAAAAGGTAAAGTTTTTATGTTCTACGCGTGTATGTACATATGTATGTTCTTGTGTGTTTAAATGATTTAAAAATGAGGAGAATAATTTATCGTTTTCAATTATCAACTTAACTTCATTATTTTGTGAACAGTTAGACGTCGTTATATATCAAAGGGGGAGGATGGGAAAAGGAATATTTACAGTATAGAAGAAGTCGTTTCAGTTAAAGAATATTTGGAGATAAGTCAGCCATTGTGGATCATATGGCTTTCTAAATAATCGGGTCTATCTTATGTTGCAGAGAGACGTATATTGCATTTGGAATTGAGGCTTTATTCCTAGAAAATCCAAGTCAGGCAACAGCCAGAACGCCATACTGTGAGCGTCAAAAGAAAGTGTACAATTCAAAAAAATATACATTAATAAATTATCGTTAATTTTTTTTTCAAATTATTTTATTGCCAGTTTTTAAAATTGAAACAAGAAGAAAAGAATTAGAAAAAATTTGGAAATATTGTAAAATTTTTTCGGGCACTCTCCTTAAGTGGAAAACTTGAGTTGAGATTGTTAGAATTTTATCCATAGTGTACACTTTCTTTTGACGCTCACTGTATATCGACTGATAGGGTGCTACAGCATCAGACTTTCAGTGTGCATAAGAAGATAATCCCCTAACATCGTACCATTTGCCAGACCTCTTTGGTTGACCACACACTATTTATTTAAATTGAATTAATGTGGCTGCCTGCAGTGATAAAATAATTTTCTTTTAATTTTTATTGGCCATTACTTGCCTTTTTAATTATAAAAAAAAACCGCCGATTTATTGTTCCTCATAATTATTATTTTCATTGTTTGTCACCAGTGTTGTCCATAATTATCAGCCTTCCATCCTGTGGTTTTGTTTTAACGGCCTCTTGATAACAGCCGACTGTGTTTGGCGTATTTTATTCATTTTCAATGACTCGATTGTCGATTGTCGGTTCTGTTTTCGTACTTTTCTTGTGCAGAAAAACACAAAAGTTTTTAAAAAGCTCTTTAAAAAGGAAATTAAATATCATCATCGACTTAATTAATGACCGAATATTGCGGTGAGAGTTTAAATGTTTAAGGCGGCAGCGTGTTTTTAATGCTTTTTAACGTTTTTTTTTTTTAATTGGCTTTTAAAAAGAGACAGGAAAGAAAAACGATTAATCCTGGCAAGAGAAATATTTTCAATTTAAACAATAACCGGGTTTGGTGGTTAAATTTTACGAGGAAGTTTCAATGGCCAAAGTGACCAAAAGGAAGGTAGAAAAATTTTTTTAAAATAAAATTAAAAATTAAATTTTATTGGTTGCATAGTAAACTCTATAAAGTTCTTGCTCAAGTACTTAATTGGTCACGACAACCCATTAGTCAAGATTACAACCTAGCTTCTTACACCATCCATGTTATGTGCGTTAATTTTATCCATTAATGGCAGAGCCTACCTCCTAATTTCGTCACCGGACGTAAGATGTCTCAGAAACTTTCCTTGAAAATTTTATTTTTATGCTCAGAATTTTTGTCGAAAGATTGCAGAAAAAAGTTGCGTAAAATAGTTTTTTTTTGTCTAGGCTGGGGTTTGAACCCAAGTTTCACATCTAATAAGCTAAGACACTACCCACTACACTCTGCCATTACCTACGTAAAGTTCATTAGCATTGTATTGTTGGATGTACCGTTTAAGCAGTCAGTCTCTACAATAAGCACAATCAAGGAATTAAATGAGTCCAACAACTGATATGATATCAAAAAACGATATCAGACGCTTGAGAAAGAAAGAATGGAGTCTGCGTTGTGCTATCAGAAAATGTGTTAACATCTCTTTTAGAAATCTTGTCTGACTTTATGGCCGACTGTGCCATGTAAAAAATGCTGTAGCCTTATAGAATGAACCATCCTAGCCTACTCTGAAACGCAGTTTCCACCTACAACTCCATCTAGTTTCCAAACATTCCCAAAGTTCTGTATTTAGCTGTTCACGAGAAAGCCATTACTTTCTAAATCGATCACAATTCCTGAGAAATCGATATTCCTCGATAGAGACTGGCAAGTATTTGATGCTGTATCCTTACAGTGTCCAGTGGGGTATTTGTAAAATTATTTCTAGTATCATAGTAGCTGAGTTGTTACTATTATTGTGGTGAAGAAACACCATTAGCCTTATGGCCATACGACTTTTTTATATGACCTTCAAACTCCATAGGGAATTCCTGTAAAATCTTGCCAATAACTCAAACGAACTTTTCTGGAGATGCTTTAATGCATTCCATTTTCATTATCACAAAATCTACAGGTTGGGTTCGAGACTGTTTCCATTCTGAACGAGTGTAATTTGAGGCTACAGTGCTGGGTCAGGGCAACGGTTACCAACCTCAGGTTTTTCCTAAATAGCCTGATGCTTGACTCAAATCTCCTTCTATTTGTAAGTTCCTAATAAAAGTTTTGATTGTCTCAACTTGTTTTATTTTGAGAATGTTTGGATCTCTTTATCTTCCTTTATCTCCAAATAACTCAACCTAATCCTGAGAAACGTTCTGGTTGCATCAGCTGTTTGGAAGCTTTCCTCTTCGTAAGCTCATAGGCCTGCTTCCCACATGACCTGGAATCCAGCAAAAAGCAACCCTATGTTTTGTACCCAGGCAGAGATGAGATATGTATGCCATGCATCAGTAACACTAATGCAGGCGAAAAGAAATTAATTGTCCAGGCTATGGATTTCCAACCGTATGTCAATATTAGTCTCACTGCTGCTTTACATACTGCTGCAGCCTATTGAACCATACAACTTTAATAGGTGTGAAGCCTGTTTAATAAAATCGTCTCCCCTTCCTCTGCAGTTTAGTTTTATGATAAATATTTCTACCGAAAGGTTCTGGTTACATCAACTGTTTGGCAGCTTTCCTCTTCGCAAGCTCATACACACATAATTGATCATTGCAAAGCTTCAGTCAGGATTATGGACCTATTTTCTCACACCACTTATGTTGTGTGTGTAAATTTTATCTATGAGTAGTGGGACCTACAGTTTAAAGTCGACTCCTAACGACAGATTTTTGAGAAAATTTTTAATTGGAATTTTATTTTTACTCGCAGAGTTTTTTGGCCAGAAATCTGCTGAGAAGAAGTCGTTTTGATGGATGATCTGGGGTGGTTTGAACCGTGGCCTTACGCCTCATAAGCCAACACACTACCAACTAGACTACGGCAACTTTAAGCACATGTGCTTTAACCTTCCTATACCCGCGCCAAAAAGTGAAACACCAATACCCTCGCGTTGGTCTGTGAGACCGACAATGGAAAATCCTATATCCTTGGTACTATTTGATGCAAAAACGAAGCTTATTACGAATAATGAAGCTACCAGTGATATCAACTTACTGGGCACTATTTTTTTACAAAAAAAATCGTAATAATAAAAAAATCGGTCTCACAGGCCAACGCGCGGGTATAGGAAGGCTAACAAATTCAATGGGCTCTTGTTTCTTCTATCTCGATTGCTACAAATCTCTGCTGAAATCTTTAGCAGATAATAATAGTCGAATGAAATACATACTCGAATAAGTTTCATCTGAAATAACCGGGCATTGCTGCGAGTACCATAAATATGTCTTATAAAAAAACTATATTTAGTCTCTCTCTCTCTCTCTCTCTTGCTATTTTTTGTTTACTTTTTCTAACAGTTCATTAACTTGCTTTTTAATGATTATTTTCTTAATTTATTAACAATTAAAATTTTAATTTATTTCACACTCCCACACTCTACATTCCCTAGAGCTAATAAGGCATTAGAGACGTCGTAATATTTTGTGTAATTAAAACCCATTTTAAACAAATAAAAATAACGATAATACAAACAGTAATAGAAGGAGTAGAAAAGAAATTTATGAAACAACAATTATCCGCAATTAATTTCATTTAATTACCCGCATTATAAAAATTTTTTTGTAACATCAACCTCCTCTGCACTTCTTTTATCATCTGCCTGATAAAACCGAAAGAAATCACAACACAACTAATGACTTTGAAAGCTTTGCCAGAGAATAGAAGGAAAAAAATCAACCATTTTTAGGTCGATTATTGTTGTTAATCTGCTTCGTTTGCTTACTTTTTTCCTAACAAAAGGATACAAAGGAAAAATAGAACAAGTTTTTTAAAGGAATTTTTTCCTTAATTTTTGTTTGTTTATAATTTTAAACTTTGCTATGGCAAGCCTACTTGCTAGACACACTCTCACATACAAATTGAAGGCAGGCAGTAGGCAGCAGGCATTTAAATATTCATTTGGTTGGTTGGGATTAAAAAGTTTTAAATGCGATACAAATACTATTTATTGCTTCATTCTATTGTTGTTGTTGTTGTTGTGTTGTAATTTGCCGATATTAAACGTTAACAAATTACTGGGGAAATAAATAATTCCGAATGTAATCCTTAAGTTACTTAACAAATCGAAGTAATTCACCAGCATAATTTATTGCCTACAAGTACAACAAGGAAGAGTTCATAAAATTAAAATGCAGAGGAGGGGAAAAGATTTAATTAAAGAGGCTTTTCGCAGTAGTGAGACTTATCTTGACATACATATAGATATATAATTTGTCATTACAACCCTTCAGTCAGGATTACAACCCAGCTTCTCACAGTTTACTGTCGATTCCGAACGACAGATTATTTTTTTTTTTTTTTTTTGAGAAACTTTCTATAGCATTTTTATTTTTACGCTCAGAGTTTATGCCAGAAATCTGCTGAGAGGAAGTCGCCGAAGAAATATTTTTTTCATATTTTCGTTTTGATGCCTGACCTAAGGTTTCAACCGAGGCCTTATGTCTAATAAGGCAACACACTACCTACTAGACTACGGCGACTTGACATACGGATGGAAATCTATAGCCAAGACAATTAATTTCTTTTCGGAGAGATGAATACAGAGATATGCACTAGTGTTACTGATGCACGGCATAACTCATCTATGCCTGGGTACGAAGCATAGGGTTACTCTTTGCTGGGTTCCAGGTCATGTGGGATGACAATGAGCAGCCACAAGAGCTTGCGAAGAGGAAAGCTTTCAAACAGGTGATGCGGCCAGAACCTTTGTGTAGAGTAGGTTGAGATATTTGAAAACTTATATTAAATAGAAAGGAAGGTAAAGAGAGGGAAAGATTCTCAAAATAAAACAAGTTGAGGCAATCAAAACTTTATTAGGCAATTAAAAATAAGAGCAGATTTGAGTCAAGCTTCAGGCAATTTAGGAAAAACTTGAGGTTGGTAACCGTTTTCTTGACAGCCTCGTTCAGACTGAAAACAGTCTCGAACCCAACCTGTAGATTTTGTGATAATGAAAATGGAGCGCATTAAAGCATCTCAAGAAAAGTTCATCTGAGTTATTGGCAAGATATTACAGGGATTGATTGAAGTCGCCGTAGTCTAGTATATAGTGTGTTGGCTTATTAGACGTAAAGCCTCAGTTCAAACCCCAGGTCAGACATCAAAATCAAAATATGAAAATATTTCTTTATCGACTTCCTCTCAGCAGATTTCTGGCAAAAACTCTGAGCGTAAATAAATAAATAAATAAATTGCCATGTAAAGTTTCTCAGAAATCTGTCGTTCGGAGTCGACACTTTAAACTTTAGGTCCCGCCACTCATGTGTAAAATTAACACACACAACATGAGTGGTGTGAGAGGCTAGGCCGTAATCCTGACTGAAGGGTCTTAATGGCCAATTATGTATCTATTACAGGGATTCCCTATAGAGTTTGAAGGTCATATAAAAAAGTCGTTTGGCCATAAGGCTAATGGTGTCTCTTCACCACAATAATAGTAACAACTCAGTTACTATGATACTAGAAATAATTTTACAAATACCCCACTGGACACTGTAAGGATACAGCATCAAATACTTGCCAGTCTCTATCGACGAATATCGATTTCACAGGAATTCTGATCGATTTAGAAAGTAATGGCTTTCGTATCTCGTGAACAGCTAAATACAGAACTTTGGGAATGTTTGAAAACTAGATGAAGTTGTAGGTGGAAGCAGCGTTTCAGAGTAGGCTAGAATGGTTCATTCTATAAGGCTACAGCATTTTTTACATAGAAGAGTCGGCCATAAAGGGTGACAAGATTTCTAAAAGAGATGTTAGCACATTTTCTGATAGACAGGGGGCAGCCAGGGCCCAGGGATTCTAAAGAGAATGATCTCTAAGACAGACAGACGGTTAACATATCGTTACAATTTGAACATAATATAGGTAATGGCGCATAGGTGGCATTCATCGATTTAGAATACGCGTTGTAAACCTGTAGTGTTGGAATTGATAACACAAAATACATATTTCACAGCAGATAGCCCAGCAAATTTGGTGTGTAGAGAGTTCACGAACTCCATAAAAATACTCTTAGCGCAGTTGACAGAGGAGTCATTACACTGGACATTGAATGTTGAATATTCAACCAGACGCATTAGCCTGACCTGCACAATGCACTGCATGAGTAGGGGCCATACCCTAAGTGCTGGTTTCACAAAAAAAAAAAAGAAAATAGCTTCTTCAGGAGCTGTAAAGCCAAAAAAATTAAAAGAACATTTTTCTTTATCTCTTGGGTACATAAACAGCCTTATGAGGGTGTGATTTATCTAGAATTTACAAAAGAAGTCCAAACGACATCATCAGAAGCACGTGGTGGTGTAGGAGCATTAAAAGACTGCAAAATCACAAAAGAATACACGCGGCCTAAGTATGTAAGTCTATCTTCTTAATTGAAGGCTATGTTTGCCTATCTACGAGCTAAGTAGGCAACACTGTCATTTATACAAAACCAGTGTCATTTACACTCACTTTGCCTGTGTATTAACGTACAACAATTAAATAAATGCTAATGCTGAGAGTAGCATTTCAATACTCTCCTTGTCATGCCATACTAATTTACTCTCCACAATATCTTTTCGTATGAGTGTGTGCTTGTGTGTGTATGTGTCTGTGATTATAAGGGTATGAATTTAATCAACTCCTTTTGCTGTTTCCCTAGCAAATAAACCAGTATTTATGGCCCTCTTATCTAAGTGTTCGTGTTTGTCTTGACAACACACACACCTATTGTGTCAATGTGTTTGTGCTCGTGCTGTCGTGTCATATTTTACGCTTTACTTTAGCTGCTCTCCCTCATATTTCTTTTGTGAGTCACCATGTTTTCTTTTTAACACCTTTAATCTCTGTCAAGTGTCAGTGTATAGTGTTATCAACATTTAACACACATTGTTAGGCAATGTGATGTTGCTGTTGCTGATGCTATATTAGCGGTTTTCTTACACACACAGCCACACTCATCTTGCTGTTGTCTGACTGACTCTCAAGAGCAGAAATTCTAAAAGGCTGTGTTAAAAGAGTATTTCATTGTAAGCAAGAGAGGTGGGGTAAAGAGTAAATGTTGCTTTTTTTTTACATCTTTTAACACTTCTACAGAGAAACAAAAAATATAAATAAAAAATGAAAGAAGAAATAACCGGTTTTCTAACACACACAGTGATAAAAGTGTGTAAGAGGCCTAATGTTGTTGTAGTTGTAGTTGTATTTCAATTTTATTTTTATTTTTTCTGATGAGCCTCTACGTGTGTATGTGACACGTTAGGTTTTGTTTACATTTCCTGTGTGTGTGTGTGCATTTGAATGGTAGACAGTATGGGGGGAGCGCAAAAGAGAGTGTAAATGAGTGCAGCCGTGTGTTTTTAATGTAATTTTCTGTGTGTATAAAATATTTACCGTTAAATGGCTTATGAAATATTTAAAACGGAAATCAAATCCGGCTGTTAACAGAGGGTATGAATTTAAATTCGTGTAGTTGTGTGTGTGTGTGTGTGTGTGATATCTGTAACATAGGGGAGTTGTGTATGCAAATATTTACTCTTTAATTAACTGAATGTAGTGGAGGGTAATTACTAAAGAGGCTAATTAATGCCGTTAATATTTAATACGACTAGAGATGTTGTTAATCTGCGCTAAAGGCTTAATTCCAAATGGAAAGTGTTTAAAGTGTTTGTTTAAATAGTTTTCTTTTCATATTTTTGTATGTGTATGTGTGCGTTTTTTTAGTTTCAAAGACCACTAATTAATGCCGTTAAATTGAAGAAGATTTTAATCATATTGTGCTGCAAAGTAAACGAAAATTATGCTGGTTAGGAAAGATAAAAAGATATTTAAAGGAAGAGAAGAAAATTTATCGAAATATGTATAAGAAACAAAGCAAAAACTGTTAATCAAATGAATTAACGTCAAGTAAAGTACAAAAAAAAAAACAGAAAAAATAACAAAAATTAAGAAGAAAAACGTATCCAATGTTAATCCCATGCTATAGTGGCGCTAGAGACTGTGTGATTATGCCTATTTTTTTTTTTGTTTTATGAAACCAGCACTCAGGGGATGGCCCCTACTCATGCAGTGCATTGTGCAGGTTTTTTAGGAAAGGTGGAAAGGGGAAGATGCGAACGGCAAGGAAACGAGTTGCTGCTAGGTGACTATAAAATGGCCAGTGCTATACCTTCACCATTAGACAGTCTACAGGCAATCGTCCCCAAGAAGCCCGCAGTTTCTCACACCACTTATGTTGTGTGTGTTAATTTTATACATAAGTTGTATGGTTGTGCAACCCAGAGCCATATAGACCATGGTTAGGATTTTGAAAGGAAGATTTAACTCGAGTTTCATCAGAGGTTATCGTGACTTAACAAATCGAATAGCTGACAGCTCCTGTTTAACGCTCAGAAGTACAAAAGCTAACTTCAAGTGTTCCAACATTCAAATTCACTGCTGTATTGCTGTTGATTGAAACAAAATGGATTCCAAAGTAATCTAAAAGGGAGAATTCTCATGTGGATTATTACATTTAAAAGAAAATGCTAAAAACACAAAGGCGTTAAAAAGCTGTCCTGTGCATTACAGGGTTAAGCGAGAAGGATTATAAAAGGAACACCGAAGTGTTGATGAAAAAGTTTCTGCGTACTGCATACCAATGTCGCAACTCCACCAACTAGAAAAGAATTGTCGCTTTGAGAGTTGTTTAGGTCCATACGTAGTGGAAAAGAGCTTCATTCTGTTTATTGACCAACCCATTGAGGCAAAAATGGGTTGTATCGCTGAAGACATTTCTTTTTTTTTTTGATAAAAACGCACCTCTCATATTATACGAATTATTAAAAATTTATAATAAATATGATTGCCAAGGAAATTAATTTTTTTTACATTATTTACATGATGTCAACAATTAATTTTTTAAACTAATATTGCAACACACATCTTTTTTTATTAATAAAACTGAAAATTACATGCAATTTCTAAGATAAAATAAATTCCTTACATTATTTACACGATGTCAACAATTCATTTTCTAAACTAAAATTACAACACACATTTTTTTTATTAATGAAATTAAAAATTACATACAATTTTTAGGATAAAGAAATTCTTTACATTATTTACATGATGTCAACAAGTGATTTCTTGCAGAAATACATAGTTACTCAATATCATTGAAATACAAAGTGAATTAAATTTATTGAAAAAAAATTATTACAAAAAAAAATTGCATTGAAAATCCCGTAGTAGAGCAGAAAAATCACCCTTTAAAGTTACTAAAAACCTGACATTACTTAGTTATACATGCGTTAGAAAATCCTTGATTTCATTTGCTAGGCTTGTTAACTTTTTCTTGCTGACATACCAACAATTCTTCTTTTTTTGGTTTTTTCTTTTCTCTTCTTTTTTTGTTTACCTGTTACATACTTGGGTTCTTGTGTTCTTGTGCCAAAAGTAAACACGTCATCATATTTTTTAATAAATAACAGCTTAATTTGAAAATATATTCTCTCCTCCTCTCTGCATTCTCTTCATCTCTTTGTTCGCAGTTAAAAAAATTTGCTTTTTTTTCTTTTTGGGGTTTTGGGGCAGACAGTATTTCGTTTTTATGGCGGATTTCTTTCACTTTCTTTGCCATTCATGTGATGATGCTTTTGTGTGTCATTGGCACACAAAACGAATGAAAGTTTGTGGCAGATCTGGCAGACGCATATTAATTTTATTAATGTCTTGTAAACATTTTAATTTTGTTTTCTTTTTCTGGTTCTTGTATAAGGTTTCATTCGTTGTTCGTGATAAATTTCATTTTTCATTTGGTGAAATTTAATATTTTTATACGGCTTAACAGCCTTAAAATATGCTTTAAAAATGTGATTTTTTCTTTTTGCAGAGGCAATGCACGCTCTTTGTGGATGGGTGTTTTGTGGGCTTTGACCTCAGGCACTGGTGTTGCGGTGGCTTTATTACAGGGCTCAGCTGGTCCTTTAATTGGTGTGGCCATATCGGCGTCGTTATTGCCACCCGTAGTGAATTGTGTAAGTATTTAATTAAGAAAACAAAAAAAGAAGAATTCTTGGAAATTGAATTCCATTTCATTTAAGGTCTGTGAATTTAATTTTATTTAAAGCAGCAGAAAAAAAATCACAATTTGTTTCCATTCGAAACCATTGCTTTTCATTCCATTTCTTTTGTTTGTTGATCTAACTTTTTACACAGTTTTAGCTGATTTTTATAAAAACTGTCTGACAAGATAAAATGGCTTTAACTACTACTCGTTCTACGCTAGTTAGTGATACTAAACTAATAACCTTAAAACTCTTTAACAATAAATCTAAACTGCCTGTCACAATATAATTCAAATGAAAATAAAACATTTTTTTTTTTTTTTGAAAAAATATTTCATTTTTCCAACCGGTCGAACAAAAAAAAAAAAGAAAAATCTGACAAAAAAGGCAAAAATTAAATGACAAAGTGTTACAAATTTGTTTAAAAAACCCAGACAAACAACAGGAAAAATAGAAAAATTAAAAACAAATATTAAACAATACAATAATTGTTAAATAAAAGTCATTTAAATGTAATTTAGGAGGCAATTTTTTATAATAAAAACTTTATTTCAAATAAATTTTAGTGTTAAATATACAAAAAAAATTAAAAAAAGCTTTCAAGTAAATTTAAATAAAAAAGTAAATACATTATAAAAACGTTATTATATACATACATAATGTCAACAATAGACTTTTTTTAATGAAATTTTTCGAATATCATTTATCTTACAAAATTGATTTTTACACATTACTTTATATTTTTTAATACACAGAAAGTAATTTTTTTAAATAAAATATTAAGATTTAATCAAATTTCTAGGACAAAATATATTACATATTTACATAATGTCAACAATAGATTTTTTTTAATAAAATTTTCCGAATATCATTTATTATCATATTATAATACACAGAACATAATGTTTTTAAATAACATATTAAGATTTAATCAAATTTCTAGGAAAAAATAAATTATTTACATTATTTACATAATGTCAACAATTGATTTTTTGCCGCAAAGCTTTCTGAAGACTATTTACTATATTAAAAATTTAAATAAAATTTAATTTCAAAGAAAACCAATTTTTTTTACATTCTTTACATAATGTCAACAATTAATTAATTGCAGCAATGCTCTCCAAAAATCATTGACTGCATTAAAAATTGGAATAAATTTTAATTTCAAAGAAAAAAATCGATTTTTTACATTCTCTACATAATGTCAACAATTGATTTTTTGCTGCAAAGCTTTCTGAAGACTATTTACTATATTAAAAATTTAAATAAAATTTAATTTCAAAGAAAACCAATTTTTTTTACATTCTTTACATAATGTCAACAATTAATTTTTTGTAGCAAAACTTTCCGAAAATCATTTACTATATTAAAAATTGAAATAAAATTTAATTTAAAAGAAGAAGTAGATTTTTTACATTCTTTACATAATGTCAACAATTGACTATTTACAGCAATACTCTACGAAAATCATTGATTACATTAAAAATTGAAATAAAAGTTAATTTCAAATAAGAAATCTATTTTTTAAATTCTTTACATAATGTCAACAATTGATTTATTGCCGCAAAGCTTTCTGAAGACTTTTTACTATATTAAAAATTTAAATAAAATTTAATTTCAAAGAAGAAGTCGATTTTTTACATTCTTTACATAATGTCAAAAATTGATTAATTGCAGCAATGCTCAACAAAAATCATTTACTGCATTAAAAATTGGAATAAATTTTAATTTCAAAGAAAATAAATCGATTTTTTACATTCTTTACATAATGTCAACAATTGATTTTATATACAAAATTTCAACTTACACTTTTAAGTTGTATAGGTGACTTAAAAATGCAAATTATTTATCATTTTAAAGGATTGAATAAATCAGAACTATTGATTTTACATTATTTACACAATGTAAATAATGAATTTTATTGAAAAGGTGGAAGAAAAAAGGCATTGTTAGATTCTAAGTAAACAAAGAATTTAAAAGTTTTAGTTTTTTAGGCATTGCATTAGATTTTGGAGTTCTTCTTAAATATCGAGTGATTATTTTCTCTCTTGAAGCTACATAACGTCAGAGGCGGCCCTTTCTACACTTTTTTGGAACCTTGCAGTTAAGTCAATGGTCTCTGAGTAATGGGTAGACATGCGGAAAGACTTTGTTTACCTACAAATAACTTCTGCAAAGCTTATAATTCCATTAAGGAGGAAAAGAGTAATGTCCACATTATTTACCAATGTACTCCTCTGGCTTTTTTGCCCTTTTCTAAGAGTCTAAAGAAGCTACCAGTAATAGATATCAGGCTGATATTCAGTTTGATTCGAAGGCAATTATTCCCTAAATGCGGGTCCCTAATGCTGATTGTTAACACCAGTCAATGAGAACTTGCCAGTTAGTTTATTGGGCATCGCTTTATATAGTATTACAGGACCTTCTGTTCCATTCTCAGTGGTTTTTATTAAGATTTCGGTTTCATTTCCTTAAGTTTTCTTTTTGTGATCAAAAACTTGCAAAGGGAAATCAATAATTTCTTGCATTTTTAAAGCCTCCTTAATGAATTCAGCATGACGCATATTTAGTACACAAATGTTCGTTTTTTTTCCATTTTGTTTGGTCTGCTCTAGTATTTTAAATACATATTGTGGCCTCACGAATAATTTCATAATTTATTAACACACATGCTCTGACCCAAAAGGACTGAATAGCAGCCAGCCCGCTAGGAAATAGTGTAAAAACAAAACCAAAAGCCAAGCAAAACCATTCCGAAAAGTAACAACTCCACGAACATGAAATGCAAAAACCAAACAACACACACCAAGATAGCGTTACTCATTTCTATACAAAGAGACAGCAAAACAAACACACAAAAAAAAGGCAAAGAAAACAATTGTGTTAGTATGAGTGAACAAGTTTACTTACTTTCTTGAAGCAAGAGAGAGAGAGAAAAGATAAAAGCACTCTTCAGTTGCTGCTTTAATATAGGCTCAGTAATATTAAAGCTTTAGTAGCGCCAGCCATGAAGAGAGAGAATGAGAGTGTAGTTGTAATTTTTTTTTTTTTTTTTGTGACTTTTTGGCTTTTGTGGTGTGATTTATTAGTTGAGCTAAAATGAATTAAAATTCTCTTACTTGTATGCTCTCCCCCTTTCCCTCTCTCTCTCTATCTCTCTCGTTCTGTCTATACACATTCCCTATTCATTTATTTAAAAAGAAAATCTTTTTTTTTCTCTTGTTGTTTTTTTCTTTCTTTTCGTTCATTTTTAATATTCATTTTTGTTTGTATATGCAAATGCCTATGTGACAATGTGTATGTGTATGTGTAAGTGGCATTTGAATGATTGTTGTTGTTATTGGCTACAGAAAAAAATGGAACCAAAACGACAACCACATTTACCATGATTAAGTGATTTTAACGCCATTGTTTGTCCATGTTAGGCCAGTTGCTCTTTTAATGTTGCTGCTGCTGCTCTGATAAATTTTATACAATAGCTGAAGCACAGATAGAAAGATAAAGAGTGTGAGAGAAAGAGAGAGAGAGAGAGAGCAAGAGACAAAGATAAAGTAAGTAATAGAGCGCGACACTTTGTGGCTACTTTACACATTACAAGACATTAAAACAGCAACAAATCTAATTTGTTTAAAAGCCAAAACTGGCTAATGTTGACTTTTGTTTGCGGAACAACATGTTGTTGTTTTTGTTGGCTGTTAGTTGTTGGTTTTTACTTAGTGGTCTGTTAAAAATGTTTTAAAAGTCTTCCTAATAATTTATGCTCATTTTTGCCATTTTTCTCTAAGAGTTTGTTTGATGTTGATTTGTTTATGGCAAGCAAGGCATTAAGGCATGTAGCAGCTAACAAACCTATGGTTTATGCTTTAAAAATATTAAGAAAAATTGATTTTTTTTTTGTTTCAATAATAATATCATTCACAACATGGTGTAAAAAATGTACACTTCTATTAAAAAAAATGGCTTTTTGGTAAAATTTTGTTTATGTTTCAATTATTTACCTGATGTATATAATGTAAAAATTATCCTTAACTACAAAAATTAAACGTTTTCGTTATTTGAGAAGAATTTTTGTTATTTAAAAAATTTTAATATTTCCACAGATTTTACCATACTTGACATAATGTAAAGAATTTGAATTTTAGATCAAAAAAGCTTACTATAAGAAATTTTAATTATTACAGCTTTTTAGCAAGATTAGAGGCTAAAATTTAATTGTTTACATGATGTAAATAATGTAAAAATTATGCTAAATTAAAAAAAAAAAAAACACAATTTCGTTATTTTAGAAAGCCTCGCAAAGATTTTATTTGGAATTTTAAGTATTTACTTCACCTAGAAGATGTAAATTTCAATTGTTGACATGATAAAAAGAACGTAAACAATTAAAATTGTTAAGAAAAGACATAAAAAAATATCTGCCATTGGTTTTAAAAAACCATTGCGAAGACTAGCACTTGATTTTTAAATATTTTCATAATGTAAAATATGGGGATTACAATTGTTGACATGATGTAAATATTAAAAAAAAATTCAGTTCAGTTACAAAATATTCTATTTTCCTAGTTTTAAACAATATTTCAATGTTTTGTGTTAAAATTTTTTATATTTACATCGGGTAAAATATGTAAAATTTAATTGTTGACATTGTGTAAAATATGTAAACTATAATTTGAAAAGCAAAAATATTATATTTAAAAATATATAGAACAGTTTCGTATATTTTAAATATTTATATTGTTACGAAAATGGAAATGGTGTTATTAAAATAATAAGCAAAAGCTCCAAAAACAACACAATGGACTTGATCACGCATAAAAAGATAAACAAAAGCTCCAAAAACAAAATAATGCAGTTGTTCACGTGATCAAAGAATAAACAAAAATATAGTAACAACATCAGCATAAAAAAAAATATAAGAGATAAAAGATGTAAATAGCCAACAACAAAGTATAGCGATCAAAGAAGTAAACAAGCAAAAACAAAATGCATATAAGACATACAAACAACAAAAATGGAAACGAGTTGTTTACATTTTTTGGATTGTCCCCGAAGGCCGTTATCATCCTTCAAGGGCATTCATCACACTGTTGATCCAGTGATATAAAAGGCGAGATAAAGCGAGCAACGAGGATTCAGTTAGAATTCAGTCAGTCGTGTATGAAGACACGTGATTCTCGGAGTTCGAGTTAAGTTAGTCGTGTGACGACGTCGCGTTGAATTGAGTAAGAAATCCAATCAGTGGTGTGAGAAGATACGAGATCGAGTTATAATTCAGTCAGACTTGTGTGCAGACAAGTTGCGTGAAGAAAACAGTTGTTAGTGTTGTGCTTACAAAAAAGGTTGTGAGCAACGAAGAATAACTAACAAGTGTTGTTGCTTTCAAAAAAGGGTTGTAAGCAGAGAAATATCACGAACAAGCACATATTGTGAAAGTTATCATTGTATACGTGGAATAAGTTCGAACAGTGGCACAAAAGTTGTGCAGATAATAAAGAATTGACTAAAAATTAAACATCAAATTTATTTTTATTTTATTTGCAATCTACGAACTCATATTTTTAACGTTTTTAAAATGTAAAAACGTAACAATATCATGTAAATAATGTAAATTTAATGTTAAGTAAAAAATTGTAAACAAATTAAAAAAATTACAGTGTTTTGTAAGAAAAAAACAAGAACCATAAGACCTAAAAGTAGGCAATGACTCATTGTTTTGAATTTATATCCCTGGGAATAGACAACAGGAAAAGCATAAAAATGTTTATTAATCAAGAAAACATGCCATAAATAAACAACTACAGTTGAAGTATAGGCCTTTATTTAAAATTCAGAAACATTTCGAATTAAATATAAATTTTTTATGTTAAATTTCCTTTGCTTTATTATTATTTGAATTCTCTTGAAAACACAAAAATTATGTTTTATTTCACTCTCTTATTCCCAGGGTCTATTTTGGGCATTGGCTTGTATTTGGTTAATTTATCCTGGCACTCGTATACCCCATTTGAAAGGCGAATTGTATAATGAAACATCAGCGTATCCCTTCCTCTATACAGACTATTTGCCAACGGAATTCTTAATCAATGGCATTGTGTCCTGTCTGTTGACGGTGGTGAATGTGATTTGCATTTTTACAACCGCCATAATAGTGTTGAAAATTAAGGAAGTCTCGGCGCCATACACAGCCAGTCCTGATTTAAAACGGTAAGTTTATTAACAGTATAACTGGATAATGTAAACAGACAAATACACAGACAGACAGAGAGAGTTTTTTTTTTGCTTTCTCTGTCTGTTTCCGTATGAAAAGCGAAGCAATAAAAATCACAGATATTCAGCTGTTTTTTGGGTGAGGAGTAATCGTGGCTATAAATTCTATTTGTATTGGCTTAACAGTTATTTTTATCGTTTTGTAATCTATTTTTCTTTCTCTCTCTCGCTGTCTCTCTCACATATTATCTCTTTTCTTTATTTTTCTAATTTTTATTTGAGGCCATAAAACTTAATTACATGTTTGTTAGTTTTAATGTTTATAAACAATTTAATAACATCCATCCACTGTTTTCTATAATTTAATATGTGAGCGGAATTTTTAATGAGAAAAATCTTAAAATTAAGATGTCTTGGGCGTATTGCAAATATTTCCTTTAAGAGTTTCATAAGAAGAAAATTTTTTGGTCTAAATTCTGGCTACAATGGCAGCCACTTCACAAAGAATAGCTTAAGTAGGATCTATATGGCCCGTTGTAATGCCGATAGTACACATTCAACCATATAGCTTCTGGTTGGTATCCCGATAGTTTCATGAATGTGTGGTGTCCCCCCTTTTTCTGGACATTACAGACACTATGCCACACAAGCCGATGATCCGCTATGACTGCTGTGCATAGCAGGCAAAATTTGTCTATTCTTTACACAAGTGGTTTCGTTATCCTGCATTTTGTAAAGTTAATAGCCGTTCTTCCGTCGGTAAATATGTGGATGTCATCATACTATTACGAAAATGGAAAAATTTAGATACTGGTGTTTTGCTTTTATATCACTTAAGATTAAAATTATAAACGAAAGCTACAAAAACAAGTAAACATAAATATACCAACAAAACACCAGCATAAAAAAAATGATAAACAAATAAACAAAAATGCAACAACAAACACTTCAAGAATAAATGTAAACAAAATGAACAAAAAACAGTAATGTTTACATGTATAGAGATCTCGGGAAGGCGAAACCATGAACATTCGCCTTCAAGAACATTCATGAAGCTGTTTTCTTTGCTATATAAAAGGCAAGGCAAAGCAGGCGACTGAGTTAATAAAAGTTCAGTCAGTCTTGTGCGAAGACGAGGTGTGTTTAAAGAGAGTAATCGTGGTTTGAAGATATCTGTTACAAAAATCTGTCGAACAATTGTCTAGTAATTGTTATTGTTTATGCAAAAGGTATAAACAGAGGAATAACAAAGAAAAGCAATTGTTGTTGTTTACATAAAGTTGTGAACAGTGGCACACAGAATTGTGCGAATAATAAAGAATTTTAATTAAAACTAAACACCAAATTTATTTTTATTTTTATTTGCAATCTACGAGCTCATATTTTAAAAGTTTTTAAAAGTTAAAAACATAACAATGGTGCAAGGAGCAATATAAGATTTTGTTGCGTGATTCATTTTCCTGATTTGTATTCCTCATCATAGAATCTAAATATTGGGCTTGAAGTGATCCCAATGTCAAACAAATGTCCTTAGAGTCTCTCAGGATTCGTCAGTTTACAATGATGCATCATACCCAGTAAAAGTTAGGATTGTTTTCAACTGATTGGTATTGCGAGCCAAAACCAAGACAATTTACATACTACTTAAGATAGTACATCTCTTGATGAATTGACTTGCCTGCCATTAGCTGGATACGGTTTGGAATTTCCATGTATTACGGTTCGTTTTACGCCGTAAAGGTTGATTGATTGAAATACTAAGTGAGACATTTGTTGTGCTTGTCACAAAATGCTCACAAATAGTCTTCAAAACTCGTACTTTTTCTCTCTTTCACTCTCTTAGTTTTTTTCTTCAAAAAATAAAATTCCAATCTCCCGTCATTTCATTCCTTTCATTGCCTATTCCGTTTCCCAATGAATGTGTGTTCATTTTTTAAATCTTAAAGGCTTAAATTGTATTCGTGAACTCATCCGTTTGCTCAATAATTAAAAAACAATACCCAGAGAAAGAAAGAAACACACTTAAACGATACTCTGAGTATTAAGTGAAGAAGAATGAAGAATAATAACAACTTCATTAAAGAGAAACAAAAGAGAAATTGAAACAAGTGTTGCAAACAGGCTTAAAATAAATAAAACAATCGATGAATAGCATAATAAAAGAGAAAAGAACTGAAGGAGAGAGATGGAGAGAAAAAACCAAGCCTTAAGTTATCATTGAACATTTCAGTGCCAAGTTCGCCGTCATAGTGGTGTGCGTAATTTGTTTTTCATTAGCATACCTTAAGGCGTGATGCAAATAATATCACGGAGGTATCATGCTGTTCAAGCTGATTAAACTGGTGTGGTCCGAAGAAGAAAGAAGGTTTCCGAAGGAGAAAGAAGGGGATAAAATATATACACGAGGTGGGTTGGAAAAGTACCACATAGAAGCACTGTGTGATAATTACTGTTATACATACATAATTTGTTCGAAAACAAATATATTGATAAGAAAATGAAGAATCTAGATACTGGTGTTTTGCTTTTACATCACTTAACGTTAAAATGGTAAACGAATAAAACAAAAACGCAACAACAAACACCAGCATAAAAAATGATAAACAAGTTAACAAAAATACAACAACAAACACAAGCATAAAAATGGTATACGAGTAAACAAAAATACAACAACAAACACTACAAGAACAAATGTAAACAAAATACACAAACAACAATAATGAAACAACAATGTTTACATTTATAAAGATTTCGAAAAAGGCGAAGCCACGAACATTCGCCTTCAAGAACATTCATAAGACTGTTTACCCTGCCATATAAAAGGCAAGGCAAAGCAGGCGAGTTAGTTAGTGAAGTTTATGTCAGTATTGTGTGAAGACACGGTGTGTTTGAAGAAAGTAATCGCGGTTTGAAGATCTCCGTTACAAAGATCTGTTGAACAATTATCTAGTAAGTGGCACACCAAAGTGTGCGAATAATAAAGAAATTTAATTAAAATTAAACACCAAATTTATATTTATTTTATTTTCAATCTACGACCACATATTTTAAACGTTTTTAAAAGGTAATAACGTAACAATATAAAACTAATGAAACTAATTTTATAGAAACTTTTTATAAAATAAGCCCTTAATAGACCTTTTCTTTATTGAACAAATGCGTGTTAGAATTTGAAGCATATTAATAGGCATATGTTTTTACATTAAAATATAGCATAGTTATAGGCCTTAGAAAATTAAAAAATGTTCCATTTTCAAATTAAATCCTTATGTTGTTAACATTTAAACCATTTTGATAGCTTCTGGGTCAATTTATTAACGCAGTAGCAGTAGAAGAGACAATAAGAAAATTAAAGAAAATAGAAAAAAGAATGGCCAATAAATAAAGAGAAAAAATCTTCTTCTAATGAATGAAAACATCTTCATTGTTCAAGTTAAAGAAAAAAGAAAGGAGAGAAAAGAAAAGGAAAGGAAAGGAAAAAACCAAACTTTTTGATCGGCTTATGGAAAGCCATAAATCTATCATATGAGCCTAAGAGGGTTTATATTTTTTAAGACTCTAAAAAAAAACCCGGGGAGAGGAAATAAACCGAAAAAGGCAATAAGAAAACACTCATGAACTGTATTATGTTGGGTGACCTTTTGCTTCAAATAAAATCAAAAATTGTTGTATAGCACCGTTGAATTATGGCCGGCAATAATAATTTTATCTTCGAATGAAAATCTTTGTGCAGAAAATTGAAGAAAATTCTTATTGACATGTGTAGGAAATTGTTTTCTCGTTCTGTTGTCTGTCTCCCTTATTACTCTCGATGACAGATTTACTCATATGCTGTCGTTAATATTATTGTTGTTGGCCTCACAAGGACATTAATGTCTTCCCCTTATATATCCCTCTCTATCTCTGTGTGTATGTGAATTTTTGTTTGTTAAAGAAAAACATTGATTTACTGTTATGATTGCTGTTATTGTTGTCTTCATATTGCCTATAGTTATCGTCATCATCATCGATATCATTGTCTCTACTATATATAGAGTCAATATACATATATAATCATCAGAAGCAGCCATATCATCCTCATCCACATCCGAATTACCCTCATCATCATCATCATCGTCATCTTCATCAAATTCATTGTCAACAGCTGTGTTACCAAGTTGTTTATTTTCTGTCTTTTACTGTGATCCTTTTTAGCATTTTGTAAAGGATGTGCAGAAATTTTCAAGACCTTGAATTAATGATGTCAACTTTTGTGTTCCTCTTCTCCTTTCATTTGATTGTCTTGCTTTCTATGCCCCCCACATTTTCTTTTAGTATGGAAATCATGGTGTTCACTTCGTAGGATTTCTTTAATTTTTACTTACTTTTTTAGCTTGGCTCAAATCGTCTGTGTTAACAATTTGTTTTAATGAGGTCAAGGTGATTTCGTTGCACATTGTTTGGCAAATAAAATCAAATCAAAGTCACTCAACTATTTCATGAGAAAATACGAAGAATTTTAAACAATATGCCTGCTGCCTCGACAAATTTAAATTTTAGATGAATTTTTAGTTTAAAACGCCTAATGGCAGACTGTATTTATTTTGTGTTTATAAAACTAAAGCCTAACATTTGGCTACGATATATTTAAATTTAAACCAAATGTTTTACATTAAATGTCTATAGATAGGCAATTAAAAATTAATACTAAAAACTGCCGATATTGGTACGTTGTGAAGTTCGAAGGATGAACCATTCATACCACATGTGTTCCGATTGTTCAGTAACCAACATTCCACACTATAAATTTGAAAATAGAGAGCCATAGACGAGCCATATTTTAAATATTCACATTAAAAAGCCTCGACTTCCTGCTATTAGGCAATGCCAAGGCCCTTATAGGAGCTTGACAAAACATCTTCTCTATCACTGTACAGCACTAGGGGACTTGGATGAAGGATGATTGGGTAGGTAAAATTTACGGACAGAGAAATTGTAGCTAGAAATTATAGTTCAATGATGAAATAGATACCATCGGCCGTTATAGGACCCAAGGAAGCTATTATTTTTAAAACGTTTGCAAATTTAACCTACGCTTCAGTGCTGTTAACTTTCACATTTTTGCAATTTCATACTATTTTTATATTTTTTCTGTTTTCAATAACACTAATCTAAATGTGTAGCATACTTTATGGCCTTTCGAATACTCAGAGAAAGAAAACCAAGCAAAAACTTTCTGGAATGTTAACCCGAAATTTTATTCCTGAATTAATATAATAATACAATAAACCTTTATCTTGTTTCAATGTTTCTTTTGAATTAAAAAATGTTTGCCTATTTATAGGCTTAACAATTTAATAGAAATATTCTTGTGTAAGATGATGAACTATTTTTAAAAAACAATTCATAATCATAATGTTTTTAATATTAAAAACATTTTGTGAAGAAAAATATTAAAAATATATTTCATATTAAGGAAATACCATGAATAGAGGGCATATTTTTGGGCGTTTAAGAAATTCGTGATTTACTTTATGAAATAAGATATTAACTTGAAGACTTTAAACAGATTTAATTCTAGTTGTTCCTATTTTCCTTTTTCTATTGAGTTTAAAATGTAAAATTATTGAAATTTCTATCCGCCTACAGGTATGCCTCACTATTTTTTTTTTTTTAAAGAAATTATTGTGGTAAACATCTTATGCTTAAATTTTGCTTCTTTTTTTGTTATTTAACTTAGTTTAACCAAACATTTATAAAAAAATTTCGTGAAGAAATGTGATTTTGGCTTAAGGCGATTAATACATTTTTACAAGAAGCTTTATAAAATTTTTTAACGAAAATATAAAGCATACCTTTAGGTATGTCATACTCTCTAGTCCTAATAATGGTTTTAAAATCAATTTCATTTTTATTTTGTTACAAAATTTAAATAAATCGAATAGAAACGTCCCAAAAATATATAACCAATCCTAAAAATATGTTACAAAATTTTTAATATGTATAAACTAATACAAATACTTGGAATTCCTAAGAGTATGTTTTACTTTTTTATATTGAAAATGAAGCAAAAAATTAAAACTTGTACTACAAACATATTAATATCAGTGGATAAACTATTTTTTATTGAACTAAACTATGAGGTAATGGAAATAGATTTTTCAAGAGGAATAAAATCTTCAAAATAAGTAAATAAATTAATAAAGTATACGTATTTATTTTACAATACCTTTAATACAATTTAATTTTTATTTAATTTTTCTTTTTATTAAAAACAAAAATATCCAGTTTCTGGGAAACTGATTTACGCACTGTACGCAAAACCAATCGTTCTACCGTGAGACACAAGGGTGCAGGCGGCGCTGGCAGCGGTGCTGGTGGCATGAGCGCCTTTAGGGACAAACTATTGAGGTGAGTACATACCATAGAGTTTTCAAATGCATATTGTAATGATTCATGGAAATTGTACAAAATTTATTTGCATGCAAATTAAATTTTTAACGCCATTTTTTTCAATATCATCATGAAATATTAAATTTTCTTTCATAATTTGTTTACCATTATCAATGCCATAACATTGTTGCATAAAAATAAAATAACATAAATAACACACACAGTAGAGGTGATAACTGGTAGTACCTCAGAAATATTCATTTTCATTCAAAGGAATGCGGTTATAAACCTACAATTTAATATTATTCTTATATTTTTGCTTTTAAAAGTTAAAATTAATTTATAGTGGACGTACACATTTTGCGATGACTGTATTATATTTTTATTTATGTATGCATATTTTGATGCCAGTGTATTT
The DNA here is from genome assembly GCA_927399465.1 of Sarcophaga caerulescens. Taxonomy (NCBI): domain Eukaryota; kingdom Metazoa; phylum Arthropoda; class Insecta; order Diptera; family Sarcophagidae; genus Sarcophaga; species Sarcophaga caerulescens. The sequence continues at coordinate 107,349,140 of OV656866.1, forward strand.
GTAAACGTGTTCATAACATTGTTGTAGGGATTCATTACGTTCATAATTCCATTGATACGTTTTTGTAATAATGTTCTGCCACACGTCACGTAGAATTGTACACGTATTTACACCATTTCCAAATGCAAAGCTATTTTAAGAAGTAATAATATTTTAAGGAATGGGCATTAAGGGAATAAGAGATTCTATGAAACAGAATTTTAAGGGGCACATAGTTTCTCCTCTTTTTGATGATCCACGCATCCATAAAGTAAGGTCAGAACCTAGAAAATGGTTTAACACCCTGTTGACTCAAAGACCATATTGATTATGATGAAAATTGCAGAGGCTCTCGTCAGCCTTAGTTGGCATTTGTAGGTAGTGTTCAGAGACATGTGCCTCTAACTATAATCAGAAAAATGGGCAACATTTTGGCTACACTTAGGCTGTAATGAATTTGAGGAATACCTGTCTATGTTTAGTATAAAAAATTGTGTAACGAAAATCTAGACACTGAAGTTTAGCTTTTACATCGCTTAACATTAAAATGGTAAACAAGTAAACAAAAATACAACAACAAACAATACAAGAATGAAACAACAATGTTTATATTTATTGAGATTTCGTGAAGGCGAAGCCACAAACATTCGCCATCAAGAACATTCATCAGATTGTTTAGTTCTTTAGTGAAGACGGGGTGTGTTTGAAGAGAAAAATCGTGGTTTAAAGATCTCCGTTACAAAGATCTGTCGAACATTTATCTTGTAATTGTTATTGCTTATGCAAAGAGTGTAAACAGAGGAATTCGCCGTAGTCTAGTAGGTAGTGTGTTGGCTTATTAGACTGAAGGCCCGAGTTCGCATCCCAGGTCAGACATCAAAACGAAAATATTTCTTCGGCGACTTCCTCTCAGCAGATTTCTGGCAAAAACTCTGAGAGTAAATAAAATTGCCATGAAAAGCTTCTCAAAAAACTGTCGTTCGGAGTCGACTTTAAACTGTAGGTCCCGCCACTCATGTATAAAATTAACGCACACAATATAAGTGGTGTGAGAAGCTAGGTCGTAATCCTGACTGAAGGGTTGTAATGACCAATTATGTATGTTATGTATGTAAACCGAGGAATAACAAACAAAGCAATTGTTGTTGTTTACATCAAGTTGTAAACAGTGGCACACAGAATTGTGCGAATAATAAAGAATTTTAATTAAAACTAACATATATACGTACATAATTGGTCATTACAACCCTTCAGTCAGGATTTCGACCCAACTTCCTAAACTTAAATTTATTTTTATTTTATTTGCAATCTACGAGCTCATATTTTAAACGTTTTTAAAAGGTTTTTACGTAACAATTGTAAAGGATGTTATAGCCCAGTAGGTAATATAAATAATTTTCCAGGGAAAACTACCTGAAAGTATGCTTCAAAAAATTTAAGTTTTGCGAAGTCTTATGTAAAATCTATTTTTTTTTTGCTAATTTCTTAAATCTTTAAGGAACAACCAGGAAATTATAGAATTTTAAGCAATTTTAATTAAAGAAAAGGAGTTAAGAGTAGCTAACCTGGCCAAAAATATGCAAGAAAAAATTTATCGGAAATTTTTAAACAATTTACTTCAAAAATTCAAAACGAATTTGAAGTTTAATTACAAGATTTTAAAAATATTATATTTTTAAAATATTTTTCTTCGTTTTGTGGTTTGGAAATGGTGTAAATTGATGCATTTTATATTACATTTGTATTGTGTTTCTGAAATTTTGTATTTGTATTGTTTAATAATATTCTTTGCAAATTGTTGCTATTTATTCGTCATTGTTGTTGTTGCTGTTGTTGTTGTTCATTGATTGTTTGTTATATTTTAACCACAATTGATTGTCTATCTCAGCCATAAATACATATAGAAAAGTAAAGATAGAAAAAAACAAAATAATAATTTATATTGTAATATTAACCAACACAAACAAACAAAACTATTTTGTGTTACAAAATTTGGCCTCGGGTCCATAAATGAATTTATTTTTTTGCACTACAACTACTGCCAACCCTCACACCCCATATATGTATGTTGTTCAAAACACACGTATAGACTTCATTAACTATTTTGTGTTGGCGATACAATTTCATTTTCGATTTCATACAAAAATTGTATAATTTTTGATTAACAATACGCAGAAAAAGGTTATGTATTGCCTGTATTCTTGGCTTATCAAGGCTATTGGCCTGTAGGTTATTGTGTGATGAAAATTTTCCAAAAATTTTATTTCATTTAGCATGTAGTAGCATTGGAAATTTAATTAATTACTATTGTTTGGAGTTAACATTTTACAAATAAATTTTAGTGGCTATCAAGGCTTAGAAGAGCATCGCAGTCCTGAAATGGATAGCGTTTTGGAGCAGGCCCTGAAGGAGGCTGAGGATGATGTCACATTTAAAAAAGTCAAGCGCATGAGTTATTCCAGTAATGCAGCAGGAGAGGTAAGTATATATTAAAGGCAATAAACAAATAATTCTTTGGGGATTTCTTGAAAAAACTGAATATGTTTGTTCGAGAAACGTAGAAAAGTGCAAAAGAAACAAAATATAAGAAAGAAATTACAAGAATAGGTATGAAAAATATCGAATTATAATTACAACAAAAACTATACAGAAAGACTACAAAAGGTAGAAATGCCAATAGTAACAAGTCAACAGTAAGTTCTAGTAAGTTCTAGAAGTTTCCAGATCAAAAATAAATACTGAATAAATACAATGAAGGTCTGATCTGTTGCAATAAAATATGCCAAATAGAAACGCTTGTACCTTGTGAAGTCAAACAGTGTAGCAATTTAAATAGTTACTGAGTTGTAGGCACCTAAACCCTAATGAAATTCAATAAAAATTTAAAAGAAAATTTAAAGAAAAACATCAAAAGAAAGTTCCTTTGTTTAAAAGTATTTGGTAGTCCCTTATAAAGTTTCTAAACACTACGCCAGACAGGGCAGAAGAATAGAGTAATAATTAACGTTACTATAGCCACTTCAAAGTTGTTTGTTAGGATGAGATAGCTCTCTGGCAGTTGACCTTATGCAGATGTTAGTGGCATTTCAAAAAACCTTGCTTAGGTAGCCCGATAGCAATGATTTTATTCTAAAGGTCTCCATGTCCCTAAACCCATGAATACAACAAAATTAAAGGCCTCGCCATTACAAGCCAATAAACGCCTTCAAAGAATGTCTCATTTTATGTACGCAGTCAAATTCCTCTGTCGTATGCTCCATAATAGTGAATAACCCACGAAATGGCGTATAGTTCAGCTTGAAGGCCACTAAAATCATTCGTGAAAATAAAACTTAGCCGCCAGTTTAATCTTTTGGTGTAGAAAACGCCTCAAAGAAATCTTTTGTATGTGTTTTAATTTAATTGAATTAAAATATAAAGTTTTTGAAATAAGTTTTCAACAATTTAAGTTCTTCGCCTAAACCGCATATTGATTTCAATAGTTGAACCCCAGAAGTATGCAACAAAAAACAAACCAACCTACACTGCACTAAAGTTCTTGCAATTCCTCTCTCTCTCTCTTTTTATTGTTTAAACTTCATTTCCAACTTTTTTTCTTGTTTTTTTTTTTTCTTCTTTTGTGAAACGATACAAATTGTCACATAAATGTCGGTAACTGTCCAAAGAGACAGTCAACAAATAACCCCACTTCTACGGTAGACCACAACACAGAGTGAAACCAAGCTCTGGCACAAAGACATGCCAGAGACGAAAGCAGATGAAAGGAGATGAAAGCAATCATCAATTTTAAATAAATACCGCCTGATGAAAGCGTATATTCCAACAGGAAAGAGGACAATCACAAACGGAGCAAAGAAGACCAAGCAGAAATGACAAAAAATAGTTTTTATTTTTCAATTCCTTTCTAGTTTTTTTTATCGCCCAGTTTTTATTCGGTTTTAATAGCAGATGCCATAAAAACATCAATTTAAAGCCAGACAAACATAAAATAAAGAGAGAGCAGGTTAAAGTTGGTTTAAAACGGAAAGAGGGAAGAGGGAAGGAAACCAATTAAAAGCCAAATGATTACTGCTCTGAAAACAAATAGTATATCGCGGTATCAAAGCAAAATTGACGAAAGATGCTGGACCTATGGAACATTCTCTTCTTTGTCATGTTTTACGATCTTCTCGCTGCCTCGTTTCATAACAGGTTATACATCAGGACTGGTGCTCGGCCCATGTAGCCGGCCATACCCTAATTGTGGTGACTAGATCTCCAGTAATTTTTTTGGATACTAAACTGTAGAGTTGCTTCTACAGTTCGGAAGTTTGTTTAGTTGCTCCCTGCTTACTTTGCATTTCGAATGATTGCAGTTCGATATGAGGCGACTCTTACAGCGTATTGTCTTCATGTTTTGGTTGCATTTCCACAGTCATAAATCGTATCGCCAGAGTATAATTGGAACACAGGGTGGATTCTCGCTTTATGCACAGTTATCAGGAAGGATGCCTAACAATCAATAGCAACCAATTGCATCACTCTAATACCGTCATATCAACCTTCTTGGTCAAACGGATCCATGTCACAGATGCCTGTGAAAATCTGTTGCTGCACGCATGGCTCTAATCATGAAGAGTGGATTGTACTGGGCCTCTATATTCGAGCCACTCGAATCATTTGCTTATGAGTAGCGAAAAAAACAATTCACTGCTGATCTCTGGTTAGTAGCCCTTAATGCTGAGCGCACACAAAGCCTGCTTGATTAATTGTGTGTATCCTGATAGGCATGGGGCACTTGGTTGGCAACTTGAAAACTATTATTTCACACTCAAATTTCACGAGTACCCACGCTCTCTACAGCACCTTACATTATATCCTTTCCTTAAATTATTTCTTCCGCATTGCTTAGTGTTTTTTTCATTTTTTTTTTTTTATTGGAAAACGATAAATGTTTGAAGTCTCCTTCCTTTTTAAATAAAAATTAACAGAACACTTTGCAATGATCTTTTGACAAATACTAACGACCTGTTAATTAAAAGTAGACAACACGACCATGTAATTAATTTAAGTTCCCCACTACAAGAGTTTCTAGCATTAATTGCTGTACTGCTCTTTAATCTTTCAGAAAGCCATGGAGTCAGAGCAGAGAGGACAAATAAAACCAGCTCCATAAGGAATTCATTTCTAAAAGAGAACCCCAAAGATTTATAAACTTGAAAACAAAAAAAAAAAAACAAAGAAATTGTTGGCGCTTTTATACATTAAAGGGGACTGTTAAGGGGTACGAAATCACAGAAAAAAGAAGCAAAAATATGGCAAAAAATAGCCAAAAAAAGTCGCAGACAATAGACTGGCATGTTTAGCCATTTATTTTCTACTTTTACTGTCTCTTCTGTTCTTTCTCGTTTAACTCTTTTAAGTTTAAACAAAAACTGAAAAAGTTCTTTAGAAAGCAACAGCAGCAACAGCAAAAAAAAGTTTGTTGCAAAAGACTCCCCCAAAGGCAGGAAAAATGGAATACAATTACTGGCTTATATTCGAGTCCTGTTATCAAAGATTTATTTTTTTTTTTTTGTTTTTTTTTGGCTACACAATGGTCATCACAATTCTCAAAAGCAAAACTAACTTAAAAAGCATGTTAGAAAGAGACAAAAACAAACCATTTTGTGAGAGTTAAATTAATGCTAAACGGAAGGGTAGAACCATTAAAATCGAGGGAAAAAAATTCAGTTGTTCTTGTTTCTTTTTGAATAGAATTTAGCCGGGTTTAATTCTCTCTCTCTCTCTCTCTAGCAGTTAAGGTCATTGTGATGTGATAAATTTTAAACGTTTTTGTTCCTTGAATTCTCTAACAGTTAAGGAAGTAAAGTTTTCCTCTTTTTCTTCTTTAATTTGGCTTAGAAAATTAATGTTTAAGGGCACTTCCACTGCAACTGCAAAAGGGTTGGAAAGTTTATTTATTTACTCAGAGGTCAATAGTTTAAAAGAAAGAGAATAGAGGAACAGAAGCCGAAGAAAAGGTTCAAAATAACATACAAAAACTGTAGAAGCATTTCAAAGTTAATGTCAAAGTGAAAAAGGTTCTTAATAGGAGGCAACAAAATGAGAAATTCCATTTGGAATTCCCTTATTGGAATCCCTTGAAATTTATTTAAATTTTTAAAATTTTCTTAAAAGCAAAAGAATTTTTAAAATTAATTTTCTTCCTCCACCCCTTCTACTTTTCTTTTCTTTTCTTTCTTTTGCAGTTGACCCAACGTTTAGCCAAACTGGCAGGCCTAAATCGCAACCATGATACTTCAATACCTTTTGGTTCAGCTGGCAGCCGTACAAACAGTCGCATGAGTTCTATGCGTGGCTCTCGAAAAGTGGATTTAAGAGCCTTGGACAAGCTGGTCAGTAATCTGTTACAGCAACAAAATGACCTGCCCAATTCGGCAGTTAATAAGGATCGAAATTTCTCCGCCACCAATTCAACACGACGTAAGTCTTCCATGAAACTAAGCCGCTGGCGTCCCACATCACGTTCGGCTCATTCGTTTAATATAACCGAAGGCTCTACCAACTATGCAGCTGATGTGGATAACAATGGCGCTCCAACAACAGGTGCTGGCGGTATTGCAAATATGCCCACCATAATGGAAAGTACAGTGACAGTGAAAAATAATAATGAAATAAATCCACCACGTTCGCAACGCTCTTCATGGTCCAGTTCCTTGGATCGTACGCCAGGTGCCGTAAGAAATGTATTGAGAAATATAAATGCAGCACCAAATTCGGCAGGCAGCCAGGAGAATCTTAATTTAACACAAAATTATTAATTAAACACATAGAAATATTATAAATTTAGTAAAAACGAATCACAAAAAACTAAATAAATAGTCAGCCGTAGTAGCTTAAAACGTAGAAGAAATTCTGTTCAAATTTTCTTATTTTTTCCATTGGAAAAGAGCTTCAAACAGTAGGAGATGTTGCTTCAGATGTAAAGAGATTAAATCTAACAAGGAATACTTGTTAGATCGAACTTGCAAAAGTTGCATCGAACTAAAAAATTTTTTGGCATCGAACTTGCAAAGAATTTATCATACCAGTTGAATATGTTGCATGAAACTTAAAAAGTTTCGTCGTATTGGTTTGATCATACAAAAAAACAATGAATACGTGTTGAATCGAACTTATAGAAGTTGCTTCAAACTAAAATAATAAGTTGTATCGAACTTGCAGAGAATTTATCATAACAGTTAAATATGTATGTTCCATGAAACTTAAGAAGTTTGATCCCACAAAGAATGACGGCTTAAGAACAAGTTTTCTAACTAAAGCTTAGACGTAACACATAACGGGGTTGAATCATTCAAATTTACATGTTGTTTCTAGAAGATGTATGTTTTCAGACTAACTTATGCTTGTATGGAAAATACAAACGAAATTGAAAGTTTTTTTCATACGAACTGACGTTCATCTGTTGTCCTACAGAAAAAGAGTGTAAATTTGTTGGATAATAAAGTGAGGAACTGTTCAAGCTTTGCCGCCGTTCAACTTAGCATGTAAATTTTGTCACATCGGAAAGTAAAGCAATCACAATAATATTTCATGGAATAATTTTCTAATCAATTCAATGAGATTTCATTATACTTTGATTGTGCTTTGTTATCTGCAACATTTCATTTGAAATACTTACATGCTTTTCTAAAAATGTTGGCAATTGCTCTCTGGCTTTCTGCTCGCCCTCAACGTTACGATAGAAGGCCGTTAAATTTGCACCCAAACGTATGGTCACCTCATAGCGGGTTTTGCCAGAGCGAGCTGTAAAGAAATTTGAAATGAAAATGAAGAAAATTTTATGAATAATTTTAAAGAAGAGTGAATAGAAATTAAAAAAAAAATATGAATTCTTCCGAATATTTGAGATTTGTATGAGTTTTGAAATTTATTATGTTACCTGACGTGCGACTGGTTTTCAACAATGAAATTCCACCATCTCTGCCATTATCAAAGTCACATTCCTTGTGGCACTCAGAAGCGGAGGAGTTGGAGGTACAGCCTAAAATGAAAGGAAGAGAAATACAAATTATTCGTACGAAATAACTTCAATTGTAATCGATTGATGAAAGATGAATAGGCCAGCCGCAGCCAAGCCGATAAATTTCCTGTTTCCGCTACTATTCTTCTTCTCATGTCTTAATGCCTGTTATCGCTATGAAGAGATGGATATTTCTGACTTTTCATTCTCTTCCATCTCAACAATATAAGAGGGGTTTTGATGCCCAGATTGGACATTGATTTTATTTTAATTGGAATCTTCCCTTTCAAGAAGGGTTTGGAACCCTACGCAGCCAAATCAAATGGAAAGTTACCTGAAGTTTTAAACAAATTTTATAAAGAAATCAAGTTTAAACAGAGGAAGTGTATGATAAAATTATACAGAAAACCCCCAATTTTCAGCGTACATTACCTTCCCTCTTTATAATATTTTCAAATATGTTACCCTTTAACAATATTTTTGTTTTTAATATCATCCTCCCTTGAGAACATCATCAATTTTGCACAAATTTGTTATCACAAGTGTTGCCCAGTTCAACTAGTGATGCTGCTGCTGCTGCTGCCTGTCACTTTCCAATTACATTTGACCTGCTGTTGAAACACTCAAAATGTCCGGCACAACATAAATCATGAATTGCAAGCAGTTTGTCAAAAAATTATTGTCAACAGCTGCAGTTTCAGTTTCAGTTTCTCTGTTTTTTTGTCGTTTTTTCTTCACTTGTCGTTGCTCTTACTCTGCACTTGCCTTTAACAAGCATATGAAAAAGCAATTTTTCCATGTTATTCAGTTGTTGTCTAGCAGACCCTGAAGAATTTTTCGTTTCTTTTTCGTTTTCCTAACATTTTTCCCCTCCATTATAAGCAATTGCAAGTGAAGAATTTTTTTTTTTTAATTTTCCCTTCTCTCTGTCAAATCTGTTTTGTCATCTTCGTCGTCATCGTCATTATCACTATCGTTTCACCAGCTGTAAGGCAGATCAACTTATTTGTATGTGAATGTGTGTGTGTTTGTTTCTGTTGCCACAATATTTTTCAGGATTTTCGTTTATGTTCTGCAATAAATGGCCAAATGCTAGTTTTTTTCCTGTTTTTTCTGGTTGCAGTCTGTTAAGACGATATTGGCCTCTTTAGGATTTGATTTTAGAAAATTGCTGGGTTTTGATGTGAAATAAAACGTTAGAGAGGGAATTAAAACAATCAAGCGTGGGGCAAATATTTCTTTTAAAAATGTGGAAGCATCACACATATGTGCCTGCATTCACATGGTGCAGGAAAAATTGTTTTATTGACAGAAATACTGAAATAATAAAATAAAATGAATAAAATAAGCCTAAACTATTTAAAACAATGCGACAGTTAGTTTATAAGTTCATGATTTTGTGAATGAAATACAAGGTTCCATCGAACTTTATTGACTTTAATCACAGCTTCTCCAATTTTTTTTTATCCCTTTCATCTTGTTACGTTTTTACCTTTTAAAAACGTCTAAAATATGAGCTCGTAGATTGCAAATAAAAAATAAAATAAAAATTAATTTGTGTTTAGTTTTAATTAAAACTCTTTATTATTCGCACAATGCTGTGTGCCACTGTTCACAACTTTATGTAAACAACAACAATTGCTTTGTTTGTTATTCCTCTGTTTATACCAGAGATCAGCAATGAATCGTATTTTCACTACTCATGAAATTTTGAGTATGAGTGAGTCAAAAGTATTGAAATTCAACTACTCTGATTCATTCGTACTCGCAACAACATTGATTTATAAGTATAGGTTGCAATGAGTATGAGTACAACGTTGACATCAAACTCACAACATTCAATTCATTGTTTGATTCATACGCCTACTCATTCAGATTCATAAATTTAGAAAAATACTTATAATACTTACGAATGATTCGAGTCACTAGAACCATTCATCAAAATTTACAGTAGTAGTTATTGTTGCATTTACAAAAGAAGAGAAAAGAAAAGACAAAGACAGCAAGCAAAGCATACACACAACCTGCTAGCGAGTATTGTGGTGTTCGTACTCGAATCATACTTATTTTGTGCTTCGTGTCTAAGTTGAATCATGGAGAGTCGAAATCAACAACATCATGCGTATTGTTAAGTATGAGTACGATGAGTATTCCTAACTTTGAATATGAGTAGTATGAGTATGATATTAAAATAAGTATGAATGCGTATAAGTATCTGAAATTATAAGTATGACTCGAATCTACTCATCGTTTTGAATACTCGTTGCTGATCTCTGGTTTATACCCTTTGCATAAACAATAACAATCACTAAGCAATTATACGACAGATCTTTGTAACGGAGATCTTCAAACCACGATTACTATCTTCAAACACACTGCGTCTTCACACAAGACTGACTGAACTTTTACTCAATCTGTTGCCTGCTTTGTCTTGCCTTTGACAATGCAGAGTAAACAATCTGATGAATGTTTACATTTATTATTGTAGTGTTGTTGTTGTATTTTTGTTTGCTTGTTTACCATATTTTTTATGCTGGTGTTTGTTGTTATATTAAGCAATACGATAATTTGTAAACAGGTTTGTTTATTGCATTGTTTTGTTTTTGTAGCTTTTGTTTATAATTTTAATGTTAAGCAATGTAAAAGCAAGATACTGGTGTGATCTTAATTTTTAATTTTCGTAACAATACAAAACACAGAATTCATACAAGTATTCAAGTATCCCTACAGTTTACTAGTTTCAGAAATGGTTCTGGCCATTAAATTAATTTTTATACAAATTTTGTAAAAATATTCTTCACATGTGTGCCACTGCTACTGCCACACTTCAGATAAATTCACCAAAAAAAAGAAAAAATAATAAAATTTTTTTACAAGAGTGACACGTCAATTTACCACAGCTTTTCTGGCATTTAATTTTTCTTTGTCAAATGTTGACACTCAACAAATTTGCATGGTTTAGTTACTTTACACGTTCATAGAGAGAGAGAGAGACTGAGAGAAAGAAAGAGAGAAGAAAAGAGAGATAAAAAAAACTAAGAAAAACACTTAGTCACACACAGTATATATGGTAGGTAGTCTATGCTGTGTTTCTAAGCTGCAACATGTTGCAAGCAAGTTCAAGTATAAATACACATACGCATACAATTTTTTCTTTTTTTTAACAAAAATAGGCGACACTTACATTTCAACGACATTTTGAATAAAAAAAAAAATTTTAAAAAAACGTGAAGTTTTCGAGAAAAAAAGTGTAAAAAATTTTCAATAAAATCAAGGCTGAGAATAAATTTTCAGAAATAAAACTACAAGGAATGTATAAAAATGTGAAGGTTGTGCAAAACCTGAGGCGTAAAAGGAAATCTCATCCTTTAGTTTAGTAAAGTCATGTGAAGCACGTTAAATCAAGCCAAAGACAGCTTTTGTACTGTAATGCACCTCTAATGATTCACTGCACTTAAGGTGTTAATTGCTTACATGTGCCCATCTATAAGGCTCATTAAGGCTCAATTCAGTTAAATCCTGGCCCAAACTCGATTATGAATATGTTGCAATATTTGAAAGCAGCGGAAGTATCCATTCCTTACAATGATTGTTTATTAATTTTTGCAGAAGGAATTTGAATTGAGGATTTCAATGAGGACCCGTGAGGTACACATTAATCTAAAACGCCTAAATGCTCCAAAGAAATAGGAGCTGCAGTACACTGCAGTAGGTCAATAGTCTGCAGTACACATATATATTCTAATATTTGGCTTTCGAATAGCCTGCCTGAAAACTAAAGGGTCCGCCAAATAACTTTTTTTTTTTTTTGAACATGCTTTAAAAAAAACTACAGAATATTTTCTCAAATTTCTTTTTTTGTTTGAAAGTACAATCCTTCCGGTTAATAATGGAAAATAAATGATTATGCGTTTTCGCTTCGCTAAGTGGCGATCGACTTACAGAAGATGCCGATTTTGGCAAAAAAAAAATCATCTTTTCAAATGAAGCTCATTTTGATCTTGGCGGGTATGTAAACAAGCAAAATTGTCACATTTGGGGCACAGAAAACCCGCACGCATACATTGAAAAGCCGACGCACCCAAAACGAGTCACTGTTTGGTGCGGATTTTGGTCCAGAAGCAAAATTGGGCCATTTTTCTTCGAAAATGAGCAAGGAGTGGCCGTTACAGTCAATGGCGATCGTTATCGGGCCATGTTGAACGAATTTTTGTTCACAAAAATTGAAGAGGAGGATATTGGCAACATTTGATTTCAACAGGACGGCGCTACGTGCCACACAGCCGAAGCTACACTCGATGTTTTGCGCCCTGTTTTTGAAGATCGCATTATCAGCCGCAGAACTGATGTCGTTTGGCCAACGTTGGACTATTATTTGTGGGGTGCCGTAAAAGATAAGTGTTACGCCGACAAGCCAGAGACAATTGACGCTTTAAAGGACAATATTCGTGAAGCCATTGGTGAAATACAGCTGCACACAATCAAAAATGTGCTTAAAAATTGGAGCGATCATGTAGGCTACTGCATGGCAAGCCGAGGCAGCCATTTGAATGAAATTATTTTCCATTATTAACCGGAAGGATTGTACTTTCAAATAAAAAAAGAAATTTGAGAAAATATTCAGTAGTTTTTTTTAAAGCATTTTCAAAAAAAAAATTATTTGGCGGACCCTTTACAACGTTTTGAATTCATTTCTTTGAAATTCAATAACTTCAGACATGATTAAAAGCAGTACTTTTCAGGGGGAGCTCTGGACTATATTGAAAGCTGTGCAACGCTTGTTGAGTGATGAGACAAACTCTCAATTGACTTAGAAAGCCGGATTGCAGACAAGTTCATCTGAACCTTTGCCATGACATTCGTGCTCGTTCATGAATTTCAATGATTTCTGAGGGAAATTTCCGATCACTTTAAGATGCCTCAACGCAACTCATCTTTAATAAATTCACAGCAAAAATTTAAACAAAAAATTTTTTTGTATTCAAAACATCTCTCTCAACCTCTCCCATTAAAATTTTCAAATATGTAAACAACTTTCCATGTTTGCATATCATCTGCAATAATTACGGCTTTACCTTGACAAAAATTTCTGTGCAAAATCACTGAAAATATTTCATAAAAATTAAATGAAAGAAAAAAAATCGTTTTTTTTTTTTCTTTATTTCGTTGGTTAACTCATTATGCACAGATTAACTTGTTAACATTGTTTTCATAAACAATTTACTGTCAATTTCAATATTAATTATAAATTATAAATAAATAAACAACAACAACAATAAGAGAGAGCATGTATGGAAATAAAATTTAAATTTTTTCAAACCATCAACACCGCTGCCACCAACCACCAACACCAATTTCAAACGCAATTTTAACGCGCCATTCATTAACGCCCATGGTTTTTTTTATTATAATTTTTTTTTTTTTTTTTGCAAAAAGTGTAATGATTTTACAACAACAATTATATACACACTGTATGGTATAACATTCAAATTATGTCAGCCATAAAGTGCCACGAACACCATGAACACCATGAACGTCACCATGGATCAGTAAAATGCTGTAAAGCGTTATTAAAACGCATTTTTTCCCTGCTGCTTCCATAAGCTTGTGCACTGTGATTGCATTTCAACAGATATTTTTTAATAAATATTTCATTAATAAATTCATTCATTCATAAATAAATAAAATGTAATGGCAACAATGGTGGTAAACAGTTTTAAGGTTTAAATATGAATCGAAAAAAAATATCACAAAAAGGATTTGAATACCTTGAAATGACAACAGACATGCATACATACATAATTGGTCATTACAACCCTTCACACAGGATTACGACCTAGCGTCTCACACCACTTATGTATGTTGTGCGTGTAAATTTTATACATGAGTAAAGGAACCTACAGTTTAAAGACGACTTCGAACGACAGATTTTTGGGAGAAACTTTTTATGGCAATTTTATTTTTACTGTCAGAGTTTTTGCCAGCAGACTGCTGAGAGGATGTCGCCGAAGAAATATTTTCATGTTTTCGTTTTGCTGGCAATGTCTGAGATGAGGCTTGAACAGTGGCCTTACGTCTAATAAGCCAGCACACTACCTACTAGACTACGGCTACTTCAAGGACACTAAAGGATTGCAAAATTGAAATACCTTGGAATGACAACAGATCGCCTCTCAACATCTCTCAAGAATATTCTGCAGAACAAATGCTGAATATGCTGCTGATCATGTGCTTGGCAAGATATTGCTCTAGAGCTTGACAATAATTTTTAGTGCCTCTAAATCATCTTCTTCGAAATTCATTTCTGCTGATCCATGCGATCTTTGTCATCCCTATCAAAATCATTACTTTCGTAAACATAATTATTCTCTCGTATATTAACATATAATTATGCACGTTATGCTTCGGTGATTGATGGAATGATTGATGGAATGATTGATGGATATAAATCAGCTGGTATTTTACAGAGGAATTTTCTTCTAAGACAGGCAAAAAATGTCTCGTGTTTGCACTTATTGTTGCAGTAACTAAGTCATCATAAGATATTGATTGATGAATATAAATCAGCTGCCCTTTTACAGAGGAATTTACTGCAAGACAGGCTTGTATTTCGATTTCGATTCTCATGGTTGCATTTGTTATTGCAGTATATGAGTCATCATAAGTTATTGATTGATATATTGGCACAAACCATGTATAAACTGCATGTGACAAAGTGTGAATCCTGAGTTCATGTTGAATTTCTCAAAGCATTTGTTTACAACAGCTGCCACATATTGAAGTCGCCGTGGTCTAGTAGGTAGTGTGTTGGCTTATTAGACTGAAGGCCCGAGTTCGAATCCCAGGTCAGACATCAAAACGAAAATATTTCTTCGGCGACTTCCTCTCAGCAGATTTCTGGCAAAAACTCTGAGAGTAAATAAAATTGCCATGTAAAGCTTCTCATTAAAATTTGTCGTTCGGAGTCGACTTTAAACTGCAGGTCCCGCCACTCATGTATAAAATTAACACACACAACATGAGTAGTGTGAGAAGCTAGGACTGAAGGGTGCGGGCTTCTTGGGGACGATTGCTGTAGACTGCCTAATGGTGAAGAGTATAGCACTGGCCACTTTATAGTCACCTAGCAGCAACTCGTTTCCTTGCCGTTCGCATCTTGAGATGTCCACAAACACTACTCCCTCTCTTCCACCTTTCTATAACCCATTTTCCTAAAAAAAAACCTACACTGAGTGCTGGTTTCAAAAAAAAAAAAAAAAAAAAAAAAAAAACTGCTAATATTTTGCACTTCACTGCAATACAATTATAGCTTATAAATCTGAGTAGAAAACCCTGCAAAACAAAATGCATAAGCCAGGCATACGTATACACTTAAGGCACTCATTTACATCCTGGCTGCCATTGAGCCTAGTGATGATGAGCATAATGCCGTCATCATAATAATGTTGACGTTGGCGCTGATGATGAGGCACATACACCACATATTTAAGAGGGTTTTTTTTAGTCTTTTGTTCACAACCACCTCCATACACAAAATGATGTTGTATTGTTGTTGTAAATGTAAATGTAAACGCTGTGTTGTTATTCAAACCGGGGGGGGGGGTGTCGTTTTTATTTAAATCAACTCATCTTTACACATTCGCTTAATGGAATAATATAAAGAAAGAATTTTTTTGTTGTTATTTTTTGTTGTTGTTGTTGTATAATATAATTATTACCCCATAATTAAATTTGTACTCGTGCTGAAAATTGTGTCTCAAAATGGCACAATTAAACGCTTGAAATGTCAAGAACAAAGTGCGGTTAAACGAAACAAAAAAGAGAAGGTTTTAAAGGCCCATTGTAAAGACATATACGAGTATGTACATGCAATGAAAATGATGATGAATTATGAGAGAATTTTAACTGTACTTACCCATAGTTATATCACTGATATCGGGAATTTCACATTTGGTGCCCTTATAGCCATTCGGACAATGACAGGTGATGGCCGCATCTCCAATATGTCTGCACGTTTCAGAAAAAAAAAAAAAAAAATAGAAGAGAAGAGAAGATAACGAAAGAATGAAATGCAATTAAAAGTAATAAAGGTCAAGAGAATTTCATTTCAATGATTGATAATGATTTACACACAAAAAGAATGGAAAAGTAATTGAAAAAAAATATTCAGAAATATTATTACGATTGCGGCAGAAGATGATTCGTGACTGATAAGATGGATTTAATTAAAACCACACACACACACACATTCATTGTCGTGTAATTTCATTATGCATTACCTAGCATACAGTATTCCCTCGATTTACGTCGTCTCGATTTACGTTGTTTCGATTAACGTCCTCAAAAATGTTGTTCCCTTCAACTTCGATTTGCGTTGTCATTCGATTTACGTCGCCTTTTTTTGGAACCAACTGTGACGTAAATCGAAAGATTACTGTAACTTTTTTAAGTTCCTTGTTAAAAACATACCACTTTGTAGTACGAGCAATATGAAATTCGATTTATGTACGTCGTTTCGATTTACGTCGCCTTTTTCCGGAACATTCTACTACGTAAATCGAGGGAATACTGTACCACCTCATATTTGAGAGGATCAAAAATGTTGAACAAATTAAAATACGTCATGGCTTTTTCGTGGATGTAAAATAATATTTCAAGTGAAATCGAAAGAAATTCACATAAAAATTATTTTCTTTTTTTCATTTGGGTACTCGGGCGTATAATTAATTTGATTTTCATTAAATAAAATCGCTCATACCCAGGGTGGTCAAAGTAGGCATTTTAATAAGCACTTTAACTATTGAGTCCAAAGGTGTTTTGACCATATATTGAATGGATCACATTCTTAGTAGAAACTCATCTTCAATGCAAAACTGCTATGAAGATATGATAAGACTTGAAATTGACTGAAATAATCGCATATATGGCACTAGTCAGATCCAAACTAGATCACTTGATTAGGCGAATAACACACCTACATGTGAATAATGTGTTTGGAAAACATACATACATACATACGTACATAATTGGTCATTATAACCCTTTAGTCAAGATTACGACCTAGTTTCTCACACCACTTATGTTGTGTGCGTTCATTTTATACATCAGTGGCGAGACCTACAGTTTAAAGTCAATTTCGAACGACAGATTTTTTGAGAAACTTTCCATGGCATTTATATTTACTTTCAGAGTTTTCTCCAGAATACCGCTGAGAGGAAGTCGACGAGTAAATATTTTTTCAGATTTTCGTTTAGTTAGAGATGCCTGAGCAGGCATATTACACCACGACGACTTCGATAGAAACTCATCTTGAAAATTGAATGAAATATTCGTATGCTGGGAATGGCCCGAATCTACTGATTAGGCGTATAACACACCTTCGTGTATATAATGTGTCTGGAAAACATACTTTCTGATAGACAGGTAACTGTCAGGACACTCAGTTTAAGTATTACCACCTCTAGCACAGTCTAGTCTAGTCTGTAGTCGCCGTAGTCTAGTGAGTGGTGTTTTGGCTTATTAGACGTGAGGCCACGGTTAAAACCTCCGGTCGGACATTTCGAAGAAAACGAAATGTGCAGAAATATTTCTTCGGCGACTTCCTCTCTGCAGATTTGTGGCAAAAACTCTGAGTGTTAACAAAAATTGCCATGAAAAGTTTCACAAAAAAAATTTGTCGTTCGGCTCTCGACTTTAAACTGTAAGTTCCGCCACTCATGTATAAAATTAACACAAACACAACATAAGTGGTGTGAAAAGCTAGGTTGTAAGCCTGACTAAAGGGTTAGAATGACCAAATACTTGGAAATTTTTCAAATTTTATCGTTGACATCCCTTAGGCGTCCTTCCAAAGATTTCCTCAGTTTCATTGCAAAGTTTTCATTTTGCTTTGATTAGAGTGGTATTAAGGAACATTTCCCCTTTGGTGCCTTGGTAGTCTAGTGGGTATTGCGCCAATCTGTCAATACCAATTCGATTCTAATCAAGAACTCTAGAAGAGGTTTTAAGGACCTTATTCGTAATAATTAGGAAACAAACTGCTATTGGATTATAATAAAAAAATCGCTCTTTATCTTGTGGTGTGTGTCCGTACTAAATAGAGAGCTTGCACCTTGACTCATAACTATGGCCTTAACTCCTTAAGTCCAATGTTTTCAATAACAGGGCATTACATAGGCGCTAGGATGTATGTAGTAGCATGCCGGGAAACTGCAGAATCATTCATCAATTGAATGACTTTTATATCTTGGGAACCCCATTGCTGGGGAATGCAATGGATTCTGTTAACATTGCTTGTATAGCCCTGCTAGGGCTAATTAAAAGGCGCATAGAATTCCTCATTACACATTAAGAAGGCATACTTAATGTAGTTGTTAAAGTCGTTACTGAACATTGCATTGTTAGTAGGTATGCAAGATGCATTAACGAATGTTCTCTGCAGAAAAAATTTAAATTGTTTATCATCAGCCTTATGCCGTAGGGGAAGAAAGCTTCTTTGGTTTTTGGTTTGGATGTTCGAGGAAAACCTCATAGTGATAGAGACTTTAGTCGACTACATTTTAAAATTCTGTAATAGTCCAACACTGTTCAACCTTTTAAGGTGATGGAACCTCTTAATAACCAAGCACACCTGGCCTTTTTCCATTCTTTTAAGGCATAATTTCTATTTAACGTCACTTTCATTTAATTTTTTTTTTCTTCTGACTTTTGACGTTTTACGTTTTTGTTTTGTTGTTATTATTTTCATAAGTATTTTGTCGTTGATATTCTCAAATGAATTCACATCATTTCATAGGTAATTTAATCTTTGTTTTTCTCCTCTGGCTCTTCTGTTTCTTTTGCAACTTAGTGGGACTTACATAGAGAAGAGAATGAAAGTGCCAATGTTTGATATCCTAAGGACAACACTCTCTCCTCCAAGAAGTCTCATTTCATTTATTATTCACACACAAATCAAATCAAATTATATTCGTTAAGAGGCGCAAAGGACCTTGAAGGATATTATGTCTGCAGTGGTATTTATGTCTCTGCATGAGTGTGTGTGTGTGTGTGTGTGTAAGCGTGTACCACCAAATAATAATAAAAGATGGGCTTTTCAAAATTTTGCTCATGTCGACAAAATTCATTCAGTTTTTAACAAAGAATTATTGACGTTTGTCTGAGCTGGGCTGGCTGGTTGCGAAGGATTCTTTGGTGAGAAGAAATTTTATTTGTTACAATATCAATAGACGTTAAAAACCAGGTAACAGCTGTGAATATTAATGTAACACATAGGCAATGATATTGCTGTCAATTGCTTCATTTGAGAGTAATTGCTGGGTTTGGAAGTGATTTCGCTTGAATATCATGTTATTTATTACAAAATAAACACAATTTTTAAGGATAATTTGGTTAAAACTAAAGAGGAGAGCTTTACAAAGAGTTTTTCGGTTTAACAGATGAAATATGATTTATGGTTTTAACAGAAATATGGTTTTAACAGATGAAATATGATTTTTATGTGAAAACTTACTTGCAAGTGCCGCCATTTTGACAAATATTCGTATGGGGATCGTCACACAAAGGACCACGGCCACAGTCCACGCCACTAAAGCCCGGAAAACACGAGCAATAATATGAACTGAAATGAGAAACAAAGGGAAAGAAAATAAAAGTTTTTAGTTTTTGTTCAGTCTCAGAAGGCTTAAAAACTAATTAATCTTTCATTTTCAAATGGCCGCAATACAAACGCGGTAAAGCAGTAATAGGCCAACAATAAACTTCTTCTTCTAATTTAAACAACGACACCTTGATGATGAGTGCGATAATCGAAACTGAGTATCTAATGTCTGATGTAGACTATCTAAAGGGTACATCAGACTATTGAGAACTAGTCTCAACGACACCTTGATGATGAGTGCGATAATCGAAACTGAGTATCTAATGTCTGATGTAGACTATCTAAAGGGTACATCAGACTATTGACAACTAGTCTCAGGACATTTATCATGACGCCTCGTTCTTCCCTGACCAGAAAATGTATGCACTACCTGCACCTTGTAGTCGCCGCAGTCTAGTAGGTAGTGTGTTGGATTATTAGACATGAGGCTACGGTTCAAACCCCAGGTCAAACATCTCCAACATAACGAAAGTATAAAAAATATTTCTTCGGCGTCTTTCTCTCAGCAGTCTGCTGGCAAAAACTCTGAGAGTAAAAATAAAATTGCCATGTAAAATTTCTCAAAAGAAATCTGGCCTTCGAAGTCGTCTTTAAACTGTAGGTCCCTTTAGGTTAGTGGTAGCTCTGATGTCACAAAGCTCACTTGAGCACGCATAGCGGCCCGTTGTGATGCCACGGGTGAACGCAGTCCCTGTGCTGACCAAGTTCCACCACAATCAGGGAAAAGGAAGAAGTTGGTCAGCGCAAGGGCTGCACAACGGAAGCACGACTACCCCGCACTGGAAAACCAGCCAGAAAGTTTGATGAACGAAGCTATATCCTTGATATCAATGGATGATAGCTCCGTTAAGCTAACAAGGAATGGGGAGCCAAATAACCTATATCTACACCTAGCAAGAGACGGGCACTGACAAAGAAAGTGAATAACAGTCTCCTCCTCCTCAGAGGATCTGCATCCACGACAGAAATCGTTAAAAGGGAGCCTCATTCTTTCCGCGTGTCTGCCCATGACACAATGACCCGTAAGCACGGCCACCGTAGTCGAGATGACGTCACGACCAAGACCAAGTAATTGGTTGGTACGCCTTTTATCCATCAAGGGCCAGGTGAGCCTAGCGGTGGAGCAGGACTCCTCGTTGACCCAGGATAGTTTGGCGTCTCCAAAGAATTTCCGCGCAATGGTCAATTTGACCGAGGCAAGTGGTATACCCAATTCAACAGAAGAGGATTCCGGAAGGAGCGCACCAGCTCTGGCGAGCTCGTCGGCTCTGCAGTTACCCGGAATTTCACTGTGCCCGGGGACCCACACCAAAGAGACCTGGTGAAGCGCCCCGAAAGAAGGTCGAGACAGCGACGACATTCCCTAACGATCCTAGAGTTAATCACGAAACCCGATAGAGACTTTATCGCGGCCTGACTGTCAGAGAAGACCGAGACGCGAGTGAAAGGAGCATCGTAGACGAGGATCCATAGAGCGGCCCGGTAGATCGCCATCACCTCCGCCTGAAACACGCTGCAGTAGTCCGGCAGACGGAGAGAAATGTTCAGGTTCAGTTTCCCAGAGTAGATACCGCTTCCAACACCATTGTCGAGTTTAGAGCCGTCGGTATATATATCCAGGACTTCCGGGGGGACGACCGTATTAGGATTCCAGTCATCCCTATTCGGAATCAGAGAGTGGAAACATCTGTCAAGACAATATTCAGCAGTCCATGTTCACAGGGGCCACCGGATCAACCTTCAGAATAGTGGAGTGACCTGAAGGTATAATGTGCCAGCGAGACAAAGCATTAAGTCTAGTCGCAGTAAACTTGGCCGCCTGCTTAGCGAGAAGCACAGTAGGAAGCCAGTTGAGCATTGCGAACAAGGCTTTCGTGGGGGTGGTGCGTAGAGCACCAGTTATGTAAATGGCGGCAGACCTTCTGACCTTGTCAAGGAGTCTGACGTTGTGTTGTCTGTCCAGAGCAGTCCACCAGAAAGCAACGCCGTATAAGAGGTTGGGTTCGATGACCGTATAATATATCCAACGCATGATCCTTGGGCGAAGACCCCATCTGGTTCCGACCGCTCTACTGCAGGAGTAAGCAGCACACGCCGCCTTGCGTGCCCTAGCAGCCAGATTCGCCCTCCAGTTGAGTTTGGGATCGAGGATCAGGCCCAGATATTTAACCTCGGGACTCAACGTAAGTGAGTTATGTATAAAATTAACGCACACAACAGAAGTGGTGTGAGAAGCTACGACATAATCCTGAGTGAAGGGTTGTAATGACCAATTATGGAAAACTGCCTTGGCAAGCCCCAAAAAGTAAAACAAATTCAATTCATTTGTAAGAATATGAAAATTTCGAAAGCATTCTTCATTCTTCGTTTTAATTTAAAATTCAAAAATTAAATTTAATTTTCTAATTACCAACCCCTCTCCCCCCCCCACACATCTTAAATTGTTTTGCTTTGCATTCCAGCTGTTTGTCTCTGTTCAGGTGGCTCTGTTCTGTTTAATTTGACGGTAATTTATTGTGATTATAATTTAACACCCGACTAAATACTCTTTTGGAAAACACTATAAAATTTCCTTTTGATCTATTCCTCTCCCACTTTTTTAGTCCTCTTTCCTGCTATTAAACATTTTCAGGTGGATTACAAAGATTTACTCAAGTTTCTATGGCTGTCTGTCTGCCTCTGCTTGCCTGCCTGCCTGCCTGCCTCCGTGCCTTCTGTCTGTTTTGCGTCTGTAAGCAAAAGAATATGACGTGATGGTGTGGCAACTTTGGAAATGCGCGAAAAGTCAACAGCTTAAGTGATGAAATTGTCAAGGCATTGTATTGAAGAGATTTTCTCCTCTGCTATGCTTCTCTTCTCATGCCCATTTTCCTCAGTGTTTTTCCTTTGGAATCAAATGTCAATTAAAAAAGGATTTTTGATGAAATTATGACACACACAGTTAAAAAGGGATTTTCGAAATTATGAAAAACAGTTTTCATAACGCTGTTTAAACAATTTCTCAATCGATTATTTAGACACGTTAGAAGGATGTTGAAAAGGGTTGAGGGGCTTAAATACACTTTAAAAGAAATGGCAACGTTACAGTTTCATTATGGGCAAATGGAAAGACTTATTAATTGCGAAAAGAGCATATTTAGCATCATTGCTGAGCATTGGAAAGCGAAAAATATTCATCTTTGATTCCAGCCTTAATTTCGAATGTCCAATCGACATTTCTATTTGGGATGAGGTATAGGCAGGTGGGCTGAAACTAAACTTTCCAATCCATATTTTAAAACAATTTATAAACTAATCTTGCAACATCTTGGTTAAGCGCTAACATATGACATCGTATCACTGCTTTTAGAACGGAATGTATACTCCAGGCATTTTGCTTCAGTGGGAATAGATTACATATTGTTACGAAAATGGAAATGGTGTTATTAAAATAATAAGCAAAAGCTCCAAAAACAACACAATGCACTTGATCACACATAAAATGATAAACAAAAGCTCCAAAAACAAAACAATGCAGTTGTTCACGTGATCAACGAATAAGTAAACATATAGCAACAAAAAAACAACAGGCTTGTTTACAAGATCGATAAATAAACAAAAATATAGCAACAACGTTCGTGTATAAAAAAATATAGCGGAAAGACAAATAAACAAAACAACAACAATTCTGCCTGGACGAAAGTAAACAAGATACACGAACAACAATGATGACGAGTTGTTTAAATATTGCAACAACATCAGCATAAAAAAAAATATAAGAGATAAAAGACGTAAATAGCCAACAACAAAGTATAGCGATCAAAGAAGTAAACAAGCAAAAACAAAATGCATATAAGACATACAAACAACAAAAATGGGAACGAGTTGTTTAAATTTTTTGGATTGTTCCCGAAGGCCGTCATCATCCTTCAAGTTGATCCAGTGATATAAAAGGCAAGATAAAGCGAACAACGAGGATTCAGTTAGAATTCAGTCAGTCGTGTATGGAGACACGTGATTCTCGGAGTTCGAGTTAAGTTAGTCGTGTGACGACGTAGCGTTGAATTGTGTGAGAATTCAACCAGTGGTGTGTGAAGATACGAGATCGAATTATAATTCAGTCAGACTTGTTTGCAGACAAGTTGCGTGAAGAAAACAGTTGTTAGTGTTGTGCTTACAAAAAGGTTGTGAGCAAAGAAGAATAACTAACAAGTGTTGTTGTTGCTTACAAAAAAAAGGTTGTAAGCAGAGAAATATCACGAATAAGCACATATTGTGAAAGTTATCATTGTATACGTGGAATAAGTTCGAACAGTGGCACAAAAGTTGTGACTTAAAATTAAACACAGATTTATTTTTATTTTATTTGCAATCTACGAACTCATATTTTTAACGTTTTTAAAAGGTAAAAACGTAACAATATATTCCTTACACGCTCGATTTCATAAAAACCCTTAAAAGTTGGAATCTTTCTGGCTCCCTTCTAGCTTAGTGTCATAAGAGCTTAGTTTTGAAGTTGCTAAGGTTGGTTAATTTTCAATAATGATTTGATGCAAATGCCGTATTCCATCAGAGACAATGGTTCGAAGCCCACCTCAGGAATTTCGAACAAAACAAAATACGAAGAAAAAAATATTTCATTCGGGTGACTTCCTCTCAGCAATTTTCTGCTAAAAACTCTGAGAGTAAATTGAAAAAAAAAAAAATTGCCACGAAAAGTTTCTGATTCTCGCTCGGAATCAATGTTTAAACCGTACATTCTAGCATTAATGGATAAAATTAACACACACAACATGGATGCTGTGAGAAACTAAGTTGTAGTCCTGACCAGAGATCAGCAATGAATCGTATTTTCGCTACTCATACGTACTCATGAAATTTTGAGTATGAGTGAGTCAAGAGTATTGAAATTCAACTACTCTGATTCATACGTACTCGCTACAACATTGATTTATAAGTATAGGTTGCAATGAGTATGAGTACAACGTTGACATCAAACTCACAACATTCGATTCATTGTTTGATTCATACGCCTACTCATTCAGATTCATAAATTTAGAAAAATACTTATAATACTTACGAATGATTCGAGTCACTCGAATCATTCATCAAAATTTACAGTAGTAGTTATTGTTGCATTTACAAAAGAAGAAAAAAGAAAAGACAAAGACAGCAAGCAAAGCACGCACACAACCTTCTAGCGAGTATTGTGGTGTTCGTACTCGAATCATACTTATTTTGTGCTTCGTGTATATGTTGAATCAAGGAGAGTCGAAATCAACAACATCATGCGTATTGTTAAGTATGAGTACGATGAGTATTTCTAACTTTGAATATGAGTAGTATGAGTATGATATTAAAATAAGTATGAATGCGTATAAGTATCAGAAATTATAAGTATGACTCGAATCTACTCATCGTTTTGAATACTCGTTGCTGATCTCTGGTCCTGACTGACTGGAAAGTCAGAATTTTGTATTTCAATGTTTCTTGTTGCCAAAATCATTTGGTAAAAAGTTTCCTGATTTTTTAGTGAATACAGCTGCTGCTGCAAGCATCTTACATACTTGTGCCTCTTGTTCACAGAATTATTGTCTGACCATAATATAAGTTATTAAAGACACAAACCTTGTTTTAAAGCCACGTAACAAAAAAAAAACGATTCATTAATGTTCATTAAAGGCATCTGTTCTGTGCTCCATTTTGCAGAGCTTATGGCACTCGTACAAATTCGTTACATCAAGTGTTTTCAGGCTTTTCAATTAATTTTTTTTTTTTTGAAGGGTTTTTATGCCACAGGCTTTATGTTGCAATTACTTGCGTTATCATATGCATGGCACTCGCCTATAAAATTAATGCCTATTCACACCACATACACATGATATACGTTGACCTTTAAGCATTTAATCATATGTTGTCACTTCATTATCACAGACAAATTTCATTGAGACTTGATTTTATATGTCACTCCCCATCCCCCCTCACGATTACCACAGAAAAACAAGGAAATTAAATTTTCTTTTGAATTACTTGAAGATGATGACGAAAATACAATTTTTTTATGCTACAATCCAAGCAATAAAAGCGAGAAAAACTCATAAAATTTTTACCAGCAAATCGTTAAAAGTAACGCTGAAAATCATTTGCCCCCCCCCCCAGTATTTGCGGTTATTTAGACACGTACATGCCATACCAGTGAAGCTGCTGCTGATGGAGGTTGGATGGATTGATTTGGAGGAATTGTTCCTTTTCCTTTACAACTATAACTACATTAATATGGTATTCTCTGTCTCTCTCTCGCTCTTTCTCGTTTTTATTTATAGGCTTGAAGTTTTAACAAATTTATTACTTTACGCCCGAGTGAGTTGTTTTCATTCTTTAGATTTCTTCACCTCTCTACATCTCTCCAAGTTTCTTCTTCTGGTTTTTTTTTCTGGCAATTTTCGTTTAGTTTTCTACGAGTGTACATGAGTAGTATACGTCGAGACCAAGTGTGTAGTTGTGTGCTTAAAAAGGAAAGTGTTTTCAAGTCCTTATTTTGATTGCTTTTAAATGCCATTTTCATTTTCATTTTCTTCATCACTTAACTTTTTTTTATAGAAAATTTCTATGTTTTTCCTTTGATTTTCCTTTTTTTTTCTTTCGTATGGAATTTCTTTTTAATAAGTAAGAACGATAAAAAAAACAGAAAAGAAAAGAAAACATAATATTTTATGGCCTTTTTTTATAAGAAAAGAAAGCGGGCAGCAGAAGTCAAGCCTCACTTCGTATTAATTTCCTTGTGAAAAACACTTTTCACTTCTAAAACAACAACAAATTGTTGCAATTGAGTTCATTTCGTTCATTTTCATTTAAGTTTGTTTCATTGATTTCAATTTCTTTTTCATTTAATTTCACTTTAATTTTATTTCACCCCCACTCTCCCTAATTTTTTTTTTTCACATAAATTTCGAATTCGAAATGTTTTGCACTTGGGCCAGCCAGCTTTTTTGTGGTCATTTATTAATTTTCCTTTTTTGGCTTTGACTTTGGCTTTGGCTTTGAAGTAATAACACGCACACCCATCCTTCATAAGCGTTTTGAAAGTAAAAATTTTATGTTTTTAAGGCCAATTTGTTAAAATCAAGTCGTCGAAGAAATTCATAAATTTTTCCAGGACAAAACACACAAACACACAAAAAAAGTTTCTTGTTTTTTATAGCTTTACCGCCTTGCTGCTCCAGCATTGTTGTAAAGTAAAATTAATGTCTGGCAAGATTTTTTTAATTGAATTAAAATGGATTTCATGCTTGACAGCACTAAAGTTATTTGTTATAGTCACAGACGAATTTCTTATGAAAACTAAACAAGTATTCTAAGCAGGTCATAAAAAAAAAAATGTTTTGTATTGAGCAGGGGGAACATTGCATCAAAACAGATGATTAGTAGTATTGTGTCCTGCTCGTCATACAAGGATTACCATCTGCTTCTAAACTAAGCATAGATTATTCATCATAATTTGTATCCAGCTCTGTCCAAGTTCCTGAATATTGTTAAAAAAAAAAACAGAGAACTGGGAATATCCCTAATTCCTGCCAAATTTCCGATGCTGTTTGGTGAAGTCGCCTTGTGTTGGCTTATTAGACGTGAGGTCATGGTTCAAGTCCCAGGCCAGACATTTCCAGCTAAACGAAATATCAAAAAAATATTTCTTAGGCGTCTTCCTCTCAGCAGATTTCTGGCAAAAACTCTGAGAGTAAAAATAAAATTGCCATGTAAAGCTTCTCTAAAAATCTTTCGTTCGGAGCCGACTACGAACTGTAGGTCCCGCCACTCATGTATAAAATTAATGCACACAACATAAGTGGTGTCAGAGGCTGGATCGTAATCCTGACTGCAGGGTTATAATGAGCAATTATGTATGTATCAGAGATCAGCAATGAATCGTGTTTTCGCTACTCATATGTACTCATGCAATTTTGAGTATGAGTGAATCAACAGAATTGAAATTCAACTACTCTGATTCATTCGTACTCGCTACAGCATTGATTTATAAGTATAGGTTACAATATGTAGTATGAGTACAACGTTGACATCAAACTCACAACATTCGAAATGTGTTTGATTTATACGCCTACTCATTCTGATTCATAAATTTAGAAAAATACTTATAATACTTATAAGTGATTCGAGTGGCTCGAATCATTCATCAAAATTTACAGCCTTTGTTATTGTTGCATATACAAACAAAGAAGAAAGGAAAGACAAAGACAACAAGCAAAGCATACACACAATCTTCTTGTGAGTATAGTAGTGTTCGTACGCGAATCATACTTATTTTGTGCTTCGTGTAAATGTTAAGTCGAGACGAGTCGAAGTCAATAACATCATGCGTATTGTTAAGTATGAATACGATGAGTACTTCCAACTTTAAGTATGAGTGGTATGAGTATCATATTAAAATAAGTATGAATGCGTATAAGTATCAGAAATAATAAGTATGACTCGAATCTACTCATCGTTTTTAGTACTCGTTGCTGATCTCTGGTATGTATATATGTATATATTGTTACGAAATTGAAAACACTGTTCTAGACACTGGTGTTTTGCTTTTACATCGCTTAACATTTAAATTATAAACAAAAGCTACAAAAACAAAACAATGCAATAATCAAACCTGTTTACAAATTATCGTACTGCTTAATATAACAAGAAACACCAGCATAATATCTAAAAATGGTAAACAAGTAAACAAAAATACACAAACAAACCCTACAATAATAAACATTAACAACGCTGTTTACATTTATAGAGATTTGGAGAAGGCGAAGTCATGAACATTCGCTTTCAAGAACATTCATCAGACTTTTTACTCTGCCATATAAAAGGCAAGGTAAAGCAGTCAACTGAGTTAGTAAAAGTTCAGTCAGCGAAGACGCGGTGCGTTTGAAGAGAGTAATCGTAATTATAAAATTAACGCACACAACATATGTAAGTGGTGTGAGAAGCTAGGTCGTAATCGTGACTGGAGGGTTGTAATGACCAATTTCGGCATTAATACAGACTCTGCTATAGAAAAGATACGCAGTTTATAAACCGAATGTATTGCATATCGGTGAAGTAAACACACACAATTTACATTATCATTCGGTGAGAGGAAAGGAAAATATTTCTCAAAATGAGTTCAAATTTTTAAATGAAAATTTTCCTTTAGTTTTACTTCTTATTTTTTTGTTTTTGAAAGTATTTATTAACCCACTTGACTTACTTTCTTGTGTTTGAATCTTAAAATCTTGTTCTCGGATTTCTTATTATAATTTTGAATTGGCTTTTACTTTTCAAAGAGCAAGCTAAAGATGCTTATCTATGCAGTTTCTAGTTTTTTTTTTTTTTTTTTGGTTTTCTTTCTTGCCACAGAAGTGCCAAATGATTCCATTACTGCCAGCCACAAAGTTTTTCTTTTCATTTCTGATTACAAGAGATTTTTCTTTTATGTTTTAAGGAAGGGGAGAAAAGAGGTTTAAAATATTCGTTCATAAACAATTTTTTAAGAATGGCAGTTAACATGTTTCACTCTGTGGTTGTTGAAATTCAGTTGCCACAAAAAAAATCAGAAGAAAATTTATGTAAAAAGAGCAGCACCAAGGAAATAAAGCGAAGAAAGATGCTCAAGAACTGCAGTTTTAAAGACAAGGAAACTGGCAAAGAGAACCTTAAGAAGCCAAGAAGAAAATGAATTAAAAAAAAAGAAAGTTAATAGGCTCTTAAGTAGGCCTATTTAGAAATTTTAATTTTTATTTTTGTTTGATTTTCATAAATATTTAAACCAGTTTTTCTTCCATTGTAGTTGACGTTCCAAATATTATTTTCCATGTCACCCTGGTACAGATACCCCATAATTTTATAAAAAAAAATTCTTTTTATAACATTACAACTACACTTTCTTTTCTTTTCATTTTTTTTTTTCTTTCTATTCTTTTGACAAGCGGCCAAATTGTCTTTTAACCCCTAAACTGACAATGATTTGACATCTACAGCAATAGCTGCCAGTGTCGTCCACAACAGATTTCAGAATTAAATGCTGAACCAGCCAGATTATGGGCAAAAAAAGAAACTTCTTTTCAATGGAAATAAAAGCTCGGATGATGGTAATTTCAAAAGCTTTACAAGCAAAAAAAAAACGAAAAAACTGCACTCAAGTAAATCTTGTAAATATTGGCAAACGTTTATTGTAAGAATCATTTGAAAAATCCGACAAAAGAAGACCAAAAGCAAACACTCACTCATAAAATCTGTAACGCATCGCAAACTTAAGTCTGCGTGCAGGACACAGGACATAAATTGTATGAAAGAAAATAATTTTGAAAAGAATTTTATTTCAGATTTTAAAGTTTATTTGACTATTTTGTCTTCTTAATTGTGCGTAACGTATGTGTCCTGTCACTATCTCTATTAAATACAATGCTAAGAATTATTGATGGAAGTATACTCAACTGCAATTGGAAAAAGTGAGGATAACTCAACCAACTGAGGGATTTTGAGTACCCGAAGGATATTTGTCAATGGTGTGATATGCATATGCTGAGAAGAAGTCGCCGAAGAAATATTTTTTCATATTTCCTTACGTCTAATAAGCCGACAAACTACCTACTAGACAACGGCGGTCAACATCTAATACCTCTGCTTAATAAATAGCCTAGGGGAGGTAAGATATTTGCTAACAAATCTAATCTTCCGATTGGTATTCAATAGAAGTGTGCCTGCTCTAGTAAATCACAAGGAAACCATATTAAATTATTTTAAAACCTCTACGAGATACGAGAAATGAAGCCTTGGCATATGCTAACGTAATAAATCTCCTGCCACACAGCTCCCTCCCTAGTTTTCTAATGGACAGAGCCAGTAGACTCTATGATTGTAGGAAAGGCATCACAATATGACTGATTAATAAGAGTGAATTGTAGGCTACATACTTACATTTTAATTGAAAGTTTAAACAAAATTTTAAAATAATTTAAATTTATTGATTGCAATACTGTATAATAAGCCAATATCAAGTCAGTAAATTTTTCCAACAATTATTTTCTTTTTTTTTTTCTTTACATTCATTATCGCAGAGAAGCTTATTCTAGGAAAATAATTTACTTTCCCTACAATGTGTGGACGTTGCCTTTAAACTGTGTTTGGATAATTTATTGCCCCCAGAAAACTTTTCGCTTTAAAAATTTTCTTCTAAAAAGAACATAATAAGGGATGTGAGCACCAAATTCTAATTTATTTTTTCATTCTTTTTGTTGACAACAAATTTATGACTATCTGGCTCTCTCCCTCTCTCTCTCTCGTTCTATAGAAAGAAAGATGTGCAGAGCAAATAATTTAAACTCTGCTTAATTAAAAAATTTGCTTAAAAAGTGTCTTAAAAAATGCGCAGCATAATGAAACTCACATTTGTAATGATTTATAATCGAGTAACACTAACGAAATCCACACTTTTTCAGTTTTTTTGTTTTTGTTGGAAATCCAATAAAAACCCGAAAACTTTTATGCTCTCGATGCAGTAAGAGGATTACAGTGATGCTCACACTAAATGTGTAGTGAAGTGAAGTGCACTGCAGTTCGTTAAAAATTGAAATGAACTTTTCTTTCGTTTTTATTGATCAATAAATTTGTTTTCGTTTTCAACAATAATTTTTTTTTTGAGCAAACATATGAAATTTAGTTATGAAAACAACTCAGAAAACATTTCCTTTCACGTTTTTTTTTTTGTTTTTGATGCAAACTTTATTGATTTATCTCTTGTGATCCGAATGATGAATGAATAAATGAATGAAAATTGTTTTCTGTTTAGTGGCCAATTTCGTTATCAGGAATGTTTTGGTTTTCAATTTATTTGGTTCTTTATTTAACACTTGTTTTTTAATAGTTTTTCTTTCTATTAAAATTAAAAACAAAAAATATTTAAAATTAAAAGGGAAATACATTTAATCATCATGCCATTCATATCTCACCAGAAGCGTACAGTAAGAGCCCCAAATGCCCTGTTCTGTAAGAGAAACGTATTGTTATGAAAGTGGAAATGGTGTTGTTAAAATAATAAACAAAAGCTCCAAAAACAACACAATGGACTTGATCACGCATAAAATGATAAACAAAAGCTCCAAAAACAACACAATAGACTTGATCACGTGATCAACGAATAAGTAAACATATAGTAACAAAAACAACGGGTTTGTTTACAAGATCGATGCATAAACAAAAATATAGCAACAACGTTAGTGTATAAAAAAATATAGCGGAAAGACAAATAAACAAAACAATAACAATTCTGCCTGGACGAAAGTAAACAAGATACACGAACAACAATGATGACGAGATGTTTACACTTTTGCATTGTTCCCGAAGGCCGTCATCATCCTTCAAGGGCATTCATCACACTGTTGATCCAGTGATATAAAAGGCAAGATAAAGCGAGCAACGAGGATTCAGTTAGAATTCAGTCAGCCGTGTATGAAGACACGTGATTCTCGGATTTCGAGTTAAGTTAGTCGTGTGACGACGTCGCGTTGAACTGAGTGAGAATTCAACCAGTGGTGTGTGAAGATACGAGATCGAGTTATAATTCAGTCAGACTTGTGTGCAGACAAGTTGCGTGAAAAAAACAGTTGTTAGTGTTGTGCTTACAAAAAAGGTTTTGAGCAAAGAAGAATAACTAACAAGTGTTGTTGTTACTTACAAAAAAAGGTTGTAAGCAGAGAAATATCACGAATAAGCACATATTATGAAAGTTATCATTGTAGACGTGGAATAAGTTCAAACAGTGGCACAAAAGTTGTGCAGATAATAAAGAATTGACTTAAAATTAAACACATATTTATTTTTATTTTATTTGCAATCTACGAACTCATATTTTTAACGTTTTTAAAAGGTAAAAACGTAACAGTATGTTTTTGTGCAAAAATACTAAATTTTGCTGGCGTTTTTCAAACAAACACCTTCTTCTTCTTCTTAATTGGTCATTAACTACCCGATTAACGGATTTCGCCCTGTCTTAACACATCCTTCCAGGCGCCTCTTCGCCGACTTCCGCAGATCCCCGCATCAAATACCCGTCCCCCCGGAGCATCCTCCGTCATTCGAACGACATGGCCGAACCAGCGTAGCCGCTAAATGTTAATACGCTGAATGTTACGACGTCTATGTCGTTGAGGACCTCATACAGCTCACTGTTGGATCGGATGCGGAAATCATCGCCAAAGGTCTTACGTATATATATACTATATACTCTCAAGGCTGCTGCATCAGTGCATAATAGTGTCCATGCCTCTGCATTCAATGTTTCTAAGGAAAATGAAAATTTTTTCATTTACTTTTTAAATTTTATAAAAAATTTGATGGGTTCATCAACCCCACAGAGCATTCCATTTATTGTAGCAATTTCCCTCAATTTTACTTCAATGTTTTACAAAGTTTACCTGGTTTCAGTACAACAATACCAAAAAAAAACAAAAACAAAATTTCAATAAATATTTTTCGGAAATATATTCTCCCTTCCCCCTCGTGTGTTATTGTCATTTTTAACGGAAAACAATTCAAAATTTCCGAATAAAACCAAACGAACAACAAAAGCGAAGAAAAAGAAGAGAGAGAAAAACAAAAGAAATACAAATACAATCACAATCAAATATTTGTTGTTGGTGTGTTTACAAAAACTCACGCATACCCACACACAGTTATAGGCCCACCTCTTCTCCACACACACACACACAAGCACAACGTCATTAGCAGTAACATCCACATCCATATCATCGCCATGATGATGATGATGTAAGTCCATTCGCTTACACATGCAAAACTACATGTCAGTCAGTCAATGGTAAAGGCTGTGTGTGAAAAAATATGCATGTAAAGGATCAAAAGGATCATGGCCCCACAAAAATGTGTTTTTTCTTGTGCTGTGTATTGAGTTGAGTATTAATATTTTACAGGAATTTTATTGTTTGTTGTTGTTGTTTTTTTATGTTTTTATTTATACATCCCCATGCATGCATTGTTCGAGATGCTAGGTTCTGTTTCTTGTCTGTCTGTCTGTCCCATTCCATCAATTCATCCATTTGTGATTGTGTTGTAATTTACGGGGTATAATGGTATTGGTTTCGAAAATCGGAAAATGGAAAACCAGGAGGTGAAATTAAATTTATTTCCTTTTGTAAACTCACAACTTTAATAATAAAAAGAATTTCCTACCCCCCGTTTTTTTATTTGTGAAAGGTATCTAGAAAGCGGCGGGATTAAACTGTGCTTTATTGTTCTGTAGTTTTACGTTTTTAAACTCTAAATTACAAGCATTTTACCCAGTGATATATAGAGTTTGTTAAGCTTAGAGAATTTAGGTGAATACAAAACATAACAACAGGAGAAAAATATCAAAAGTAATCTCTTGCATCAAACTATCAATGCTTTGTTATGTTCTAAAGCATATTTTTAGGATTACAATTTTAAATATACATATCGTTTAATCAAAAAACTACAGAAAAATTTTAAACAATTTCACTCTTCTTTGTTTCAAAACAATTTTCTTTTTCCCCATTTTGTTGCTTTTAAACTTTAGAAACCTTTAATACAATAACTCAAATAAAAATATTTTATTGCATATTTTTAGGTGTTGTAAATGAAATTTATAAAAAGAGCAAAACAAGCTTCCTATCTTGGGCAGGAAAATATTGTTACAAACATGAATAATCTAGATACTGGTGTTTTGCTTTTACATCACTTAACATTAAAATGGTAAACATGTAAACAAAAATACAACAACAAACACCAGCATAAAAAATGGTAAGCAAGTAAACAAAAATACAACAACAAACACTACAAAAATAAATGTAAACAAAATGCACAAACAACAATAATGAATGTAAACAACGATGTTAACATTTATAGAGATTTCAAGAAGGGGAATTCACGAACATTCGCCTTCAAGAACATTCATCAAACTGTTTACTTTGTCATATAAAAGATAAGGCAAAGCAGGCGAGTGAGTTAGTGAAGTTCAGTCGGTCTTGTATGAAGACGCGGTGTGTTTGAAGAGAGTAATCATAGTTTGAAAATTTCCGTTACAAAGATCTGTCGAATAATTGTCTAGTAATTGTTATTGTTTATGCAAAATGTGTAAACAGAGGAAAGAAGAGCAATTGTTGTTGTACAGTGGCACACAGAATTGTGCAAATATTAAAGAATTTTAATTAAAATTAAATTTTAATTAAAATTATTTTTATTTTATTTACAATCTATGAGCACATATTTTAAACGTTTTTAAAAGGTAAAAACGTAATAATGTAAAAACGTAGTAATGTAAACGTAATGAAAAGCACGGCGAGATAAGTTCGCAGTCAACAAAATTCCTGTCCAGTAGTACCACCAATCAAGTGTAGAACTATCAATGAATTACGGTCTGTTTATTTGATCTCCTTATGAATAATATGAGTATTGTGTACTGTCCGCCTGTGGTTTAAGTACAGCTGAAATGGTGAAATTTTGAAAAAAAATTTTTGGTCAAGAATTTGTGTTCAAAGCCTTTCACGGAAATCTTGAATAATAGTGAATTGGCCTTTATGTGCATGGATATAATAGAACATAATGTGGCCAAATTGCTGAGAATGTCATGGCATTGAAGGGTTATACGATTTACTTTCTCCAACACATGTAATATTTTTGGCCAATTCCTTTTATAGCAGCCATGTTTCAATCTCCACTTATTCAGTCAGTTTTAAGAGTTTTTACGCATTCTCGTAATGGTTTACTAAATAAAAGGGACTCCAAATGAAAGATATTTAACAAGTAACAGCCACTAAATGTATGCTAACCTGATATATTTGAAAACTTAAAGAATTTTTCGTTAATTTTTCTAAAATATTTTCAGCATTACTTAAATAAAATCGTAGCCTTGCCAGAAACATCATTCATTAAAGACCCTGTCTTACTGGCCTTATTTTTCGTACAAATTTTCCTTTTTAATCCTTTGGGTACAATACTCTGCCAAAAGACATATGAAACGAAATATTATCTGCTGTGAGGCCAGCTTAAGTAAAACCAAAAGTGCACATTTATCTTCAACCTTATTTAAGCCATTCAAAGTAAAAGAAAAACTATTTTTTGTACCTTTTATGAGACAGAGAGAGAGAAATATTTTTAGATTTTTTTTCTCACTTCTCTTAGTTTCGTTTTGTTGCTTTCATTAGAACTATTAAAGGACAGGCAGCCTTGTATTTTAATTCAAATAAATGTTGGGCAATTTGAAGCAAAAAAACAAACACACAAAATATTAAAAAAGTATCCTTTTTTTGCAAGATACACGTACACACTTGTGAACTTTTTATCACAAAAGGTTGTCTATTACCGTAGTAGGACACACACACACACACAAACATACCTTTTTTTATATCCTTATGTTGTATGCTAATATATTTTGAAAGGTTTTTTCCCTCTCTCTCCCTCTCTCTCCCTCTCTCTCTCTATCTCTCTTCTACTCACCCTCTTTGTCTCTCAACGGTGTTAAAACAATAAAAGTAAATGACAAATAAACAAATAAGAAATGGATGCCTTTACTCTCTTCGCCACACCACAAAAACCTCAAAAACAAAACTCACACACACACGAGCACGAACACGAACACACCGAAAACAAGCCAAACAAAATCTTAAAAGCTTAAGTAAAAAAAGAAAAAGAGATAGAGAGAGAGAAAGTGAGTGCAAGGCAGAGAAAGATAAAACACTCTTTAACTCTTTTAAAAAATAAGTTATAGCAACAGTTTCAGTGTATGGGAAACAAACTGTGTGTGTGTTTGTGGGTTGTATGCTATGTGTTGGTGTAATAATTTATTAAAGTCTCAATGATTGTATAGGTGTGTTGTGTGTTGTTTTGTTTTGTTTGTTTATTTGCTTGAAGTTTTACAATTTTTGCTCTTTCTCTATGACTTTCTCTTTTCTTTTTTGGGGGGGTGTAAATTCAAGTATATTAGGCAACGTATGTAAGGCAAGACTATAAAATTTTTTTGCACGTTTAACTGTAGCATAACTTAAGGGGCAATTTTAGTATAACATAAAGAAAGGAGTGATAAAGAAATAAAATTGGGTTGAAAAGTGTAAAAAAAAACAAAAATCATGATTATATTATAAGGATGATGGCTTTGATCGAACTACTAAGCAAGGAATTGCCAAGAATATAATTAAATTTGAAGATGTGGCGAGACCTGCACATCCTCGCCATGTAAGAGCTGCCAAAATCAAGCCCCTATTAAAAAATGTGCAGTATTTAGCACCATATAAGTTCATTACATTTCCTCCTCCATCTATATAAAATCCACCATCGCCTTTGATATGCTGATTGCAAGCTAAAGCAACAGTTTTTTAATTTGAGGAGATTGTGTAAAAGATTATCTTGGCTCTGCCGTTACAACCACAAATGATGTCAGTCTGAAGATCAAGCGCAGGATCACTCTTTCCAACAGCTGCTAGTAAATAGAACTCAATAGGCAATTGAGTAGCAGAGACCTCTCTCGTACGACAAAACTAATACTCTACAAGACGCTCATCCTCCCCGTGCTTCTTTATGGCGCAGAGAAATGGACTCTATTAAGCACTGATGCAGCAGCCTTGAGAGTATTCGAGAGAAAAGTCCTACGTAAGATCTTCGATCCAGTAGAAGATGGCGATAATTTCCTTATCCGATCCAACAGTGAGCTGTATGAGCTCCTCAACGACATGGACGTTGTGCAGCGTATTAACATCCAGAGGCAGTACTTGCTCGGCCATGTCGTTCGAATGGAGGAGGATGCTTTGGCTAGACGGGTATTTGATGCGTGGATCTGCGGAGGTCGGCGAAGAGGACGACCTTGTTTGCGTTGAAAGGACCTAATCGAGGAAGCGCTGTCATCGATTGGTGTGACCAACTGGCGTAGGTGCGCAAGAAGCAGAGGCTTCTGGAAGGATGTGTTAAGGAAGGCCGAAATCCATTAATCGGGTTGTTAATGGCCAATTAAAACGTTGTCTGTTTTCTACAAGCGCTGCAGGCCACACAACTCGATCAATATTTGGTATCTCAATATATTTAAAGAAATTTCTTTTTGTCATTTAATGAAGACCTCTTGCAGAAGTTTCTTGAATTAGCGGAAACCGAAAGGCATGTGTTCACATAATAAAATGACAGCGTTTAAGTTGATTCCAGTAACATGGGATTCGCCAACACAAACCGAATATAGAAATTAAATGATATGAAATAAAAATTCTTAAATATCCAACGACATTTTTTTTTTAGAATTTATTTTATTTTTTATTATTTCATATCCTTTCTGTTCTCTACAAGATATTTCATAAAATTTGTAAGCATTTGTCCTCTCTTCAACAAAGTAATGCCACTGAAACGAAGCCTAAATTTAGAAAAATTGCAACACATGACGCATGAGTGATATTAATTGCGGGACTTAAAAGGAAAAGAATTTTATGTGAAACCTTAACCTCAAATTTAATCTTAAAAAATCGTACAATAATTTTTCTTAAGAACATAAAAATAAGCCCTTAATGGCATTTTTTTCTGGGACAACATTTCTTCATTTTATTTAAAAGAGGAAAATTATGGAAATAAAACAAATGTTTTTATTTTTCTTCTTATTAAAAATAAAAAATGAAATGATATAAACGTTTTTAACCAAAGTAAATATAACCTCTAGTTAGAACCCTTTAGTTAGGATTACAACCTAGGTTCTCACACTACCCATGTGTATTAATTCTATCCATGAGTGACGGCACAAAACTGATTTTTTCTGCATTATATGCAATCGTGGCTATAAAAAATTTCTGCATTATTTTCCTTGGCTATAAAGAAGAGTTTCGAAATAAGGTACCATAAAAAGTACAATAGAAAAAGTACCATAAGAAAGTACCATAAAATATTCCGCATTATTTTCCTTGACTATAAAGAAGACTTCCGAAAAAAATACCATGAAAAGTATCATAAAAAAGTACCGTAAAAAGTACCAAAGGTTAAAAAGAACAAAGCATACTGTATGAAGCCGAAAAAATGTTGTTGACATTTTTAAAAGAACTTTTTAAATAGCTCATTAAATATGCTTGAAAATGTTCTTATTCCAGAAGAGTGAGCGAGTGAGCGAGTGACAGAGCAACTTGACTATAAAAAAGTACAAAATACAGTACCAAATATATGACACAGCAGAGTTTACGTAATAAATATTTAATACAACCAAAAAGTTTTTACAGATTTTGTTTAGTACCAAAGAAAAATCCCTTCAGAATCATTAAAAACCCTTTAAGTATGCTTTAAAATCTTTTATTTGATTTATAATCTATGCAAAAAGAGCGGAAGAGAGAGAGATGGGTAGCAGTGGCTATAAAAATTCAAATTCTTTTCTATAGTTATTGTTCCCGACTATAGAAATGAGTACAAGAGGAGGAAATCGAATGAATGAATGGTAGTAAATAGAAAACTGCCATTGATTTCAAGTAAACAATAAAAAGCTTTGAAAAGAGGAGAGAGAAAAAAACTTGGGCAAATAAAAATTTGAAAGACTCAATGACCGGAAAACAGAAGTACCGAATGACTAATAAACCAGTAACATCAACAGCAAGACAACAATACAATGCCAGAAAAATGGGACACTAAAGGAAAAAAGAAATGGAAGAGAAAGTGGAGAGAAATAGAAGGCTGTGTAACAACGCTACATTAGAGGTGGAAAGTATTTTTGAAAAACAATTTTTTGTACTCTTGGTACTATTTTCTGTAATCAAAATATTGTTACGTTTTTACCTTTTAAAAACGTTTAAAATATGAGCTCGTAGATTGCAAATAAAATAAAAATAAATTTGTGTTTAGTTTTAATTCAAATTCTTTATTATTTGCACAATTCTGTGTGAAACTGTTCACAACTTGATGTAAACAACAGCAATTGCTTTGTTTGTTATTTTCCTTTACACTATTTTGCGTAAACAATAACAATTGTTGGACAGATCTTTATAACGGAGATTATTCTCTTCAAACACCGCGAGTCTTCACACAAGACTGACTGAATTTCTACTCACTCCGTTGCCTGTTTTGTCTTGCCTTTTATATGCCAACGTAAACAGCCAGATGAATGATCTTGAAGTCGAATGTTCGTGGCTGCGCCTTCTCGAGATCTCTATAGATGTAAACATCGTTGTCTCATTATTGTTGTTTGTGTATTTTTGTTTATATTTATTCTTGCAGTGTTTGTTGTTGCATTTTTGTTTACTTGTTTATCACCGGTCTTTTGTTGGTATATTTTTGTTTACTTGTTCATCATGTAAACAAGTTCATTGTTTTCGGTTTCTGTAGCTTTTGTGTACAATTTAAACGATGTGAAAGCAAAACACCATTTCCATTTTCGGAACAATATTCTAAATAATAAAACAAATTTTATTTTTATTTTTGGTACTTTCTTGGTACATTTTTTACTTAAAGTACTCTTTTCGAGTGACACCCAAAATATTTGTAAATTTGTCTCACCTTGTTTAGTACCTTTGTTTATTCAAAAATTTTTTAAAAAAATTTAAATTGTCTTACCTGAAATCCTCTCTGGCATAGCAGTGACCCAAAAATCGACACTGTAGAGTATTGCACTGATAGTCTTTGACCGTCTCCACCTCGTATGTCATGTTGAAACCATAAACATCCAATAAACGATCCAAAGCACGCAAATGAGTGCCATCGAGTGATGACATACGAAAACGTATCTCCAAATACTGCGAATTGAATTGCACCCATGCGACTTGGGTGACATCGTCTTCGGTGAGGGTGAAAACACGATGAGCGGGCACTTTATAATCATCCGAATAGTACATGTATTCGGTGAATTTCAAGCCACCCAACACATACAATTGCGTCAAATACACAACAATCGATATATTGTGACCGTTATGGGATACCAAATCGGAAGCATCAATTATCCACACACACTCAATGGGGGTGGAGAATTTATGAGGGAAGTTGGGTGTGTGTATGACACCATGACGTGCCTTCAAAATGCCGCCACATTTAAAGGCAGAGGCAGTAGTGGCAGGAGAATGTTGATGATTGTTTTGATTTTTAAACGTGAAAGCATTTATTGATTTCGACATAGGCATGCCAGCTGCTGCACCACCTCCGCCTGTTGAGCCTTTCGCCTGAAATGGTGAGATATTGAAAGTGTTGTGGGGAAAGGGTGGCGGTGGTGGCAATGGTACCGAGGGCATTTCAAAAGCCTGCGCTAGGCTGCCTGTTGCTGCAACTGTATGCTGGCGTTTAGAGCGTTTCATTGCTTTTGTTAACCAGTTGAGGGTTATTTTCTCTTTCTTTTCCACTGTTTCCAAATGATTATCATTTTTCTTTGGCTTTAAATTGAAAATTCTCAAATTTTTATTTGTTAAGCTAGCAATACTAGGCTTTATTGTATTCTCTGGGGTTACATACCCCTGTAAGGGATCACTTAAACACGAAGTATGGCAAGTGATGAGCAGCAGCATAAACAGCAGCTTTAAAGTTTCAAAAGTCGTCATCGACCTGGACTTTTAAGGCTTCCACTCTTTGCTAATGAAGACATAAACTTGGTTTTTGTATTTTTGTTCGTAGACTTTAAATATCCATAAAAAAAAAAAGGTTTGTGACTTGGCTTATAACATCTGCCTTTCGAAATGCGATTTATTTTTTGATTCAATTAGCATTCCTTCAGAATGTGGGAATCTGTAAAAGAGAAAAATTTTAAAAAATTATTTAAAACTTGTATGTTTTTATTGTTGTTGTTTTTATCTTTGTTTAATAAAATTTATTTTATAAAAAACAACGTTTTTTTTTTGTTTCTTTTTCGTTTGCAATTAATTTTTTTAAAGTTGACATAAAAATGCCATTAAATTTAAATTGTCGCATTGATTTGTATTTGCTCGCTGGCAACAGGAGAGTGGAGAGGGAAAGTTAATGAATAAATAAATAATTATTGATAAGAATTATAAAATATTTCTGTTAAACAGTGTTTGGTGTGGTCGGTAAAATTCGCTAAAAACAATAAATCAGACTCTATTGATAACGATATTGACTGTGCAATTCATCAAAAAGAAAAGGAAAAACAAGAGACAACAATTTTTGAAAAATATTCTCTTGGTACCAGAAGGGCTAAACGACTTCCCTCATATTCGCTTAGTGATTTCAAAAGTAAATTACCAAGAGGAGTTCCTGTCATATCGATCGTGTCACCAGAGATCAGCAATGAATCGTTTTTTCGCTACTCATAAGTACTCATGAAATTTTGAATATAAGCGAGTCAACAATTTTGAAATTTAACTATGTACTGTGATTCATTCGTACTCACTACAACGTTGAGTTATAAGTACAGGTTGCAATGAGTGTAGTCGCCGTAGTCTAGTAGGTAGTGTGTTGGCTTATTAGACGTAAAGCCAGGGTTCGAGCCCCAGGCCAGACATTAAAACAAAATACAAAAAATATTTCTTCGGCGATTTCCTCTCAGCAGATTTCTGGCAAAAACTCTGAGAGTAAATAAAATTGCCATGAAAAGTTTCTCAAAAAATCTGTCGTTCGGAGTCGACTTTAAACTGTAGGTCCCGCCACTCATGTATAAAATTAACACACACAACATAAGTGGTGTAATATACTAGATCAATAATCCTGACTGACGGGTTGTAATGACCAATTATGTATGTATGGTTGCAATGAGTATGCGTACAACATTCACATCAAACTCATACCATTCGAAATATATTTGATTCATAAGCCTACTACTCATTTAGATTCATAACTTTAGAAAAATACTTCTTATAATACTTATAAATGAATCGAGTGACTCGAATCATTCATCAAAATTTACAGTCTTAGTTGTTGTTGCATTTACAAAAAAAAAAAAAAAAAAAACCTAAGCAAAAAAGATAAATATTTTAGTGTTCGTAAGCGAATCATACTCATTTTGTGAATCGTGTAAATGTTGAGTTATGCAGAGTCGAAATCAATAACATCATACGTGTTGTTAAGTATGAATAAGTATGATGAGTACTTCAAACTGTGAGTATGAGTAGAGGTTCCATGATATTAAAATAAGTATGAACGCGTATAAGTATCTGAAATTATGAGTATGATTCAATTCTACTAATCTTTTTGAATACTCATTGCTGATCTCTGGATGTCAATCAATTAGTTTGCCCTGTTTTCGAAACGACAATGATTTCCCTAAGCCAAGCAAATGACATGGGAATTCTAGTCATACAGAACTATTTGTTGTCTTGTGATAATCAACTTCATTGCGTGGTTAACTACCTAATCCATATAATCCAGACAATCTAACAAAATTCTCTTTTATAAACTCGAATATTGAACACGCCTAAGTCGGCATAAAACTAACATACACAATATAAGTGGTGTGAGAAACTAGGTCGTAATCCTGGCAAAAGGGTTGGAATGACCAAATACTTCCAAATTTTTTAATTTTATCGCTGATATTATAATCCTTTAGGCGTCCTTCCAGTTTCATTGCAAAGTTTTCATTTTGGTTTGATTAGAGTGGTATTTAGGAACATTTCCCCTCAGTGCCTTGGTAGTCTAATGGATGTTGCGGCAGTCTGTCTATTCTAATACGATTACAATCAAAAACTCCAGCAGAAGTTTTAAGGACCTTGCTCGTAATAATTAGGAAACAAATTGTTACTGGATTATAATAAAACAATCGCTGTTTATCTTGTGGTGTGCATCTATACTAAATAGAGAGCTTGCAACTTGACTCATATCTATGGTCTTAACTCCTTAAGTCCAAGGCTTTCAATAACATGGCAGAGCATCACATAGACGCTAGGATGTAGTAGCATACCGGGAAACTGCAGAGCAGACGAAGCTAATAATTGAATGGCTTTTGTATCTTGGGAACCCCATTGAGAATCCGTGTGCTTGGAATTGATAATGCTGTAATGGATTCTGTTAACAATGCTTGTATAGCTTTGCCAGGGTTAGTTAAAAGGCGCATGGAATTTCTGATTAAACTCCAAGAAAACATGCTTAACGTAGCTGTTAAAGTCGTAACTGACATAGCATTCTGAGCGCCTATGCAAAACGCATTAACAAATGTTCTCTGCAGGAACAATTGAAATTGTTTATCATCAGCCTTATGCCGTAGGGGAAGAAAGCTTCATTGATTTTGGTTTGGTTTTGGATCAAGGAAAACCTCTTAGTGATAAAGACTTTAGTCGACTATGTTTATGCCTTAGGCTTGTAGTTAGTGTGTTAGGTTTT
This sequence comes from Sarcophaga caerulescens, assembly GCA_927399465.1. Classification (NCBI taxonomy): domain Eukaryota; kingdom Metazoa; phylum Arthropoda; class Insecta; order Diptera; family Sarcophagidae; genus Sarcophaga; species Sarcophaga caerulescens. The sequence continues at coordinate 107,393,029 of OV656866.1, forward strand.
TTCGACGAGAGCTTGTGGTTTAAATCCCAGCTATGATATCCTTAGGCGTACTCCTCTCATCAGCAGCCTCAGCGTTCTCAAATCTGATCTATATTTTTCTTAATAAGATTTTACTTCGAAATTTCATTTTTTTTTTTTTTACTCAAATTAATCGTGACCCCATTTTCTCCATTAAAATTTAAAAACAAATTTTCTTTAAAAAAGAAAAAAAATGTTTTCTTTTCTAATTTTCTTTCTTAAAAAGGAAAATCTTTTCAAAACAAAAACACCAAAAAAAATCAACAAAGAAATTAACAACAATGGCTGCAAAGAAGAAAAAAAAACTTTTGCCTACAAGTTTGCAGACATTTATCAAAAACTCAGGAGAAGCAGAAGCCAAAAGCAGAGCAAAAATGTTACGAAATGTAATGAAATCTGAAAAATAATTGTCGGCGTAAATATGGATTGTATGTGGAGCACACGGGCGAAGAACAGAAGAAAAGTTACAACATCAACAGGAAGTTTATTTTCCTGAGGTTTTCCGTTGTTGCTGATGATTTAGTATTTTCACACACAAACGCACAGCTAAACACACATTCTTACTTGTATACACACAGCTTTCTACACCTGAACTCATGAGAGAGAGAGAAAGAGAGCAAAAAACATCATCATTTACTCACTTAACCATTCTACTCTTCCGTTTGAGCGGTTTTCTCAACATTTTTCTTCGTTTTTTCTCTTTCTTTTGAACTCTTTTCCGGTTTTAGCAACTCTCTTTACGAGATGAAAAATAAAAGCTATGGTTGTGTGTGTGTGGTTGTGTGTGCCTGTGGTTGTATATGTAGTGGTGTGTAGAGATTCTTTTTTAGCATCAGCCAGTGCTGCTAATCCTAAAAGTGGTAATGAATGTTTAAATTTAGAGCCCAGGCAAAGAGAGAGTGAGAGTAAAAGAGAGAGAGAGACTTAATAACTGTAAATGTACAAGCACACATACACATCCAATTTTAGTTCATTTAAATGTGAATGTTTCGTCTCAGACAATGTAGAGTATTGAGTTCGGTTATGTGTACGTTGTAATATCGTTTATTGGGTTGTTTTTAGATTTTTTTTTAATTTAACCCTGGAAACTGATACCTGTGTGTAAAACAGGGCTATTTCACGTGCCAGCAAAGCTTTATGGAGCCCTTTTAAACGATTATATATTGTGTGATTACATAGTTTGATTATATGTAGTCCTGTGAGACGCTAGGGAACTCCCAATGCGGACTGATACGCGGAGGGTTTTAAACAGGATGAGTTAACGTTTGTGTGTACCGCGGGCTGGAGGTCGATTGCACATAAATTTAATGACAAGTGTTGCAATTTAGAAGACTCTTGGGGCCGTAGCTGGTCTTAATGCTTCAAATGCAAATTCTTCAACAAACTTCGTTAACAACCAGGTTATGGTGAGGGAGATAGGGACGGTCTAGTGTAAATCACGACAGGTTCATGTCTGTAAGAATTCTACAAGACCAGATCGTTGGTTCTGTGATAGATTACTAGCACATTAGTATATTATATTGTTGTGAAAATAAAAAAATCTAGATACTGGTGTTTAGCTTTTACATCGTTTAACATTAAAATTATAAACACAAGCTACAAAAACAAAACAATGAACTTGTTAACAAATTATCGCACTGCTTAATAAACCAACAGTTTTCATTGGATGGGATGTCGTTCGTTCGAATGGAAGAGGATGCTCCGGCGAAACGGGTATTTGATGCGGGGATCTGCGGAAGTCGGCGGGGATCTCCAGAGGACGACCTTGTATCCGTTGGAAGGACCAAATCGAGGAAGCCTTGTCATCGATTGGTGTGACCAACTGGCGTAGGCGCGCAAGAAGCAGAGGCGCCTGGAAGGATGTGTTGCGGCAGGCCGAAATCCGTTAATCGGGTTGTTATGGCTAATTAAGTAAGTAAGTAAGTAATAAACCAACAGACACCAGCATAAAAAAATGATTAACAAGTAAACAAAAATACAACAACAAGCACTACAATAATAAACGTAAACAACAGTGTTTACATTTATAGAGATTTCGAGAAGGTAAAGCCATGAACATACGCCTTCATGAACATTCATCAGATTGTTTACCCTGCCATATAAAAGGCAAGGCAAAGCAGGCGAGTGAGTTAGTAAAAGATCAGTAGTCTTGTTTGAAGACGCGTTGTTGTTGAAGAGAGTACTCATAGTTTGAAAATTTCCCTTGCAAAGATCTGTCGAATAATTGTCTAGTAATTGTTATTGTTTAAGCAAAGGGTGTAAACAGAGGAATAACAAACAAAGCAATTGTTGTTGTTTACATCAAGTTGTGAACAGTGGCACACAGAATTGTACGAATAATAAAGAATTTTAATTAAAACTAAACACAAAATTTATTTTTATTTTATTTGCAATCTACGACCTCATATTTTAAACGTTTTTAAAATGTAAAAACGTATCAATATATTGGACGATTGGTGGTTGTTTATTGGTATGTATTTAGTAGGTCTAACGAAGGACTGGCGACAGAGCCCCTTATGGATCACTGTAATATCGCTGCCAAGATCTAGGATTAATACAAATCGGACTATTGCAAAGTATGTGAGATGAGAAGGAGTTGGTGTTTATAGACACTCTGTAACTGTCCAACCCGTGCTCTTCTGAGATATACTTTAGTTTTCACGTAGCTGATTAGCCTGTTCACAACTTTTTCCATTTTTTTTTTTGTTCGTTTTCTAGGACAACTTAAATGGCTCCAATAATGTCCAAGTGTATTGAACTTGCAGTAATGGCTGTATGCGTCCGCAAACCAACCGTCCAATATTATAGATATTGTTACGAAAGTGGAAATGGTGTTGTTAAAATAATAAACAAAAGCTCCAAAAACAACACAATGGACTTGATCACGCATAAAAACAAAAGCTCCAAAAACAAAACAATGCAGTTGTTCACGTGGTCAACGAATGAGTAAAAATATAGCAACAACGACTGCGTATAAAAAGGATATAGCAGAAAGACAAACAAACAAAACAACAACAACTCTGCCTGGACGAAAGTAAATAAGATGCACTAACAACAAAAATGGAAACAAGTTGTTTACATTTTTGGATTGTTCCCGAAGGTCGTCATCATCCTTCAAGGGCATTCATCACACTGTTGATCCAGTGATATAAAAGGCAAGATAAAGCGAGCAACGAGGATTCAGTTAGAATTCAGTCAGTCGTGTATGAAGACACGATATTCTCGGAGTTCGAGTTAAGTTAGTCGTGTGACGACGTCGCGTTGAATTGAGTGCGAATTCAACCACTGGTGCGTGAAGATACGAGATCGAGTTATAATCCAGTCAGACTTGTGTGCAGACAAGTTGCGTGAAGAAAACAGTTGTTAGTGTGGTGCTTACAAAAAAGGTTGTGAGCAAAGAAGAATAACTAACAAGTGTTGTTGTTGCTTATAAAAAAGGTTATAAGCAGAGAAATATCGCGAACAAGCACATATTGTGGAAATTATCATTGTATGCGTAGAATAAGTTCGAACAGTGGCACGAAAGTTGTGCCGATAATAAAGAATTGACTTAAAATTAAACACAGATTTATTTTTATTTTATTTGCAATCTACGAACTCATATTTTTTAACGTTTTTAAAAGGTAAAAACGTAACAATATGAAACTCATTTTGATTTACTTTCAACAGGAAATAACCCATACATGACTTTGAAATATAGTCTGGCTTACCAGCCCCCCTTTTTTAAATCTAAAATAAATTCATTAACACTCCCCCACAATTCCACAGCAAAAGAGCACGTTTTACTCATTTAAGTTCTTAATCTTGACATAATTTACATGGGTATCTGTATTGTCACTCCGTTTGTTACGGTTCGAAACTGTATGAGTTTAATTGGTAAAATTGCCAACCCCTTGGGAAAACAACTGTGAACCGTATTTGGATTCGTTACAAATTTAAACCTCATTTACAAGGTTACATTCTATTTGAATTTAAAATGCTGCAAAATTCATTGCTTAAAGCCTTTAAGAGGAATTCTTTTTTCTTTCATTTTTACCTAAATGATCCACTTTCTGATACAATTTCCTGTATCTTTGCCTAAATGCGGCAAGTATCCGTAATTAATTGTAAAATTACTTAGAAAAGGCAAGCAGGAATGGCATACCTACCATACCTCAAACCAAACCTTAGACAGTTTCCCTTTTTCCTGCTTGTGCTGTTGCTCTATTTTCTATTTTTTTCCTCGGGTTTTTCTTTGCATGTCTATGGCATACTATTGAATGAGAACACTTTTACGAAAATTGTTTAAAAAAGGAATTTTTAATTAATTTTTGAATGGCAAGTGGAAAAACAAAAATGTTTTCTTCTTTCACTCCGTTGTTTCTTACAAATTATTCTTATTTTTCTTTAATTCTGTTCTTTTTTGTATAAACAAGGGCCTCTGCTGTAAGTATTGCTACTTTGAATTTGCTGTTGCAACCACATGAGGCAGAGTATCAAATATATGTATATCCTATAGAAGGATAGAAAGAGTAGCAACATTGGCAACAAGTTTGGCAACTTCTAGAAGTGTTTGTTTATTTCTATGTAGTTTTGTTATTGTAATTTATAAGCTTCGAGGGCCTGTAATTTGTTAGTTTGTTGTTCCGATATTTTTCGCCTTTCTTGTTTTTTTTTTTCATGTTTATTCTGTCTTTGCAAAAATGTGTTTGTTTAATTCATGAGGCTCTTTAACTCGTTATCCTATTTATAAATTGTTCGCTCAATTTCTTTTCGAAATTTTTTATTTGAAATTAAATTCTTTTGTTCTTAAATTTACTGTTACCTGGTATTATTTCACATCATTTTAATATTTTTTATTATTTTTTAAATTACTGCCATAAAAAAAGAAACACAAAATAATATCTTTTTTTATTTCAGCGTTTAATTGTTTACTTGAGGCCACATGCGCTTGTTTTATAGAACAGACAGAACAGATGTTTCATTGTTAAACTGTTTGCTTAAATGAGAAAAATTATTAAATAAACAACAACAACAACGAAAACAATATAAATTTTATTTTACTTTTTAACGAATTAAGTATTTCACGAATATCGTTTAAGAACAATTTATGGCTCACTTTTACGATTTAAAGAGTGACAATTAAAGCGATGGTCATTAAATCAATTTTATAATGTTTAATTTGATTTGGGAAATGTTTAAAACTCTTTATAAAATGCTTAAAACGATAATTTATTAGAGAGGCTTTCAAGGAAGGCCATGCATGCCATAATAAAAAATGTAGAAGAATTGCAGAAATATCTTGGGAAACTGCAAGAGTTGTATCTGAGCTGTATGCGATAATAGTTAGGGCAAGTATAACCTATTCGTCGCAGTTTTTGGAGTAGCGTGACAAAGTAGACAACAGTTCGAATGGCATTGGATAAGATACACAAGCATGAGTTTGTATAACAAAAATGGAAATTATCGATAACTCGCACTGGATCAAAGATCTTGCATTGTATTGTACTTTTCATTCCAATGTTCTCAAGAAGGCTTCATCGGCGCGTAGCATTGTCTACTTTTCAAAGTTACATAGAAGCACGATAGGGATAAGCAACAAGGATAAGCAACAGGACTATACATATATATATACGCAGAGGCCAGTACCATCCATTATAAAGTCTAAGTAACAATAATGAAGCATTTGTTGTCTGTTTCTGCAAAAACTCTCTTTGGATGATACATATTAAAAAAGAAATGGCAAACGTAAGTGCCGCATGTAAATTGCTCTGCCTAACCTTTCCTTGATTAACTTTAGTATAGGGTCCGCCAAATAACTTTTTTTTTTTTGAAAATGCTTTAAAAAAAAACTACTGAATATTTTCTCAAATTTCTTTTTTTATTTGAAAGTACAATCCTTCCGGTTAATAATGGAAAATAATTTCATTCAAATGGCTGCCTCGGCTGGCCATGCAGTAGCCTCCATGATCAGTCCAATTTTTAAGCACATTATCGATTGTGTGCAGCTGTATTTCACCAATGGCTTCACGAATATTGTCCTTTAAAGCGCCAATTGTCTCTGGCTTGTCGGCGTAACACTTATCTTTGACGGCACCCCACAAATAATAGTCCAACGGTGTCAAATCGCAGCTCCGAGGTGGCCAAACGACATCAGCTCTGCGGCTGATAATGCGATCTTCAAAAACAGGTCGCAAAACATCGAGTGTAGCTTCGGCTGTGTGGCACGTAGCGCCGTCCTGTTGAAACCAAATGTTGCCAATATCCTACTCTTTAATTTTTGTGAACAAAAATTCGTTCAACATGGCCCGATAACGATCGCCATTGACAGTAACGGCCACTCTCCTCTGGACCAAAATCCGCAACAAACAGTGACTCGTTTTGGGTGCGTCGACTTTTCAATGTATGCGTGCGGATTTTCTGTGCTCCAAATGCGACAATTTTGCTTGTTTACATACCCGCCAAGATCAAAATGAGCTTCATTTGAAAAGATGATTTTTTTTTGCCAAAATCGGCATCTTCTGTCGCAATATTTCCCAGCGTTGTTCAAGCGTATACAAACCATATTCGTTGAGCGGAAGGATAAAACTAATCATCTGTCAAATCAGACATGAGCTAAGTGTTACCATTCACGAAATAAGCACTAGTTGAAGAAAAAAAAACGTTAGATGGCGGACCCGTTATTAAAAACAATGAAAACTTGATTGAAATTGATTTTCAATTAAAATTTACCAAAAAAAAAATAAAATGCCGAGAATACTTTTTATACCACCCAATATTATACTACTTTCCTTGTTTTTTTTTTTTTGTTTTTTTTATGTCATAATTAAATATTTTCTAAAATTCTTAATGTTTTCATTTCTTTTCCGGCATTATTGACAAAAGAAATTCAATTATTTTGTTTTTCTTCTTGTGTTTATTCAAAGAATTTTTTAAAGTTATCTTGGAAAAAAGTGAAAAATAACACATAAAAAAACAAAAAACGAATTGAAATTCAATGTTTACAATGGAATTATGCTCACAACCGACACACAAATGCTTTGCAACACTGTAAACAAGATTTCTTAACCTTATGCTTACACTCTCCATACCCATACACACAGTTACTAGGCAAGTGAGCAAGGGATTGTGAGAGAGAGTATTTGTTAATGTGTTGTGTTGTGTTGTTAAATTTCATTTCATTTGATTTCATTGAATTGTTGTTGTTTGTATTTTAGTTTTTTGTTTTGGATATTCTCATACATTCACTCCCTCTCTCTCTCTCTCTGAATTCCTTGAATGTTTGCGTATGTGTGAGTGCGTATTGTACTGTTATCAGTATCAACACATTTTTATACGAAATTCTCTATCGTAACAATAATAACAACAACAATAATATGAAAATAAAATAAAAAACAATCATAATAACAATAACAACAACAACAATGTTAATATTTTAACCACATTCAACAATAACTATAACGGCAACAACAACAAAAACATTCACTCGTTAAAAAAAAATTGAATAACATTTCTATTCTATTTGCTTAACTTCGTTTCGTTTTCGTTCTTTTATTTATTTTTGTTGTTGTTTTTCTTATTTGTTTCATGAATATTGAGACTCGTCTTTACTGTACTCAATGAATTTTCTGTTGTTACAACAACAACAACAAAGAAACCAAAAAGATGAAGAATCTATAAAGGAAAGAGCATACATACATATGCAATAATAACAACAACAACAATAATAAAACAAAACAAATATTCTTGGCTGATATGTTGTGTTGAAAGCATTTGTTATTGTTGCTGCTGTTAATTGTAATTGTAGGCGACAAAAATAAACGATTTTTTCTCCCGCTGCTGGAGTTTTTTTTTATTAACTCAATTAAAATGGTTGTACTTGTAATGGACAGTGGGCTGAAAGTAGGAAAATAGAAAAAAGTTTTGTCGAAATTATTGAAATTTTGAGGCGTAATGCATCAGACGGTTTTCAGACATACACAGAGCGCCATAAGTGAGTCAACACCCACTATAATTTTAAATTTTCTATTATAAAAAATATACTTGTAGCACAACAATAATTTTTGCGATTTTTTTGTTTTAACATTTTATAAGTAATAAATAAACGTTTTTAATTTATGGAAATTTATTCGACTATTCTCATTTACTTTTCTCGCTATCCTAAGAAAATGAATTATTTCAGCGGTGTTTACTCACTTTTGACGCTCACTGTAAATACAGTTGAGCATCGATTATCCGTGATTCGATTAACCGGGAACATCAATTATACGGGATCGGAAATAAACAAAAGCTCTTTTATTTTTAATCGATTATCCGGGAATACATCAGTTATCCGGGATCTTAAATGTTTTGTTTTTTTGAATATGATCTAATTGTTCCGAAAAAATCTTTGTAGGAAGCTGTAAATACATCGATTACTTTACTACACTCTTTGGAAAATTCAGAATTTTCGAACATGACAGAACAAGATAAATTGCAACTCTATCGTGTTCAAGAGAAGCTTTTGGCAGAGAAAAATAAAGTTAAAAAGAACAAACAAACTACTTTGAAACATCTTTTTAATTATTAATTACATGTATGTACATACACTAGAGCTCCGACTTGCGTCGATCCGATTTGCGTCGTTTCGATTTGCGTCGCTTTTTAAAAATTGACAAAACTCAGCTTGCGTTGTTGCAATTTCAACTTGCGTCGATTAAATTTAGCCGAATTTGAAGGAATGGAAGAGGATGACATTAATGAACTTTTACTGTCTCACGATGAGGAGGTTGATAATAAAAATTTATTATCCATTAATATTCAGCATGCTTTAGAAGATGATATTATGATAATTGATAACACATTAGAGGAAAAAAAAATAACAATCTCCAATATTTCGAAAGCTATGCAATTAATTTCCCATGCATTGGATATATTTTCTGAAAACGATCCTGACGAAAATCGTAACGAGGGCGTAACAGCATCTGCTGACCAAGCCATTAGTTGTTACAAAGTAACATATCAGCAAAAAAATCTCTAAAAATTCAACAAACCTTTTTCTTAACAAACCTGTAAGACCACGTAATCAAATGGAGTGCTGTTGATTTGAATTTATTATCTGAAGAAAGCACCACATAAACTAAACAAAGCACAATTTCTTCTTTAAAATTTATTTTTTTATAAATGAATTTTATTGATTTTTGTTAATTTATATTTTTGTTATTTCTTTATAATAATTAGAGAAAACTTTACTGAACTTAATAAAATAATGAAAAATGTTTTCATAATTCTATTTTATCCGAAATATTAAGTTTTTTTTTGCTTCATTTTGATGAATTTCAATGCGTTTGTATAGAAAAAGTTGATTCGATTTGCGTCGTTTCGATTTGCGTCGCAATTCTCCGGTCCCCATTAACGACGCAAGTCGGGGCTCTAGTGTACATGTTAATACTATGTGCTTCATGTGTATATATTATTTACATAAATAAAAAACTTATGTAAAAATACATATAAAGTTTTACCTCAATTAACCGGGAAAATCGATTATCCGGGATGCTCCCGGTCCCGAATATACCGAATAATCGATGGTCAACTTTACGTAATATATTTACGGAATTCAGGAAAATCAAATCATGACTTTTAAGCCACTTTAATATGCCTCCTCATTCTACTTTGGGTTAAAATAACTCTGGCAGGTAGGTTTAGGGTAATAATACCGGCATCTTTTCACTTAAGTTCAAGCATTTATGTCACTTTTAAGACCCTAGAAGATGAAACTTTATTGTCAGATGGTATAAATGTAAAGCTATAGCGTTCAAATCCTTTCCTGGACCAGATTACGATTAAGAAGATGTCAATCATTTTGTTTTGAAAGCCAATGTCAGCTAATTATACCGGCCACCAATCACTAATTGCATCTCCGATCAAAGTTCGAAACCTTTTCAGACGATAGAGGGTAAGATCACTAAGATTCTGATTCATTTCCAAAATAATTAAGCTAATCATTGTCATTTTTTCATTGCTAAATATCTTAAAGTATAAACTCATAGAAAGCAAATAAAATAAAAGTAAATTTGTCATTGGTTTTAATTAAAATTCTTTATTATTCGTACAATTCTATGTGACACTGTTCACAACTTGATGTAAACAACAACAATTGCTTTTCATTGTTATTCCTCTGTTAATACCCTTTGCATAAAAAATAACAATCACTAAGCAATTATATAGGACAGATCTTTGTAACGGAGATCTTCAAACCACGATTACTCTCTTCAAACACACCCCGTCTTCACACAAGGCTGACTGAACTTCACTAACTCACCCGCTGATTTACCTTGCCTTTTATATGGCAACATAAACAGTCTGTTTAATGTTTTTGAAGGCTCATGAATGTTCATGACTTCACCTTCTCGAGATTTCTCTAAATGAAAACATCTTTGTTTACATTTATTTTCGTAGTGTTGTTGGTGTATTTTTGTTTACTTGTTTACCATTAAACAGGTTTGCTTACTGCATTGTATTGTTTTTGTAGCTTTTGTTGATAATTTTAATGTTAAGCGATATAAAAGCAAAACACCAGTATCTAGATTTTCATTTTCGTAACAATATGGTGGTTTGTATACAGGTGGCTCTGATTCCTTGACTAGGATAAATGCAGCCACATATTCTCTTCAACACCAAACTACTAAACAATCTGTAGTTTTAAAAACATTCCTAGTACATACAACCTCAAGACTTTAAGAGGGGATAGGGGAAAACCCTCTCTTAAAAGAAAACAGTAACTGATGGGGGTTGCCTTATTTTTGGAATTAAAGAAAAACAGAAAAATGTGTGTTACTATCTTAATAGGCCATTACATGAAATTGTACGTTTGAAATCAGAATAAAATTTCTTATTATTTTAACCACTGTTACTCGGCTAGAAGGAGAAACCAAAAAAAAAACTTTTTTTTTATCAACACACCCCATAACACCCCATTGAAGGCAATTGAGTAACCACAAATAAATGTATGAGTATGAGTGTTTAAAAAGCGTTATTTCTGTCTATCTAACCGTATGTCTGTCTGTCTGTGTGTCTGTTCATACTTCAATGCGATACGATATGATTTTTTTTTTTTTTATTTTGTTGTTTTATTTTTTCCACCACCACTCGTAAATTGCCAATTTAAATTGAATGCGTTAAATTAGTTGAGTTATCAGCTTCCAAGATAGCAGGTGTTTTTCAAAAAACACTCGTTGTTACACACACGTTGCTATTCGTTTAACAGTCGCCCTTGTCTCGTTCAGTTTTTCTTATTTTCTTACAAAAAATTATTTAAAAAATTGAATTTTTTTCAATTAAAAATTTTGAAATAAAAAAATACTTTAGAATGGAGTTGTGAAAAAAAAATATTAAAAATTAATTAAGTTTTCAAAACAAAAAAAAAAAGAAATAAAAATATAAAATATCTGCTCTTTAGTGAGAGAAATATTAAAAAAAAAGATCTGCTTTAATCAAAAAAATATGTTATAAGTGCAACAAATTGCGTCAATGGCATGTTGTGGCCCGTGTGGCTTATTTAAAATGTTCATTTAATGTGACCGGATACCGGAAATTTGAATAGAGTGTGTATAAGTAAGCCAGGCCTTGTATGTGAATGTAAAGTGTGTGTGTATGTGTGTACAAATTATTCTCTCTCTCTCTCTCTCTACTTCTATCTCTCTTTATTTTATGGCAAATTGATTCAAGTGTCTTAATTAAAAAATTACAACAAAAATTTAATAAAGCAAAAAATGAAAACTGATGCTGTGGCATATTTATGGCCCCTATTATAGGCACTGAAAAATTAAAAATAAAAAAAATTCTGCAAAAAGGTAATTGAAAAAACAAATAAAAAAATATTCTATTCTGAAATTAATAAGAATCATTCATAATAATTTATAATTTATTGGCCAATTATTTATCGTTTTTATAATTTCTTTCCTTTTTTCATTTTTTATTTTTTTATTGTTTTGATATCGTATCTGATGAAATAGATTGTGTGTTATTTGCTCAGATTTTCTAGAGAATTTTCAAAAGTCCCCTAAAAAAACTTATGAATTTCTTGTTTGTTTTGATTTCTGTCTTAATCATTAACAGGCTTAACCTTTGATAACTCATTATGAAATTGAATTGAATTGAATTGAAAAAGAAAATATTAAGATATATACACTGACAAACAAAAGTATACGAATGCAGACCAAATTGTAAAACTATTGTTACGAATATGAAGAATCTAGATACTGATCTTTTTATTTTACAACGCTTAACATTAAAATTATAAACAAACAAAACATACAACAACAAACACCAGCAAAACAAAATGGTAAACAAGTAAACAAAAATACAACAACAAACACTACAGGAATAAATGTAAACAAAATACACAAACAACAATAATGAAACAACAATGTTTACATTTATAGAGATTTCGAAAAGGCGAAAACATGAACATTCGCCTTCAAGAACATTCAACGTACTGTTCAAGACACATCTAATAGGTAACCTTAAGTGTACAACAAGTACAACAATGCAAAAACAACAGGCATTTTGTTTTTGTTAAAGAGTACGCGGTATGTCAAAAAAATTAACCCTCAAACCTCTATAAGAAATTAATAAAGCAATTAAAAAAACTAAATACATTTTATATATTGAAATTTCGTTTGATTTTTATGTCATGCTTAATTACGCAATAGTGGGGCACCTATAAATTAAAAAAAAATTATTCCATGCAGTCAATAACATTTCCACTTTATCTAAAGAACATGTTTTTATATGGCCATCGATAAAAATGGCAGATGCTAACGTTATTTGTTTATTGGTCATAGTTTTGGCACTTAGTTGGAGAGACCGAAATCTTTTTTTGGGTAATTCATCAGCCTCGTCTAAATAAATATAAATATAGTAAATCTAGGTTGTAGTTTAAAAGATATATGGATTTAGTGTTAAAGGCTTAAATACTATTAATCATCTTGCAAAAATTTTAATAAAATTGGCTTTGAAATAGTAACCCTGAAGAATTTCTAGAGTGCGTATCGTTAAGGATACATCCGGTACATATGAGGGTTTATAAATGCGAAAATGATTATCGAAACAAAACAAACAAAAAAACAACAAAATTTTGACATTTAAAAACGCGTCAGCTGTTGACATAAGTTTACCTATTGGATATGCCTTGGTACTGTTTAACCTGCTATATAAAAGGCAATGCAAAGCAGGCGAGTGAATTAGTGAAATTCAGTCAGTCTTGTGTGAAGACGCAGTGTGTTTGAAGAGAATAATCGGGGTTTAAAGATCTCCGTTACAAAGATCTGTCGTATAATTGCTTAGTGAGTGTTATTGTTTATGCAAATGGTGTAAACAGAGAGGATAACAAAGAAGAGCAATTGTTGTTGTTTACATCACGTTGTGAAAAGTGGCATACAGGATTGAGCGAATATTAAAGAATTTTAACTAAAACTAAACACCAAATTTATTTTCATTTTATTTGCAATCTACGAGCTTATATTTTGAACGTTTTTAAAAGGTAAAAACATAACAATCAGTCTCATGCTGAAAAGGATACGCAGATGGCTCCATGTTAACCTCTGTTTCCCATATCATTTCACATATGTGCATTTCAATTTCTGATAGTTTCCCCTCATGATTAATTAGTGCAGCGATAAAAAGCTCCCACGTTTATCTTACAATCATTATGTGGCTTTAGACAATAATTAAAAAAAAAGTGAAATGAAACCGAATAAATAAAATACCACAGTATTATCGCTCACTTTTATAATAATAAAATAATAAAAAAAATAAAGAAAATGAATCACAGATAATTTACACAAGGGCTGATGAGTAAATAAAATGGAAATTCTTAAACAATTACTGTCTGGGAATGCCAAAACGCTACATCGTGATGGATTACAAAACATGATCAGCCGTGACTGAGTAACATGACCGAGTAAGAAGCAATTTGTCTTACAAAGAAAAGCATTTACTGGTCGATTGTTTCCCGTGAAAACAAAGCTTTTCTTGCAATATAAAACTGCTCTCTTCACTGACTGAACAGACTTCTATAGACCAGCATATGCCACAGTATTTTCTTTCATCATCAGATCAATTGCCTCGTATCTTAACGATCAAAGCCCCTTTGTTGTGTTGTTTTGTAAAACTTTTGTTGTTTTGTTGAAAAAAGTTGCCTAGTGTTCTATCCCCTTCCCTCTTAAGGTAGAGCCTAGATAGTAAAGAAAAAGAAAAACAAACGTTTTCTTAACAACAGCGTCGAACTGAAGAAACAGCAAATAAAAGTGTGTGAAATTAAACAAAAACCGATAGTCGGCTGCCGGTATGGTACGGTGGTATGGTAAATCTAATCAATTTAAACAAATTGCTCAAGTGTACCGTACATACTGCTGCTGATAAGGAAAATATTAAAAACAACAACAACAACAACAAAATAAATAAATTGACGTTCAAACAAAAACAAAAAGAAAAAAAACTGAAAAGAGTTCAAAAAAAAAATAGCAAATAAATCGTAGAAAATTTCATTAATTTTCATAAATATATGAGAGGGCCGTTAGAAAAATTTTAAATACAAGCCTATACAGCAGGTGAAGCGAAAACTATTGGTGGAATAAAATTGTAGCCAAACATGAGATGGCCTTTAGAAGTTTACACCATAGATATGAGTAAAGGTGCAAGTTCTTTATTTATGGTGTTTTCTTTTCTACAAAGAAAATGTCACCCTCTTACAAGGCACATTAAAAAAATTTTTTACCAACCCTGTTGTAATGTCATTTTTTATTTGAGAAGAACATAACATAAATATTAAAAAAGGGTATGCCCTGTGTTTACCACTTATTAAGAAAATGAATGAGGAAATGCCAATTTGTTCAAAGGTGTTGCCAGATCGCTAATTTTTCGACTTCATTTTTTGCACGCTTTTTTTATAACAAAAAAAAAATATATATATTTTAACATTGTTCTAACATTGAATGCAATTTTTTATACTGCTGACCATGTAGCTTTAATAATGTAATATTTCCTTAAGATTACTCCACAAAACAATGAAAAAATTAACGTCAAATTGGATAACAATACCAGGCGACTTTTTTTAAATTTCATCTGGTAGCCCTATAAATAAACAAAAGTCATCTGCTTTACAGGGCATTAGCAGCAGTCTCGATTTATACAGGGCATAAAATGCAATGCCCTCCACCATTGGCAAGTGCGAATTATTTAGAATAAAACATACCACCCTTTTAGAGGGCGAAACATTTTTAAGAAACAAACGCAAAATTGCATTTTGCTTTAATAAAATGCACATTTTTTGGTAGAAAAGAAAACACCATTAGTATGGACACACACCACAAGATAAAAAGCGATTGTTTTATAACAATCCAATAACAATTTTTTTTTTCAATTTAATACGAAGAAGGTCCTTAAAATGCTAGACTCTGCTAGAGTTCTTGATCGAATTAGAATATACAGACTGTCACAACATCCACTAGACTACCAAGGCTCCAAAGGGGAGCCTCCGAGCAAAATGAAAACTAAGGGAATCTCTGGAAGGATGCATGCATAAATAATTGATCATTACAACCCTTCAGTTAGGATTATGGACCTAGTTTCTCACACCACTTATGTTGTGTGTGTTAATTTTATGCATGAGTGGCTGGATTCAACGATAAAATTGAAGAAATCGTCAAGTATTTGGTCATTAGAACCCTTTAGTCAGGACTACAACCTAGCTTCTTACACCACTGATGTTGTGTGTGTTAATTTTTTATACATAAGTGGCGGCACCTATTCCTTAATGTCGATTGCGGATGGCAGATTTGGGAAGCTGTTCATTGTAATTTCATTTTTACAATCAAATGAAAAGTTTTTCATTTGTTGTTTTTGTTCGAGATGTCTGAGCCAGAGGTTGAAGACTAGACTACGCCAACATGACGCGGTAATATGTAGTATACTGAGATTACTGAAGAGAAACCCGTCAGTATTTTGGGAGAAGAAAGTCCCAGGATAGAAATACACTCTTTAACATTTCATACTACCCTCGTATTTTGGTATGCGCTTAGATAAGCTTCCCTAAATTTGGCACTCATTCATTCCGTCATTCATTCGTTAATGAACGTGAGACATGTGAAGTGGAGTCTAGTGGAGCGATATACCCCGTTTAGATTAAATGTTTTTGATTGTTGTTGTTTTGTTTTTCTATTTTCGGGGAAGGGAAACAAACCTTGACTATCCAAACATTTTGAATGGAAAAAATACAGAAAAATTATTATGAAACAACAATGAAGGAAACAAATAAAACAAAAGTTGAAGTTGTCTGATCACAATTTAATACACTGTTCAGTTGATTTTGATTTTCAAATTTCCGACGTTGTACAAAAATGCTATTCTGTTTGTGATTATGGAAAGTTGAATGTGTGCGTACGAGAGCAGCTTGAATCATTTATATATTCACAAGATGTTTCAGTCGACACAAACAATTTTTTGGCATGTATAAGCAATGCAATAGAAAGTTCAACAGTTTCAAAGTATGAAAATGTCGTACTAAAACGCAAAATGACACCTTGGGTCAATGGTAACTTATGTAAATTAATTGCTTATAAGAAAAAATTGTTAAAACTAAGAAAATTATATGCCGAGAACGAATGTATTAAAAATCAACTTAAAAGAATAAGCAAAATAGTTAAAAGATCATATAAAAATTCATTAAACAACTACTATGCTAGTAATTTGATAAATCTACAAAATGATCCTAGGAAAACTTGGAAGTTCATTAATGATACCTTGGGCAGGAATTCAGCAAAGGAACTACATATTAGAGATTGTCATGGTAATGCTATTGTAGATGATGCTATTAAGGCTGAAACTATGAATGAATATTTTTTAACATCTGTACAAAATTTGAAGCAATCTATTAATGAAAATCCTGCGGATAACTTTAATTCTCTGAGAACCTTACGTCCTCGTACTAGTTTGTTTGTCTTGAATTTTACAACCCCTGAAGAAGTCGAAAATTTAATATTAAGTCTTTCGACCAGCAAAAGCTGTGGACATGACAACATATCACCTAAAGTTTTTAAAAATTGTGGTAGTTATCTTGTATCTCATTTGGTTAAAATTTTTAATAATATTATAAATTCCAAAATATATCCGGACACCCTAAAAATACATAAAGTGATACCGATACCCAAAGGAAAAAACTCTACTTTAATTGATCAGTTTCGTCCAATATCAGTTTTGCCAGTAGTCAATAACCTTCTTGAAAAAATTATACATAACCAATTATCAACATATTTTGAAGAAAATAACTTGCTTAATGACTGTCAATATGGCTTTCGAAAAGGATGTGGTACTGAGGAAGCAGTTATTAATGTCCAGAATTGCATTTGCAAAATGATTGATGAGGGTAGCAGTGCGGTTGTCGGAATTTTCTTTGACTTGTCGAAAGCTTTTGATATGATCGATCATGAGATCTTGATTCAAAAACTTAAACTTTATGGCTTTCGTTATAATGAACTTTTATTATTTAAGTCATATTTGAAAAGTAGAAGGCAGTTCGTTCAAGTCCATAATAAGAAAAGCAGTTTAAGACCAGTTAAGTTTGGGGTACCACAGGGAAGTGTTTTGGGTCCCTTGCTTTTTGTTATATACATGAACGATATAAAAAATTTGGAGCTAACTGGTAAAATGTATATGTACGCAGATGATATATCTATTTTCTATCCATATAAATATGAGGATGCAGTTAAACCATATATAGAGCGTGATGCGGCTCTTATAGTTGAATATATGCGAATAAATAAACTTTTTCTTAATCCAGGTAAAACTAAATTGATTCGTTTTAGACCATATGTGCGTTTTAACTCAAACTTCAGTGTACATATTGATGGCAAAGAAATCGAAGAAGTATCCTCAATTAAATATTTGGGACTACATTTACAATCTAATCTTGCGTGGGATCAACATATAAAACACCTTAAGTCGAAAATTTCACCTGCTATTGGATTACTATATAAATTTAAATACAAATTTGATCAGCCCACAAAGTTATTGATTTATCAAAGTTTATTGCAAAGCCACATTAACTACTTAGCTTCAACTTATGCATACAAAAAAAGCGTTGAAGTCAGTTCTCTACAACGACTACAGAATAGAGCATTAAAGGCTGTTGCAAACCTGCCAATGAGACATTCAACAAGATCTTTGTATACTGAACATTTTTCATCAATTCTACCAATATGTGGTACTAACAAGATACAAATCCTTTTGTATGTATACAAATGCATCCACAATATAGGCCACCATACAATACGTTTTGCTCAAGGTCAAAATCCCTATAATACTCGAAATAGTCTACAATTGAGAGTAGCCTTTTGCCGTACAGAGACAACTAAACAACGAATTGAGTACTCTGGCAGTAAAGAGTTTAACAACTTACCGCAATTTATAAAAACCTGTTCTACACTTTCGAATTTTAAAAGATTATTAAAAGAATTTTTGAAATCAAATATCGAAAATATGATATAAACTACAGCTTCTGTTATAAATTTTTTATTTTCAAGTAAATGATTATATGTCTTTATTTTTCACTTTATTCTCAATATAATTTATTTATTTATATATATATCTAAATATATATTATTTTTTTTTTTTTTTTTTTATTATTATTATTGTTAACTTTATTAAGCTATCCTTTGATTACTATGTATTTATTAATTTGAATTAATTGTTGCCAACTAGCCTCTCCAATGCCTACTGGCGCTGAGGCATTATTCGATCTTGTATACATTTTTAATTGAATTAAATTAAATAAATAAAAAAAAAAAAAAAAAAAAAAAAAAAAAAGTGGATAAAACCTCTGCCAATACTGAATAGATTTTTGAAAATTCTTTATTACTTGCTATTGTTGTTGTTGTAGCATATAAATACTATTTAAATAATATTTGTTGTAACAGCAATAATAATAAACAATAATACGAGAATATTTATTTATTATTTCTCTTTCCTTTCTTTCCTTTTTTGCAGTATCATCGTCGAAATAATGTGAAATTTTGTTTTCATTCAACGTAATCATGTTAACGGGCTTCAAACGAAACGAAATCATTTTTATGATCCCAAAAATTAATGGTAAACCAACAGCAAGACGACAACGACAACAACAACAAATCTAATCTATTATAATAGAAATAAAAAAAAAAATTATTTATTAAATTAAATTAAATGAAAAAAAAAAATCTTCAACTATGTCTTGCTTTCATCGTTTTCCTAAATTTCATCGGCGCCAAAAGAGCAGTTTTACTCCGGAGAAGGATGAGAACAAGGATACAATTTTAAATACAAGCAATAGTACAGTGGTAAGTAAAATTGTATATACACTAGATACATGTTTATGTGGTTTATGCTACAGAGAATCGTAATTAAAAGGATTAAAGGTTTTGAAAATAAGCATTTTTGGCAAAAAGAATTATGGCCGTAAGAGTCGCTATTATGCTAGGGATACATCTCTGCTATCAACGAATTTGAGTCTCCCTACAAAACGTGTCGATAATACCTAGTTTAACTGAAGCAATCGGAATACCTATGTCCAGTAAAATGTCGAAGACTATTAGCTCTGTTCCAGTTCCGCCACCTCAGTACCAATTCCCAACGATAGCCCCTCATAAGTGTTACCATTGCATAATTCAAAATTTCTTAACCTTCCTATACCCTCGCTTTGGTCTGTGAGACGATTTTTTTTATTATTGCGATTTTTTTTTTTTTTTGTAAAAAAAATAGTGCCAGTAAGTTGATATCACTGGTAGCTTCATTATTCGTAATAAGCTTCGTTTTTGCATCAAAAAAAAATTTTTGAAATAGTACCAAGGATATAGGATTTTCCATTGTCGGTCTCACAGACCAACGCGCGGGTATTGGTGTTTCACTTTTTGACGCGGGTATAGGAAGGTTAAAAAAGTACCCGGCATTCATTGACATTGTTAGATGTAGATGTGACCTTCGTTAGGAACTTGTCTTGATTCTATCATCCAACAAGCATTGCTTCGCTTTTACTATAACATTTCGGGCAATGAGAAATAACCTTTTGACCTCTCCGACCTTTAACTCGTATTTTATTTAATGTTTATCATTCTAAGTCATTGGCTGAGATCATTTTCAGAATTTTGGTCAATATTTCATCCAAACAAAGTCAGTCTCTCAAATCTTCATAAAAAGCAAGTGCAAGAGATGAACTGTGACTTTGTGACAGGCTTTTAGTACTTCAGGTGTTCATATATTCTTTTTCACAGTCTCACAGCCTTAATAGTTTTCATAATTCTGTTATTGCTATTGCTACGTTTTTACTTTTTAAAAACGTTTAAACGAGCTTATATGCTCGCAAATTGCAAATAAAATAAAAATAAATTTGTGTTTTGTTTTAATTAAAATTCTTTATTGTTCACAACTTTATGTATACAACAACAATTGCTTTGTTTGTCATTCCTCTGTTTATACCCTTTGCATAAACAATAACAATTACTAGACAATTATTCGACAGATCTTTGTAACGGAGCCCTTCAAATTACGGCCTAGTTTCTCACACCACTCATGTTGTGTGTGTTAATTTGTATACATGAGTGGCTGGACCTACAGTTTAACGTCGTCTCCGAACGACCGATTTTTTTGAGAAACTTTCTCATGACAGGTTTATTTACTCTCAGAGTTTTTGCCAGAAATCTGCTGTGAGAGGTATTCGCAGAAGAAATATTTTTTTCATATTTTCATTTTGATGCGTGACCTGGGATACGAACTCGGGCTTTAAGTCTAATAAGCCAACACACTACCTACTAGACTATGGCGACTTCAAACCACGATTACTCTGTTCAAAAACACCACGTCTTCACACAAGACTGACTGAACTTTACTAACTCACTCGCCTGCTTTGCCTTGCCTTTTATATGGCAGAGTAAACAGTCTGATGAATGTTGTTGAAAACGAATGTTCGTGGCTTCGCCTCCTCGAAATCTCTATAAATGTAAACATCGTTGTTTCATTATTGTTTTTTATGTATTTTGTTGCATTTATACTAGTAGTGTTTGTTGGTATATTTTTGTTTACTTGTTTACCATTTCTTTTATGCTGGTGTTTGTTATTGTAGTTTTTTGTTTATAATTTTAATGTTAAACGATGTAAAAGCAAAACACCAGTATCTAGATTGTTCATTTTCGTAACAGTATCATTTGAAATCCCTGTATTGCCATCAAAATATATGACTTTGAAAGTCTATACTTTTCTTAGTTGCTTTTTCAAAGTGATGTTTTAATCTCTAAAATGGACGTCAATTGTTTTCCCAACAAAGAGTTCAAATTAATAAATACAGTCCCCTGTCTGTCATTATTTACTTAAAGCCCTTTAATAAGTGTGGAAGATAAAAAGAATTTAAATTCTTTGATTTGTTCGAAAAGAGACCAAGACCAAGTGTCAAGATAGTGACGCTTTTGATTGACTGTTTGACAGCTAACAAGACAGCGTGTAATTTCATCAAAAGTTTTAAAGTATTTTAAATTCCATTTGACAAAATAATTTATCCCGATAAATGTTTTATTTACAATCTTATTATTTGGTGTGATAAAAAAAAACGATTTACAGATTTTCATTTTTCTTTTTTTTCCCTTGAATATTCAATGAAATAAAACAAATTCTCAGATTATTACTTCATTGGTCATTGCAACCCTTTAGACAGGATTAAAACCTAGCTTCTTTTATCACCCATGTGGTGTATGTTAATTTGAATCCATGAGTAGATGGACATACATTTTCATTTTTGCCAGAAGACTGATGACTGAGAGGAAGTCGCCGATAGAAATATTTTTTCATATTATTCAAGGTGTCTGAGCTGAGATTTTAACTCAGGAACTATCGTCTAGTAAGCTACCACACTGTGTATGTGGTTTCTAATAGCTCTGCAATATTAAAAGAAAGATTCAGCTTGAATTCGGGAAATAAACCTTCAAGGCATCTATATAAGTATGTATGTATATCTATAGAATGCTTGAGAAACGTTTTCATAAAAGAAAGGGGATCTTCCCTCCAATAAAATGCATCAATTTCTGTGTTTCTTCAGTCGAGCTGTGTTTCTTTCTAAATGAATGGCCTAAAATATACATATCTGCGCTCTCATTTAAATTCGCCGTAGTTTAGTAGGTACTGTGTTACTGGCTTATTAAGCTGAAGGTCCACACCATGCGTTTTACGCGTTCTCGCATTCTACGCGGCTGTCAGAAAAGTAGAATTAATGTATTTATATGGTGCAAGTTACACGCACAAAAGCGTAGGATGCCTTGACGCATAGAAAACGAAAAGTAGATCTACTTTCTACTTTTGTAAGCATCACAAGCAGCGGGCGTACAGAACAGCTGATTTTGAAAAGTTGTTTTGTTTAAATTTGTTTAAACATTGGCGCGTAAAAAGCGTTGCATGTAACTTGAAGCGTAGAATGCGAAGAAGGTATAAAATGCACGCAACGCTTTGACGCGAAAACTCATGGTGTGGACCTCCAGCTTTAGACGTAAGGCCGCGATTCTGCCTTTACTAGCCCGTAAGTGTTCATATAAGCTACAGTACGTCTAAATAGAGTTTAAAGCGGTATGCCACGTCATATCGTTTAAAGTTACCTGGCATTTCTAGATTGAATATTATTACAAAAATGTACCGTAAATGGTACTAGAAAAGAAAAAAAAATTCCTCATAGTATTACTCATTAGAGAAGAAAAAAAGGAAAAATAATAACAGAAAATAAAAAATGTTCGTAATTAATCACACATCATTGTGATATCATTTTAAATACGGCCTATTGTATCTCTTTTTTTTTAATGTCGAATAATTTATAATAGTTTCACTAGAAAATACGTTAAACGTAGTTGCAAATAATTTATAAACAATAAAAATATTATTTAATAATAGAATAATTATTGAAAGAAAAAAAATAACAAAAACAAGACAAAAAAACCTACAGTATCATTATAAAAGAACACATCACAATACATACATATATGGGCAATTTCGTGTCAAGTGACACAATTTTTAAAATCGATGTCTTCCGATTTGGATGAAATTTATAAGCTTTCTTTTAAGCAAAATAAAAGAAAAAAAAGGGCCCAAATTGAAAAAAAATTTAAAAAAAAATTTAATTTAAAAAAAAAAAAATAAAAAAAATTTTTTTTTAAATTAAAAAAAATAATTTTTGGAAAGATTGAAGAAATTTGGAAAATTTTTGCTAGGACCAATAGATGAAAAGTTACACACATTTTAAAAAAAACCCTGTATGACCAAAATGTCCAACTTTGACCCCTCTAACTCCGGCAGTTCTTGACTGATAAAGCTGAAAATTTGTGTCTGGCCAACTATCCAATAGTACTAACCTTGGTGCAAATTTCATCCAATTCGGAAGACATCGGTTTTAAAAATTGGGTCACTTGACACGAAATTGCCCATATGTATGATTCAATAACAAATTGTAGGGCATTATTAGGAAAAGTGTTAAAATAAATATTAAAAAATAATAACAAATTTATTTGTTTACAACAATAATAATAAAATAATAACAATTTTGCAACAAATGCAATAACTCATCTAACGAAATAGACAAAAAATATCAACAATTTAAACGCCATAAAAGATTGCAAAAAAAATAATGAAATAAGGAATTAGACGCATACGAAACAATTACTGTATTATAGAACAAAGAAAACACACATACATACATAAATAATAATCCTTTAGTCAGGATTACAACCTAGTTTCTCACACCACTTATGTTGTGTGGGTGTTAAATTTATACAAGAGTGGCGGGACCTACAATTTAAAGTCGATTCCGAACGACAGATTTTTTTGGAAACTTTTCATGGCAATTTTATTTTATTTTTACACTTAGAGTTCTTGTCAGAAATCTGAATCTTGCTGAGAGGCAGTCGCCAAAGAAATATTTTTTCATATTTCGTTTTGCTGGAGATTTGTGGTTTGGAGTTTGGAATGTGGCCTCACGTCTAATAAGTCAACACAGTACCTACTAGAGTACGGTGAGTTTCAATGAGAGCGCAAATATATTTTAGGCCATTCATTTAGAAAGAAACACAGCTCTACTAAAGAAACACAGAAATTGCTGCATTTTATTTGAAAGTCATTCGTAGAGTAACGACCTATTGCTCCTCTTTATTTCTTTGTAAAAGTTTTTCAAGCATTCTATAGATTATACCTTGGAAGTTTATTTCCCTAATACAAGCTGAATTTTTCTTTTAATATTGCAGAGGTGTTGGAGACAGAGATCAGCAACGAGTATTCAAAACGATGAGTAGATTCGAGTCATACTTATTATTCCTGAGACTTATACGCATTCATACTTATTTTAATATGATACTCATACTACTCATACTCAAAGTTGGAAGTACTCGTCGTATTCATACTTAACAATACCCATGATGTTATTGACTTCGACTCGTCTCTACTTAACATTTACACGAAGCACAAAATAAGTATGATTTGCGTACGAACACTACTATACACACAAGAAGATTGTGTGAATGCTTTGCTTGTTGTCTTTGTCTTTCCTTTCTTTTTTGTTTGTATATGCAACAATAACAAAGGCTGTAAATTTTGATGAATGATTCGAGCCACTCGAATCACTTATAAGTATTATAAGTATTTTTCTAAATTTATGAATCAGAATGAGTAGGCGTATGAATCAAACACATTTCGAATGTTGTGAGTTTGATGTCAACGTTGTACTCATACTCATTGTAACCTATACTTATAAATCAATGCTGTAGCGAGTACGAATGAATCAGAGTAGTTGAATTTCAATTCTGTTGATTTACTCATACTCAAAATTGCATGAGTGCTTATGAGTAGCGGAAAAACGATTCATTGCTGATCTCTGGTTGGAGACCACATACGCAGTATGGTAGCTTACTAGACGACAGCTCTTGAGTTTAAATCTCAGCTCAGACATCTTGTATAAAATGAAAAATGAAAAAATTATGTCCCCTCAGCAGCAGTCTTCTGGCAAAAACTCTAATTTTATAATAAAATTGTCATGAAATGCTTCTTTAATTTATAGTTCAGAGACGATGTTTAAACTGTATGTCCACAACATGGGTGGCAAGAGAAGCTGCATTATAATCCTGTCTAAATGTCTTCAATGATTTAGACACAACAGACAAAGACCATCGAATTAGGCAAAACAGATCAAAAATATAACAAAATCCTAGCATTACTCGATTGTTAACTATTCGAGAAAAAGACAAGTTTATGTTGAGTTATGTTAAGGACAGTTCCAGTGTACAGTACAGTGGGTTAAATGTTGTCTTATCGTAATTGACAGCTTTGATGGTTTCCTGAAGGAGTTCTTTTTAATCATTTGCATTAATAATCTTTTTTTTTCTTTGTTAATTAAATTGAAAAATTTATGAAATTCAGTAAATTAATTTTATTAACAAAATAATACACAATATTTTATTAAAAACCAATTTGTTTATTTGTTTAAATAACAAATTAATTTCATTTCATTTTTTTTACCTATCTTTACGGCATTATTTATCAACACAAAACGACAGAAAATAATTTGAAAAAAAAAAAAATTTTAAAAAATGAAACTTGTGAACTGATGATAAAAAACAAACACTAGAAAGCGAAAGAAGTGGAAAAAAAGAAGAAAAAAAAACTGATCCGATAAAATTAAAAAACAATACAACGTCATTGATAATAAAAAAAAAACAATTACAGCAAAAAGAAAAACAAAAAACAAATACAATAACAACAAACACATATGAAAAGAAAATTAAAATTTTTATCATTAATGCAGCTGTACTCGCATATACATACAAACATATGTACATACGGCCATGGACATTAAATTAGCACAAAAATTTGTTATAAAAACAATCTAATTTTTTATAGTATTTTAAGTCTATTTACAAAAAAAATTTAAATATAAAAACATAAAAGGCATATTCTTCTTTAAAGCATAAATAAAAATTTTGACTAAATTGCCGATCGTATGCTCATTAAGGCCTGCAACATATCAAATGCTAGATTTTAGCTGGACAGTAAAATAGCACATAATTAAAATTTTTGAAATAATAATAATATTGTTACGTTTCTACCTTTTAAAAACGTTAAAAATATGAGTTCGTAGATTGCAAATAAAATAAAAATAAATCTGTGTTTATTTTTCAATCAATTCTTTATTATCTGCACAACTTTTGTGCCACTGTTCGAACTTATTCCACGTATACAATGATAACTTTCACAATATGTGCTTATTCGTGATATTTCTCTGCTTACAACCTTTTTTGTAAGCAACAACAACACTTGTTAGTTATTCTTCTTTGCTCACAACCTTTTTTGTAAGCACAACACTAACAACTGTTTTCTTCAGGCAACTTGTCTGCACACAAGTCTCACTGATTTATAACTCGATCTCGTATCTTCGCACACCACTGGTTGAATTCTCACTCAATTCAACGCGACGTCGTTACACGACTAACTTAACTCGAACTCCGAGAATCACGTGTCTTCATACACGACTGACTGAATTCTAACTGAATCCCCGTTGCTCGCTTTATTTTGCCTTTTATATCACTGGATCAACAGTGTGATGAATGCCCTTGAAGGATGATGACGACCTTCGGGAACAATCCAAAAATGTAAACAACTTGTTTCCATTTTTGTTGTTCGTGTATCTTGTTTACTTTCGTCCAGGCAGAGTTGTTGTTGTTTTGTTTGTTTGTCTTTCTGCTATATTTTTTTATACACGGACGTTGTTGCTATATTTTTGTTTATTCATCGATCTTGTAAACAAGCCTGTTGTTTTTGTTGCTATATATTTACTCATTCGTTGATCACGTGAACAACTGCATTGTTTGGTTTTTGGAGCTTTTGTTTATCATTTTATGTGTGATCAAGTCCATTGTGTTGTTTTTGGAGTTTTTGCTTATTATTTAAACAACACCATTTCCATTTTCGTAACAATATATTTTAATAAATAGTAAAAATATTATTGTTTTTCGTTTACTTGGTTAATATTTAATAGAATAGCCTTTATTTTTAAGCACCGCGTGGCATCTACGGGACATGCTTTCAATCAAATTCTGGCAACGTTCTTTGGGAATCGAGTACCAAGCGTTCCGTATTCCAAGCCACAAATCGTCCAAATTTTTGTGCTTTTGTTGAGCAATTACACATTTCAAATCGTGCCAGAGGTTTTCAATCGGGTTTAAGTCAGGACTTTGCGCCGGCCAGCCTAAAACGCGAATGTGCTCTTTGTAAAACCAATCCTTTACCAGTTTAGACGTGTGTTTGGGATGATTATCTTGCATAAATATGAATGAAATATGGTTCCATTTTGTTCTTCATAATGTCCAAATACTTGTAACGGTCCATTTTTCCATTAATTTTGATTGGATTGGACCCACACCGTGCCATGAAAATGATCCCCACACCATGATGCTTCCTCCACCATGCTTTATGGTCTTTAGAGTGTAACGTGGATTAAATGCCTGACATTTTGGGCGATGAACAAAGACTCTACCATCCGATCCGAAACGATTTATCTTTGTTTCATCACTCCAAAGTATTTTTTTCCAGAATCAGAGGTCTTTATCGTTGTAGGAAAAAAATCGTAATCAAACTATAAATGGATTTTGTGCTAATTTAATGTTCATAGCTGTATATACATACATATGTAGACTTTTTTATTTTTTATTTTTAATGGGACATTAATTTATAAAACAGCATTGATTGCTGTGGTGAAAATGAAGTCGACGGCGGGTAATATGATAGAAAAAACCATGGTTATTAACAACAACAAAAAAAACAATAAAGGCAACAACATTTACAACAACAACAACCGCACAACATAAAATAATAGTAATAAACCATGAAATAAATCAACCATAAAGAAAAAATTGTAATTAAAATAAAAACATAACAACTAAAAAAATTTAAAGCATAAACCAAAAAACACTGAAGTAAAGGAATGCATTCTTTAAACTAAAAAAAAAATAAATTCCAATAAAGAATATGAGACCTAAAACATGTCTGCCTCAACAAACTACTTAAATTATAAAATAATTTTTAAATAAATGCCATTAAAAAAGCCAGATTTAAGTCGCCATGGTCTACAAGGTAGTTTGTTGGCATATTAAGGAGTGCGCACAAAAAAATCTGGACTTACACTTTTCTTTATAGAAATAAAACTAAGTGTTGGATTTTTTTCGTTTTATATTTCAATTAAAGTAAATAATATTTGAATTATTTTGGGTATAAAATTTTTTTCTGACAAAGGTCTCAGAGCATCCGACTTTTTGAGCCACTTTTCTTCCAGACATTTTAGGGTGTTTTTTGAAAAATACGTATTATTTTACATGCTTTGTTTTGGTCGGCAAATCCTTTTTTTCTTCCACTTCTACGCTTTCTCTCAATACTCAAAGACTCCTTATATTGTTTTAAGTATTACCTTAGAAACTGTTTTTTGGTTAACACCTGCGAGCCTAGCAATCGTTTTTTGTAAGCGGTGCGGTTTTTCATTGAAAATTTCAATTATTTTTTTACGACATTCTTGTTGGGTGCCCATTTTCAAAAAACTAATTTTGCTATTGCAATGACATTTAGCACGTGGATTTTGAAACAGATGACTAACAAAAACAATGTAACGGTATTCATTTTTTTCAATTATGATAAAAGTTATAAGCTTAAAAGTATTCCCACTTTTTTTTTTGTGCGCACTCCTTAGACATGAGGCCTTGGTTCCAACCCCTGTTCAGTCGTCTCTCAACTAAACGAAACACTAAAAAAATATTTCTTAGGCGACTTCCTCTCTGCAGATTTCTGGCAAAAGTTTCTCAAAAATCTGTCGTTCGAAGTCGACATTAAACAATAAGTGGCGCCACTCATGCATAAAAATTAACACACACAACATAAATGGTATGAGAAACTAGGTCGTGATCCTGACTAAACGGTTGTAATGACCATTTATGTATGTACATATGTATGTACATATATAAAAAGCCACGACCTTGTCTAAAACAAACTTCTTCTTGCAGAGACTACATTTCCGAAAACCTTTTTTCTACTGTATTACTCTGTCTCAAGCTTTGAAACGCTTAACCAATCGCCAGTTAGGTTAGGTTAGGTCGGAATGGTAGCTCTGAATATCACAAAGATCACTTGAGCACGCATAGCGGCCCGTTGTGATGCCATGGGTGAACGCAGTCCCTGTATTAACCAAGTTCCACCGAAATCAATGAAAAGGAAGAAGTTGGTCAGCGCAAGGGCTGCAACGTCTTCTAATACATCTTACTTCTAGTAAATGCAGAAAGATAAACTACGCGCGTTGTATGTACTAGTACCCGCGAAATAACATCTGACTTTATGCCTCCATTTTCATACTGGTTTGCGTCTAATAAGCCATCATCCTACCTACTAGAGCGTTCTGCTTTTAACCCACCCGCGAGTTTAAAGATGTTACCGCTTCCGCATTTGAATGGCATAATTTCTTACAAACGGTACGCTTTTGGAATTGTCTAGCATATGCTTAATAGTTCCATAGGTACTGAACTAGTTTTCAAATCTCTTGTTTGAGTCTATTAACATTGCTTTTTCCTGTAATTTAAATACACAATTATATTTTGTTACGTAGAATTTGAGGAAAATTTATTTGCGATTTGTCAACTTCTAGAACTTACCGGTTACCGGTTTATTGTTATCATTTTGTGCTGTGCACACGAACATCTGGCAAACACAAACAAAAACACGAAATTTGGAACCATTCGCCTTACGAATACATCACTGGGGTTCTTTCATATAGTTTTGTTGTTGTAATTCCATCTTTGTTTATAGCCTAGACTCGTTATTTCTTCTTTGTTTTTTTTTTTTTGTTGTTTATTTTTCTTGTTCCCAAATAAACAGTTTGAAAGAGGATTTTAATTTATTTTTTATGGTTTAAATTGTTTAATTTTGTTTGAGGTTTTCGTTTTATTTTCTTACCTTTTTCGGGTGTTACTTTCTATGGCAACAAAATATGCGTCGTAAAGGCTACCACCAACTACCAATTGCTTAAATTATTAAAAAAAAAATTCTATTAAAATCCCTGCGAATAAAAATTTGTTTAATTTTCTCCCCTTTTTTTTAGATAAAATAAAATCAAGAA
This sequence comes from Sarcophaga caerulescens, assembly GCA_927399465.1. Lineage (NCBI taxonomy): Eukaryota > Metazoa > Arthropoda > Insecta > Diptera > Sarcophagidae > Sarcophaga > Sarcophaga caerulescens. Next base: position 107,423,204 of record OV656866.1, read on the forward strand.
AACGTGCGTATGCTTAAGTTTTTTTAATTTTCTTCTTGAATTCTTTTTATCTTTGGCTATCCCACTCCCTGTTAATGCCTAATATTTTACCCCTTAAGGGAAATTTTATTTTCTTTAAGATTGAGTGACACCTTCTTTGTTAAGTTGAGTGCAAAGATTTGCATGCGGTTCACGCATCATTTGACAATAAAACGGAAAAGATACGAGTAACCCAGTGACAGATATAAAGATATCGACATACAGACATAGACACACGCAATTGTAAAAATAAAAAAATAAAGAAAAATGTGTTGCATACTTAGGGGGAAAGAGAGAGAGAGAGAGAGAGAGAGCGAGTTAATATAGCGAATGATGACAAGTGTTCTATTTACACTCAAAGAAAATCAGGCATAAAAATAGAAAGTTTTCTGGAAAACAATTCATCTCCTATTGAACAAAGGTATTCGCTATGGCAATGGCTATGACAATCAAATCCCCCCCACGCCTCAATTAGCGCTCTAAACCATATAGAATCGATTAGCCCCTAGGTATAGGATTAGCCACTAAAATACAGAGAGCACCATTGTAGGCTTTAACTCCTGGAAAACAATTCATCTCCTATTGAACAAAGGTATTCGCTATGGCAATGGCTATGACAATCAAATCCTACCCACGGCTCAATTAACGCTCTAAACCATATAGAATCGATTAGCCTCTAGGTATAGGATTAGCCACTAAAATACAGAGAGCACCATTGTAGGCTTTAACTCCAGCTTGAGCCTCATAGAAAGAGTGTGCGGATCAGAGTCTGATACCTTTCGAGAGAAGTTCCTCTGCAATGATATTCCATAGGATTGGCGAGTGAAATTCTCACTGCTCTCTATTCACTATACTACTCTTCTTTAAGAGCTTATTTATAAACTAACAATAACATCAGTATGAGTATGAGAGAGATGGATAACGCAAACGCAATGTGTATACAATACACAAACACACTCTAACGTATACATCGAACATCTTCCAAATAAACCAACAACAAGCATGAGAGCAAAAGGGATGGACAAATAAGCAAGCGCAACAACAAGCAATACAGTCACCATAGAAATTGCGAGAATGCGAGACCGCGAACGTTCTTCTTCAAGAACGTTCGATGTACTGTTCGTGTTGGACTATAAAAGGGCAAGACAATTACAGTCAGTTGTAATTGAGTCAGTCTTGAGTGAAGTTGCGTGTGAACTAATCAGTCGCGGTTTGAAGATATCCGTTGTGAGCAGTATAGCGAATAGTTGTGTGTGAATAATAGTGAACAAGCAATAAATTTTAGTAATTATTGTTGTATCGGTTAAGTGTGAACAGTGGCACATAAGAAAGTGTGGACAATAAAGAGAGTTTAATTGAAATAAAACACATATTTGTTTTTACTTTGGTTTGCAATTAACGAACTCATATTTAAACGTTTTTAAAAAGGTAAAAACGTAACAGTATTTACTAGAGCATATTTTTGCATATTTTTATATTACGAGCATATTTGCTTATTTATTTAATTGCAACTTAAATAATTATTAAAAGAAATAATTTTTGAAGTTTATTTAATACAGCATATTTTTGCATATTTTAATATTACAAGCATATTTGTTTGTATATTTAATTTACATGGAAATTAATATAAAAATAATAATTTTTTTTGATTTCTAATTACCGCAGAGTTAACTTTAAAGAGCATTTAATGCAATGAAATATTCTAAGCATATTCAGAGCTTTTTTATTTTTTTTCTTATTTTTTAATGAACACATTTTTGTGAGATATGTTATCTAAAGAGCATGAAGACATTATTTAAAATATATTTTTTTTTGTCATTTTCCTATTTACCCCCCCCCCCCTTTTTTTTTTTTTGTAAGGCAATTGAATCTCCGTTTTATTTCCTTTTCGCTGGATGAGGCAATTTAATAGAGCAGCAGCAGTATTAAATTCTTTATTATCAGGCCCACCATTAAGGTGTTTATCTGTCTTACCTGCCTTTAAGGAAATACCAGCAGTAGCTGTAAAGATTTCCGCGTAACGGCAACAGAAAAATCTGATACAATTTGAATAAAAAATACGACGAAAAAAAAAAAAAAGAATCGAAATAAAACCATGACAATAAGACACAAAATAGCAAACAATATCGATAAAAAAAAACACTTTTTTGTTCTTTCAAATGGGAAGAGAGCGATAAAACGAAATCAAATCAAATCGTGAAGAATCACCAGGTACTTCTTCATTCATTCTTCATTGTGATCTAAAATGGCAGCCAATAAGGATCAAAAATTCCATTTTGTAATAAAAACAAGGAGAAGTAGCAATAGCACGAAAACTAAAATAAATAAAATCGGGTGTAAATTTATTTTATTCGTTTAAGTTTTGTTTTGGGGATAAAACAAATCTATTTTGAGATGGTTCTTGGGTAAAATACTGTGGAAGAAAAGTTTTGGAATTTATCTCTTCGTTATCACCCTGCAAAGTTGATAACATTGTTACGAAAAGGAAAAATCTAGATACTGGTGTTTTGCTTTTACATCGCTGAACATTTTACCTTTTATTATAAACAAAAGGTACAAAAATGCAACAACAAACACCAGCATAAAAAAACGGTAAACAAGTAAACAAAAATATACCAACAACACTACAATAACAAACGTAATCAACGATAGAGATTTCGAGAAGGCAAAGTCATGAAAGTTCGCCTTCAAGAACATTCATCAGACTGTTTACTTTGCCATATAAAAAGCAAGGCAAAGCAGGCGACAGAGTGAGTGAAGTTCAGTAAGTCTTGTGTGTATGTTTGTATGTGTATGTTTGAAGAGAGCAAATGTGGTTTGAAGATCTCCGTTACAAAGACATTTCGAATAATTGTTTAGAATTGCTATTGTTTATACAAAGGTAAAGGTTATAAACAGAGGAATAACAAAGAAAAGTAATTGTTGTTGTTTACATCAAGTTGTGAACAGTGGCACACAGAATTGTGCGAATAATAAAGAATTTTAATTAAAACTAGACACCAAATTTATTTTTATTTTATTTGCAATCTACGAGCTTATATTTAAAACGTTTTTAAATGGTAAAAACGTAACAAAATTAACCACGAATAGCAAGTCCATAATCAAGCATGGTTGTGAGACATGGAAAGCTCCAATTTGTAACATGGAGAAGGTCCAGATGATTGTAAATTCATGTTCGCGCAGTATCCCTAGAGTGGTGTTAACAAGAGCATTGGGAAACAAACCAATCAGCAATCCATGACTACGAAATAAAAATATTATTGACGATGTATTGAAGGCCATACTTTAAGAGGTTTGCAAGATTAGCTTCAGGCCTTATAAAGAGGAATATCAGCTTCTTTCTCCCATACGGATATAAATTTTTTTACCCCTCGTACGTCATAATCAAAGCAACATTGTGCAAGAAAACTGTAGATACATTCTAAACCATGACAACATTTCACAAAACACTTCAGCCTGTCACTTATGACAAATTAATGTACCTTAGGTTACATATGTCATGATAAGGCCGTCATGCCCACACTTCATTTCATTTCTTCTTTCTGTGTGTCTTTTATTTGTTTACCTTTCTATGAATTTTGCCCCCCCCACCCCACCATTACCTTAAAAATTTTTTTATTGGAATTTGAAGCATAAAAACAAATGCGTGTGCCTGATTATTTGGCTTCCTTATCGTTTGACATTGATTAAGTCACTTCAATTTTGAAAGGAAACAAAACAAACAGGAGGGGAGAGAAAACAATTGAAATTGGATTCACACGGCTATTGTTTGGCATTTGACTTGTTACGATTGACTTTTATAAAAGATTTCCTTAAGCCAATACCTTCATACTGTATTTAGACAACGCAATTTTGGTTAAGCAACTGTTCAGTTTACTTAGATTATTTGAGCGTGGGGGCAAAGAAGATACAAAAATTGCTGAAAGATTTTGCACATCTAAACTTGCTTTGTAATTTGATAAACGTTTTTTTTTTTTTTTTTATTTTCATTGCCGTCATATGCTGTTAAACGATAATTTTGTTTATTTTAGAATAAAATATTCGATTAACTTTCTTTCAATTTCTAAATCATTTAACTCACGTTTCTCTTTAACTAGAGACTCTGTCTAGCTGCAAGGCATTAATCAAATCATATTAAGGCGGCTAGAGTAAGCAAATTTTCTTGCGAAAATTCATTTTTCAAATTTGTCTAGCGAATATTAATGAGTTTTCTACGATTATTTTTTTTTTACAAAATCATTGGACTTTTAGAACTTCACAGGCATAGCAGGCTTAATGCCTAATGAGCTGTGGAGAATTAAATTTAAAAAATAAAATTCTTTTGGGAAAACCAAAGAAATTTAAAGCCAATAAGTAGAGTCTAATTACGTCAATTTACATAGAAAATGATGTCAGCTACTGCTGGGTTAAATCTATCCACTATCTAATAGTCCTTGGCGACTTGTAGCCACGGAGATTAAGAAACGAAAGTAGGAATGAATTGGAAACACTCCTAGATGACATCACAAGTAATGCATCCACTGTGCAGTCAAAGAAGGGGTGGTCCCCATGATCTGTTAAGGTCTTTTAGGCTTTTTACAGGATCCATGGGAAAATTATCTACGTTTTGAAACGTTAAAAACTACAACTTCCTTCAATATGAAGAATTTTTTGCTGACAACTTTTTTTCTTTTTAATTTTAATTTAATTTTCGGACGTCATAGACTTGTTTACGCTTGATTCACACCAGAGATCAGCAACGTGTATTCAAAACGATGAGTAAATTAGAGTCATACTTATAATTTCAGCTACTTATACGCATTCATACTTATTTTAATACTCATACTACTCATATTCAAAGTTAGAAATACTCATCGTACTCATACTTAACAATACGCATGATGTTATTGACTTCGACTCGTCTCTACTTAACATTTACATGAAGCACAAAATAAGTATGATTCGCGTACGAACACTACTATACTCACAAGAAGATTGTGTGTATGCTTTGCTTGTTGTCTTTGTCTTTCCTTTCTTCTTTGTTTGTATATGCAACAATAACAAAGGCTGTAAATTTTGATGAATGATTCGAGCCACTCGAATCACTTATAAGTATTTTTCTAAATTTATGAATCAGAATAAGTAGGCGTATGAATCAAACACATTTCGAATGTTGTGAGTTTGATGTCAACGTTGTACTCATACTCATTGTAACCTATACTTATAAATCAATGCTGTAGCGAGTACGAATGAATCAGAGTAGTTGAATTTCAATTCTGTTGATTCACTCATACTCAAAATTGCATGAGTGCTTATGAGTAGCGGAAAAACGATTCATTGCTGATCTCTGATTCACACAGCTTTTGCTTTGGAAACAGTTCGAAAAGGTTTCATTTTTTCCATTTTCTTTATTTACACATCATCTGACGCATCAGAATACCCAATTAAAGTGGAAACAAGTGTTTTTTTTTCTGTCTGTTCTAAGCAAATACTTAAAAATGGCCAAGAAATACAAAAGAAATATTTAAATTTTAATACACAAATATGAAAGTGATAAAATATTTACATATATTTAGTTAACAGTGCAATAAAAAAGTAAAGATACTGTTAGGTTTCTACCTTTTAAAAACGTTTAAAATATGAGCTCGTAGATTGCAAATAAAATTAACAATGAATTTGTGTTGAAATTAAAATAATTAAATTTCTTTATTATTCGCACAATTCTGTGTACCACTGTTCACAACTTGATGTAAACAACAACAATTGCTTTGTTTGTTATTCCTCTGTTTACACCCTTTGCATAAACAATAATATTTATGTAATGATTTTAACTTATATTATGATTTTATTGATTTTAATTGTAGTGTTTGTAATATAAAACGTAGCTTATATGATGGAATTAATTTGTAAATTATTATATAAAAATGTATTTTCGTTCTTGTCTTATGTAGTTCCGATTTATTGTTACTTTATTCAGCTTGTGATTAAGTTCTGTAGCTGTTTTATGTTCTCGTTGCCATTACTTTTCCCTTACCCGCTACAGTGCGGACTGTATGTGTCCCTACGTAATGGGGACAAACCCTCCGCGGTCGGGTTAGGGTGGGTTAGTGTGAGGCCGGGGATGTTCGAATAAAAAAAAATTATTTAGTAATTATTTAATAATTACTAAGGAATTATACGACAGATCTTTGTAATGAAGATCTTCACACAAGACTGACTGAACTTCAAAAACTCAGTCACCTACTTTGCCTTGCCTCTTATATGGCTGTTATCTTATGATGAATGTTCTTGAAGGCGAATGTTCGTGATATTACCTCATCGAAATCTCTATAAATGTAAATATCTCTGTAAATGTAAACATCGTTGTTTACATTTATTCTTGTAGTGTTTGTTGTTGTATTTTTGTTTACTTGTTTGCCATTTTTTTTATTGATGGTGTTTGTTGTTATATTAAGCAGTACGATAATTTGTAAACAGGTTTGTTTACTGCATTGTTTTGTTTTTGTAGCTTTTGTTTATAATTTTATTGTTAAGCATTGTAAAAGCAATACACCAGTATCTTGATTCTTCATTTTTGTAACAATACTTTAAACAAATTTTATCGTATACATTTTATATTGTATGTATAGGACTGTAATGTAAGTTTAAGAGATTGTTTAGATGAGATTGTTATAATTATTAAGTGTAAGAATACTTCTTTATATAACTGTAGGCAGATACAAATATTTCACAGAGCTTTAGCTTTTAAAGTAAAAGTTTCCCATTCAATAACATTTATATTTTAAGAATGTGTTTTTTTACTTTTCTCTCGCACTGTATTCTGTATACCCATATTTAATATATTTTTTTATTTACTTTTTGTTTTCATAAATATTTGCCAACATATGTGAGACCCAACTCAATACAGTGAGAGAGAATATTTAATAAACAAACAATGACACAAGAATTGTTAAATATTCTTTTTAAATGTTTTTTTTCTTGTATTTAAATACAACAAGAAACCAGCTTCAATTTCAATTGTTTATTAAAGTTTTCTTTATTTTTTAAATAAGAAATTATTCTTTTTATTTGAATAATGACTTCAAGATAAAATTTTCCAAAAATGAAAACAAATTGCGTCACGTTTTCCATTATTTATGCATTCACGTAAGACAAATAATTGAAATTTTGAATTAATATTTAATTAAGGCAATCAAGAAAATTAAAATAGACCTGAAGCTTCTGCCAAAGGTACCGATTTTAGTCATACAAGTTTAGAAAAAAAAAATAGTTTGCCAACGAACATGTAAATTACCCTCAGAATGTAGATGGAAGTGCTGTTGAATCCATCAATGCATCTCAGATTCTTATTGCCTTAGGTGTTTCTAAAAAATTTGTCGTTCGGAGTCGACTTTAGGTAGGTCCCGCCTCTCATGTATAAAATTAACGCACGCAACAAAAGTGGTATGGGAAACTAGGTCCATAATCCTGACAGAAGGTTTGTAATGACCAATTATGTATGTGCATATGTATGTAAATATCATGTAGAACAAATAAAATATAACCACTATGGACTATAAGGTGACAGTACTCGTTAAAAACATACACAGAGCGCCATAAGTGAGTCAACACCCACTATAATTTTAAATTTTCTATTATAAAAAATATACTTGTAGCACAACAATAATTTTTGCGATTTTTTTGTTTTAACATTTTATAAGTAATAAATAAACGTTTTTAACTTATGGAAATTTATTCGACTATTCTCATTTACTTTTCTCGCTATCCTAAGAAAATGAATTATTTCAGTGGTGTTTACTCACTTTTGACGCTCACTGTATGTGTGCCTGGGATCTTAAGACTGATACCATTATTATTTCGTGACATGCGCATGTTTCTGCAATATTTGCCTATTTATCCGGTTTAATTCTCATATTAATTGTGAATAATTCTTTCTTTTCTTTCCAGCAAATTGGTCGCTACATAAGACGTGATGAATCGGCCTTTCACACTCCCAAAGCCAGTGAGGTAAGCATTTAATTTCTTGTTTTATAACAACAATATTGATGCCTTTTTAATGTTTAATTGTGTTTTTTATGTTGTTTTATTTTTCTAACACTTTCTTTCTTAATTCTAAAACTAATTCTATGCACTTCTATGTGTACCTATGACTAACCTTTCTTTTAAATACTAAAGCGCTTAAAGCTGGCTAACCAAAGACAAAGCATTTTAAATACGCATCATTTAAATCAAAACAATAATAGTAGCAGGACAAATGACGTCATCAATAATAATAAAAATAACGGTTTAACAACACCAACATCATCATCATCAGACCCAACACCAACACCACCAATAACTTTGGCAAATGGTGTGAGCAATAAAAAATTCATAACGAAAAAGCCACGTTCCATAAACAATGGCCAATTGAATGCAAACGGTTTAATTAATGGCAACGCCACGACAACGGCAACAGCGGCAACGGCGAATGCCAAACATCATCATCATCCACAGCAGTCAGCACAACGGCAGGCTAAACTAAAGCCAGTGAAAGAGAGAAGACCCACTGCCTTGCCTATGGAACAGCCAAGACTGTTGGATGCGGACAATCAGGAAGAAGAAGAAAAACAGGGCCATGCGAAATTCTTTATAGGCAGCTGTAATGAGCAGGAGGAGGATGATGCTGATGATGAACACCATACGAACGATGTAGATGATGTGGATGCATCATACGACGAAGACAACAACTTGGTAGCAGATGACGATAGAGACGGTGTTGGTGGTGGTAAATTAAACTCAACGAATACTTCATTAAGTTCGATAAATTTCGATATTTTAAATGCCAAATTGCGTAGCAGTAAATTGCCCAGCAATACCAGTAATAAACTAACGAAATTCACAAGGACACCCACCAATGCCTCTGTACTATCACAGCCAGAAGTGATACTGGAGAAGGAGTTGGTGAATATACCAACACCACCGCCCTTGCCACCACAACCCCTGGTATTGGCACACTCGTCCTCATTTACATCGCTAAAGAAATATTCGAAAAGTAAACGTTCTTCACAGGGCACCATTGAATCGGGGCATAGTGCATCGATGGTACCGACAACACCAACCATACAAGAAAACATCACTTATGGCAGCTCAACGGAAACGGAAATGAATAAAACATCAACAGCAACAGCAACAGCACCATCAGCTACAACAGGATCATCGACAATAACGCATAACGGATGTGCTAAAGTAAGAAACACAACATACATTCATGCTCATCTCATACACGCACACATACAAGCATATATTTGTCATAGTAAATGCATAAATATTGATTCTTGAAGCTTTCTCTTTCGCTCTACCTCTCTTTCTCATTGCCTCTCCCTAAAGATGTAAAGTATCACAAGTTTTTTCCAGTTTTTTTTTTCTCGTTGCGTTTGTTTTTGGCTGCATTTTTAACGCATGAGAATCTCTATAGGCAATAACAAATGAACGTTGTAATGAACTCTTCTTACACACACATATGCAAATTTCTGTTTTCTCTCTCTTTATCTCTAAACTGCATCTGCAGTTTATTGTTTGTAACAGAAAAACAGGCAAAAAAGATTTCAAATTTCTCAAACAAACAAAAGGAGAGGAGAAGAGAAGAGCACAGCAAAAGATAGATAAACAGACAGACAAGGCAAGCAGACAAACTGACTGGTTTATTCTCAAAAGAAAGTCTTTCCAGAATTATTTGCCCCTAAAAGCACACAACACAATAGTTATTTTGCAAGCCTAAGAGAGAGAGAGAGAGAGAGAGAGAGAGATAGAAAGAGAGAGAAAAGATGTCAAACATAAATTAACTTGAAATTTAAGAAACTAATCAAACCGAAAAGAAAAATTTTAAATGAAAAGTTTTTAATGGTACCACGACACAATTGAGGCAGGAAAAATCTAAGATTTTTAGAAGGTTCACAACGGGATCAAATAGGAAATGTTACCGTTATTGAAAATCAGTTGATTTGTAGGTTAGATTCACAATTCCATTGAAAAGTTCTATGAGTTTGTTTTGTGAGTTTGTTCACGAAAAACCAAGTGGCGCTCAAATAAACAATTTTCTTTAGCATTCAAAGAAAATTTTTAAGCAGGAAAACAAAGCGATATTAACGGATGGATCGAAGGCGGAGACTATCACAGAGGCGGAGATGTACTTTGGAGATTACATAACGCTGTCCAAAAGTCTCCCTGATGAGTGTAGTGACTAAGGTGTTTGAGATTATCAAAGCAGTGGAACTAGTCTGGAATTAGATTGCGCGAAGAGATATGTAAAGTCGCCGTAGGCCAATAGGTATTGTGTTCGCTTATTAGACGTAAGGCCACGGTTCAAAGCCCAGGTCAGAAATCTCTAGCAAAATGAAAATATGAAAATATTTCTTTGACGACTTCCTCTCAACAGATTTCAGGCAAGAACTCTGAGAGTAAAAATAAAATTGCCATGAAAAGTTTCTCAAAAAATTTGTCTTTCGAAGACAACTTTAAACTGTAGGTCCTGCCACTCGTGTATAAAATTAACACACACAACATACACAAGTGGTGTGAGAAGCTACGTCGTAATCCTAACTGAAGGGTTGTAATGGCGAATTGTCTATGTATGTAAAGGGATAAGCGGATAGACTAGTAGATTGCTTTCACTCTGCAAGAAGGCCACACGAAGGTTCTGGATGAGCACATGATTTCACTGTATTAGATACCAGGGCATTGTGGTGTAAGGGCTAATGGCTCTGTAGATAACTGACAAAAGCAGACGTAGCAATGCGAATCTGGTTTAGGGGTCTGTTAAACTTCACCTTAAACACGGAGAGTGGGCTCTTCAGGGACTTCTGTGGACTCTAGATTCAAATCTAATGTCCATAAAACTACTTATACTATACTTTCCTTTCTCGCAGTCTATTTGTCTAGATTCAAGGCAATGCACTGCATGCGTAAGAATATCCCCTAAGTATTGTTGGTACAATAACAGAAAGAGAACAGTGCCTAGTGCCAGTGTTTTCATGACCCGTGTACACTGCTTTGATAGTAAATGTCAGTAGAAGATATCAAAGTCTCCACTACCATTGAGATCTGCCTGGCAAGCTCATTAGGTCATTAGCGTTGAACTAAGTTTGAGTTGCTAATAGGCGACCCATAATTTTGACACAAGCAAATTGAAATTAATTTTAAAAGTTAGTTGAAATCCTACTATCCTTTTCATTTCTTCGCAATTCAAAACAACAATAAAATTGTGCCTATCATACACACACACATATGCTCTTCTTAACTCCCTAGCTCTTAGACACGTACATACATATGTATATACAGAGAATCTAGCTTATAATTCTCATCATGTATTTTAACTTTAAACTTTAGCTTCTCTGTTGTATTTCCGGTATCCTGTTTGTAATGGTATGTCAACTAAAACCATGTTCTTATAAAACTTAAGAAAGTTCTTTAAATGTTGTAACATTTAATTGTTGTTGTTGTTATTATTTTTGTTATAGTAATTGTTGTTGTTGTTGTTGTTGTATAAGTAATTTAACATTTTAAACAAAACAAAAAAGAAATCTTTTGTGTTACTTTTTATGTTTACTTACTCAACAAACTTCACTTGATTAACTTTTTCTGTGTTTTCTCCCCTCTCACTCTGTTCGTTTTCGTTTGTATTAGTGTTTCTCTCTCTCTCTCTCTCGTAATTCAAACTTCAAATTGTTATTACCACTGCTCTTGACGCAAATATTTACCTTTACCAAACAAGAAACCAAAAAAAAAATCCCTTTTTTCTCAATGTTTTTTCCTTGTTTTTTTACAGTCTCGCAAATCTACGAAATTAACGTTAGTGGAAGTGCTTCAAAATCAATCTGATGATGACTTTGCATCACAAACAGATGCAAATGCTACAACGAAAACAACAAGTACTGGTACTAATACTAGTACTGGTACAACATCCTCAAACACTGTGCGCATAGATTCAACAAAATGTGACTCAAATGCACGCGACTCTGGTGTTCAGTTTGAGGTAAATTGCCAGTGAATTTGGAATGAAAAGAAAATCCTTTAAAATCTTTAACAGTATTTGGGAATCCTTAAATGAAATTCATAGATTTTCTAAAGAGAAATTGAAAAGAATTGACAAGAAATTGATTTCATGACAGAGAGAGATAAGAAAAAAAAATGTTTAAAAGATTATATACAATGCACTATGGGTGGATGTACTACAATATTGTTACGTTTTTACATTTTAAAAACGTTTTAAATATAAGCTCGTAGATTACAAATAAAATAAAAATAAATTTGTATTTAGTTTTTATTTAAAATTCTTTATTATTTGCACAATTCTGTGTGCCACTGTTCACAACATGATGTAAACAACAATAATTGCTTTTCTTTGTTATTCCTCTGTTTACACCCTTTGCATAAATAATAACAATAACTAGATAATTGTTCGACAGATCTTCGTAACGGAGCTTTTCAAACCACGATTACTCTCTTCAAACACATCAAGTCTTCACAAAAGACTGACTGAACTTCACTAACTCACTCGGCTGCTTTGCGTTGCCTTTTATATGGCAAAGTAAACAGTCTGATGAACGTTCATGACTTTGTCTTCTCGAAATGTTTATAAATGTAAACATTGTTGTTTGCATTTATTATTGTAGCATTGTTGGTGCATTTTTTGTTTACTTGTTAAACATTTTTTTTATGCTGATGTTTGTTGTTAGATTAAGCAGTACAATAATTTGTAAACGAGTTCATTGTTTTGTTTTTGTAGCTTTTGTTTATAATTTTAATATTAAGCGATGTAAAAGCAAAACACCAGTATCTAGATTTTTCCATTTAATAAAAATTAAAAAAAAAAATTAGCATTCGTGGGCACCGGAAAACAACAGGAGGGAAATATTTATCGATTCACACGGTAATAGAACTCCCCCTATAGGTCGTAAAGACTTCGATACCAAAAAGCAAAGGAAAATCAATTGCTAAACATATAGGGAAACTTTAATAAGTAATCTATAAAGCCTCTCAACTTCATATGAAATCTGCTGAACTCGGGGATAGTGTGACTCGCTTAAATGACGCCTTCAATTGCAGCTTTTTGAGAGACCTAGAAGCAGAAAGAAAGACCCAACAATCTGCCTGCACTTAGAGCCGAATCAAATAAAGCTTTACGACATGAGGCAGGTCTTACAGAATGGGTTAGGGAAATAAAGAGGTTTAAACGTGATAGTTTCAGGTACTTCTATAGGTTCTGGAGGTGGCAGAAGCATATAAACCTCTCGAAGAGAATGGATTCTGAAAACCCAGAACTGCAGCTGCAAATACAAATTACAGGAAGTGGAAACGGCAACAGCAGACAGCGAGGATGTAGTCCATTTAATTTTGGCAAAAGAAATAGCTAAGTTACGGTCTGAAGTCGCAGTAGTAGGTAGTGTGTTGGCTTATTAGACTGAAGGCCCGAGTTCGAATGCCAAGTCAGACATTCAAAACGAAAATAAAAAATATTTCTTCGGCGACTTCCTCTCAGCAGATTTCTGGCAAAAACTCTGAGAGTAAATAAATTTGCCATGAAGAGCTTCTCAAAAAAATCTGTCGTTCGGAGTCGACTTTAAATTGTAGGTCCCGCCACTCAAGTATAAAATTAACGCACACAACATAAGTGGTGTGAAAAGCTAGGTCGTAATCCTAACTGAAGGGTTGTAATGACCAATTATGTATGTAAGTTACGGTCTACATTTGCACCGGAAAAACGATAAAGTGGGCATTGAGTACATTTTTATCGAACAAAACGACGGCAATGGGCGAAGTATTTCCTTCTTACGCACAATAGTCTAGTCTGCGAACGACTTCACGTTCTGTTCGTGAATATACCATAAGCCTCATAGGCCTATGGGTTCTGGCTTACTTCAGCAGTGTTAATTTGTATTTTTTTTAACGGGGACTGAGGGATACGCCTTTTGAATGTTTACTGCTCGACTACCTTGAACCAGATTCCAGAGTGTGCGAGTTAGAAACTTGAAAAACCTCCAAATGTCATCGGCAGTCCTTTACAGCATTGTTCCGATTGTTGTCCGATGTTCATTTAGGTTTATTGGCTGATGAGGTGCTCTTTTCTAACAAATTCTTGAGGTTAAGTTAAGAGACAAGCAATTGAAACAGTCTGGCTCCTGTTTACGTTTTAAGAACCTATGGATCCACATTTCATTACAACAAATTCATTTCCTTTCATTTCTAAACTTTTTTACGAGTAAGATTTCCAATTTAATTGTGTTCTAATTTAGGAAAGCACACCTTCGCCTACGGAAAGCGATAGTAGTGGTGAAACGCCCAAATCCCATCGTGTAGAGGGCGGTTTAATATTCACACGAGCCAATTTGCCCATTAAGAAGGATGTCAAACTGGAGTACTTTGAAAAAGATGAAAAGTAAATAAAAACTTAGCTAACGAAACCTTTTAGAGAGAAATCCTAGGTTAAAATTATTTTTTGCAGATCCCGCAATCTCATACGCTCGGCCATTGAGAAAAACGATTTTCTCAACAATTACATGGACAAGGAACGCAAAGAAATGGTGATCGATGCCATGGAACTGGCACACTTCAAACAAAATAGTTTCATAATCAATGAAAACGATGAAGGCTCTGAGATATATGTCAGCGAAGAGGGTGACTTTGAGGTCATCAAACAGGGTAAAATCATAGGCACCTTTGGACCCTGCACCGTCTTCGGTGAGTTGGCCATTTTGTATAATGCCAAGCGGTTTGCATCGATACGAGCAGCGACAAATGCCTCCGTTTGGAAAATAGATCGTAATAACTTTAGAAATATTATGATGATATCCGGCTCCAAGGAGAGAGAAGAGAATTTAAATTTCCTCAGATCAGCGCCATTCCTAAACGATTTGTCCGAGGAAGTCTTAGGTAAAGTGGTAGATTTGTTGCAGAGGGTAAGTAAAAATAAGAAACCCAAAGTGAGATGAAAGGCTTCTCAAAACCTCTACCTCTTTTAGAAATTCTTTGAAACAAATACCTGCATAGTGAGAGAGGGCGACATAGGCAATGAATTCTTTATTATAAGAGGCGGCACTGTAACCATTAAGAAAATATTTGAGAATGGCGAAGAGCGTGTGGTAGATCGACGAAAACGTGGCGACTATTTTGGAGAGCAGGCTCTACTCAATGCCGACTGCCGCCAGGCCAGTGTTTATGCCGATGCACCCGGCACTGAAGTATTAAAATTAGACAGAGAGTAGGTATTCTCACATTCACTTCTCTACCTTAATATCATTCCCCCATTCTTCCGCAGAGCTTTTATAAGCTATTTAGGCACCATACCCCAATTGCGTGAATTACCTTCCGACAAACGTGAATCAGAGGGTCGTGATAGCCATCGCAAATCAGAATTCGATAATGAATATGCTCACATAGAATTGACCGACTTGAAGAAAATTGCCACCTTGGGTTCGGGAGCCTTTGGCAAAGTGGATTTGGTTTCGTATGCCAATAATACATTCGCTTTGAAGATAATTAAGAAGATTGATATTGTAAAACAGGATCAAATCGAACATGTCTACAGTGAAAAACATGTCATGATGAAATGTCGCAGTTCACCCTTTGTGGTCGAGTAAGTAAGCTCGCCATTCTTTTGAAAAATTGCTTTAAAATTTCTCTTCTCTTTTAGATTGTATAAGACATTCCGCAATGAAAAGTTTGTGTACTTCCTTATGGAGGCCTGTATGGGCGGTGATGTATGGACTGTAATGTCTCAGCGTCGCTTTTTTGATGAAAAGACTGCTCGTTTTATAGCCGGCTGTGTTGTAGAGGCTTTTGATTTTTTACATTCGCATCACATTATTTATAGGGACCTGAAGCCGGAGAATTTAATGTTAACTACGGATGGCTATTGTAAATTGGTGAGTATACCCTTCTCGTTAATCTATTTCGTCGATGGAAATATACGATTTAAAAGTGTTGATTAAAATACATGAGGTTCCCACATAAGCGAGTTCATTGGGCCCATTTTACTGAAGTATATATAGAAGTACGACTTTAGGAAATGTTTGGTACGACATCTTTATGTAGTGGGTTATGCAGCGCCGCCTCTCTGTTTATTCTCTGAGTGGCATCTTTTTGAGAAAATCGTTTGAGAGGATGCCTATTCGATGCGAACGCCATCCTAGTAATCAGTGTCCCGCAAGTGTATAGAAGATGGATTAAACGTGATAACAATGATCTGCCTCATGTCATACACCATATAAGTTGATCAAAACCTTGCTCTCTCGAAATGCCTTTTTTCCGATCGATACCGCACGATTCGTCTCAAAACGGGATATCCAACACGTTTTTCATTCGTTCATAACCTTAAAGAATTTCCAGTTTTTCGATAAAGAATATCAAAACAGAACAGAAGCTTCCCTTAACTTGAAATACTTTGTAACTCCACGTAAAAATCTTCTTCCTCTTTTAGGTGGATTTCGGTTTTGCCAAACACATACCCACAAATCAAAAGACTCACACCTTTGCCGGCACACCAGAATATGTGGCACCTGAAATCATTTTGGATCGTGGCCATGATAGATCCGTTGATTATTGGGCTTTAGGCATATTAGTGTTCGAACTATTAGTGGGTAAGACACCGTTTCGAGGACAAAATCAAATAAAAATTTACCAACAGATATTGGGTGGCATCGATGTGGTGCAAATGCCCTCAAAAATACCCAAATCGGCGCAGGCCTTAATTAAGGCATTGTGCAAGCAATTGCCAGCGGAGCGTTTGGGTTATCAGCGCAAGGGTATATTGGATATTAAAAGGCATAGGTAAGCCCTGGTATTAAAAACAAAGAAAAAAATTTTCATTTTCTTCTCTTATTTCAGTTGGTTTGATAGCTTAGATTGGCAGAAATTGGCCACTAAACAGATGTCCTCGCCTATTAAGCGGCCCATTACCAGTAATACCGATTTACAATACTTTGGTCCTTCGGGTGTGGAAAATGATGGTGATCCTCCACCAGAGACCAGTGGCTGGGATATTGATTTTTAATTCTATTTTTAAGATCTGTAGCATAAGGTTTTATTTGCCGATCATTAATGAATTCCAAAGAATTTTTCTTTTTTAGTTTTGTAAGTAATTTAAGGCGATATTTTATTGTTTTAAAAAATTTTTAACTTTTTAAATTAAATTCTAAATGACAATAGCTTGTTAAACTAGTTATAGAATATAAGAATTTTTAAATTATTTAATAATAAGCAGACGAACGCCATGGTTTAAAGTGTTTCGTTATTTTTAAAAAATCCTAAAAGTAGGCTTTAAATTTTTTTTGTTAGAAACTCCTGAAAGCATGCTATACTTATAACTTTATTTTTTAATTTTAAACTTAAATTCGAAACAATTTCAATTTCGTTCTACAATATGTAAAAGATAAGGAATTTTTCTTCTTTATTTTTGAATTTTTTATTGCTGATTTGAAGAAATATTCCCTGAAAATGATTTTCTTTTATTAGATTGTATGTCTATGCATGGCCATGTTGTTAAACAATGTTTACATTTATATGAACATGTTCACTCATGCAACACTACATTTCAGTTTAGTTTTAGATTTACTCGGTTAATGACATTTATTGTTTAAGAACAGTGCCAAAAAAAGCACACATAGGAAAAGAACAGGGTGCTGAACAAAATTTGAAAACCAACTTTGGCATAAATAATCCAAACAAAGAAATTTCATAATCATTCATGATCGAAGAAACTTGTTTCTTTTATTTTATTTTTTACTACCAAGAAACAAGAGGGATTGTAATCGATGATGGAGTCGGTTAGTCTTAGTCTAATAGGTAGTTATTAGACGTAAGGCTACGGTTCAAACCTCGGGTCAAACATCAAAACGAAAACACGAAAAAATATTTCTTCAGCGACTTCCTTTCAACAGATGGCCGGCTATAGACAGTGTAAGAACAGGTTGGCTGCTGGGCTTGGATAAGGCCAGCTTAAGATTAATTATTGGGTTTATTACGGGGCACTGCGAGATTAGATCGCTGGATATGTTGCGATGAGGAGAAGTTGGAGACTATCGAACACCTTCTCTGTAACTGTCCAGCCCTTAGTAGGTTAAGGTTGAAGACCCTTGGCAGGGTCTTCTTTGAGGGTTTGAATTCTGTGGCGAGAGCCGACATAAAGGCTCTGTATAGATTCATTATTAGTTTGAGCTGGTTGAGAAGTGCTAGGGCTTCAATAGTGTACTTAGCCGCCCTCTTTTGTATGTTTTGTTAGACTGTGTAATTCCTCTGCTTCCTTATTCTTCCTATTATCCTCTCCCCTTTAAGATGTTGTACAATGGGTCAAATGGACCTCCGGGTACTGGACATGTCTCAATTGGCAAGTATACATCCTCTAACCTAAACCTTAACTTCTCAAGAGATTTCTGGGAAAAACTTTGAGAGAAAATAAAATTTCTGCGAAAAGTTTCTCGGAAATCTGTCGGTCGGAGTCGACTTTAAACTGTAGGTCTCGCTACTCATGTATAAAATTAACACACACAACATAAATGGTGTAAGAAACACAGGTCGTAATTCTGACTGAAGGGTTGTAATGGCCAATTATGTAAGAGTCTTTTGTATGTATCTACTCTGCTCTAACGTAGGAACATTTTTCAGTCAACAATTGCTAAATTACAGCCTAGATACAGCGAGAAATAGGCCAAACACTGTCAAACATGATCTCAAAAGTACCGACAGCTGCAGTTAATCCACAGGCGGTCATCTCATTCACATTGTTTTGCTCTTATAGTGGCAAGGTTTAATCGAAATCATATGTTCATCTGAGTTCTATTTAATTTTACTTTTGAAAACGAATAATGGTTTACCTTTTAAAAGTAAATACCCTTTCTCAATATTTGCATCTTTATCTATTGTTATCTGCCTTAACAATCGTTTGCAAATATTTGCAGAACCTTAATATCAGTCTCCTATACATCTACTTAGAGAAACATGCAAGCAAAGAGGGAGAGAGAGACAGAAATATGAAGAAGACACGCCTTGATATTTAACATTTGCATTGCAATTGTTCTCTTTTGCCTTTGTTGTCCTAAATTTATTATTACTGTCCATACATACATACATGTGCACGTGTATGTGTGTGGATGAAATGAGTCAAACATATTCCATTAACATGTGTAGACACATGCATTTCATATTTATTACTAGCCTTTCACACATGTGTGCCCTTAACATCTGTGTAGGTAAGTGACTCTTTCTCTCTCTCTCTCTGTCATCAGCATCATCATAAACAACAACATCCTCATCATTACAGTCGATTGTGTTTTGTGTTGTTGTTGTTCGTTATTTATGTTCGAATCATGACCATTTCATGTCCGCAATCAAAAGAACATCACTCATCGGCCAACGTTTATTAGACTTCAGCAAAACAGGAAAATTGTTAAAATTCATAAGATTTTATGGTTTTTTGGATTTTTATTATTGTGTTGTCAAGGATTCCTACAACAACTGCTCGTACAAATTATTTACAAGGATAATGGGATGGCCATAACAGTATGCCAGTATTTATAACAGGTTGTCAAGGTATTTTCATCTTAATTTTTCGAATTATTTATTGAAATTTTATTCTGAAAAATCAAAAAAAAAATAACAAAAATAGAATGAAAGAAAATTTGTTAAATTAAGCAGGATATAGACTATCAGTTTAGAGCATATTATTCGTAATTGTAATACGTTTATAGGGATATAAGAGGATTAAAATAGAAAACAAAACGAAATGGAATGGAATTGCTTTTCGAAAGCAGTTTTTTCGTTATCCTAGGAAAATTAGAAAAAATCAAAAAATATTGTCAACCTAATACCCCATTTACACTACAGCGAAATCTAGTACTTATGAGATTTCGAGCCAAATCTAGTTGATTTTAACTAGATAGGTTAGAGGACGTGTACTTGTCAACTGTGACAAGTACAGTACCCGGAGGTCGAACTGACCCATTGTACAAAACTAAAAAAACTAGATTTCCCATACAAAACAAAATCTACTTATTTAGTAGATTTCGGCAAAATCTACTTATTTAAGGCCCCTTCACACGATCACACAAGTAATACGTAAAGTCTGATGAAAAAGTAAAATGAAATTCCATCCGTATTTCAAAAAAGAGAAATGATTATTTTTTCTGTGTTTACATGATCGGTATAAGACAATAACAAAGTAAAATGAAAACAGCTGTTACACTTTTTTTCTATATGTTTACATAAAAATACATCCCTGATCTAATGCGACTTGCTTGTTTTTTAAATCATTTCAAAAAATGAAGAGAGCCATACGACTGTCAAAATTTTCATCCGTATTTTCTCTCAATGTGTGATGGTTTCATTACATAGTACGTTTAGACGATCACATCCGTACTCTTCTACACAAAATTTTGACAGATCATATTACTTGTGTGATCGTGTGAAGGGGCCTTTAGTAGATTTCGGCAAAATCTACTCAAAATCTAGTAAAAATAGAAATGCAACTATGTGTTTTGCCAAATAGTACTTAAAAATACAACGCTGAGCAGGAAAAAAAAATGACAGTTCAATTTAAAAACATGTACCCATTCCATTCTGCTAAAGGGTCGGCCAAATAACTTTTTAATTTGAAAATGCTTTAAAAAAAACTACTGAATATTTACTTAAATTTTTTTATTTGAAAGTACAATCCTTGCGGTTAATAATGGAAAATAAATGATTATGCGTTTTCGCTTCGCTAAGTGGGCCTGCGATCGACTTACAGAAGATGCCGATTTTGGCAAAAAAATCATCTTTTCAGATGAAGCTCATTTTGATCTTGGCGAGTATGTAAACAAGAAAAATTGTCGCATTTGGGGCATTGAAAACCCGCACGCATACATTGAAAAGCCGACGCACCCAAAACGAGTCACTGTTTGGTGCGGATTTTGGTCCAGAGGCATAGTTGGGACATTTTCCTTCGAAAATGAACAAGGTGTGGCAGTTACAGTCAATGGCGTTCACAAAAATTGAAGAGGAGGATATTGGCAACATTTGGTTTCAACAGGACGGCGCTACGTGCCACACAGCCGAAGCTACACTTGGTGTTTTGCGCCCTGTTTTTGAAGATCGCATTATCAGCCGTAGTCTAGTAGGTAGTGTGTTGGCTTATTAGACGTAAAGCCAGGGTTCGAGCCCCAGGCCAGACATCAAAACGAATACAAAAAGTATTTCTTCGGCGATTTCCTCTCAGCAGATTTCTGGCAAAAACTCTGAGAGTAAATAAAATTGCCATGAAAAGTTTCTCAAAAAATCTGTCGTTCGGATTCGACTTTAAACTGTAGGTCCCGCCACTTATGTATGAAATTAACACACACAACATAAGTGGTGTGAGAAACTAGGTCAATAATCCTGACTGAAGGGTTGTAATGACCAATTATGTATGCATTATCAGCCGCAGAGCTGATGTCGTTTGGCCACCTCGGAGCTGCGATTTGGCACCGTTGGACTATTATTTGTGGGGTGCCGTCAAAGATAAGTGTTACGCCGACAACCCAGAGACAATTGACACTTTAAAGGACAATGTTCGTGAAGCCATTGGTGAAATACAGCTGCACACAATCGATAATGTGCTTAAAAATTGGACCGATCGTGTAGGCTACTGCATGGCCAGCCGAGGCAGCCATTTGAATGAAATTATTTTCCATTATTAACCGGAAGGATTGTACTTTAAAATAAAAAAAAGAAATTTGAGAAAATATTCAGTAGTTTTTTTTTTAAAGCATTTTCAAAAAAAAAAAAAGTTATTTGGCGGACCCTTTGTTATTAAAATGAAATCTTGCTACTGTCAAATAAATCCAGTGTAAACGATCTAGATTTTGAGCAAGATTTGAAATCTAATCTACTAGATTTCGCTGTAGTGTAAATGGGCTATAAGGCCTTAATAAACAATATTTCAAAAATTATTATTCATAGGCAAATTGAAGAAAAAAGAAAATTGTTGCCTAGTCACAAAATATTCTGATTTATTATGTAGAAACCATAAACAGCAATAAGAACATTAAATAGGTGCTAAGATGCGAGCTTGTGGTTCAAACCCTAGCTCAGACATCTCGTAGGAAACGAAATGTGAAGAAATATTTCTTCGTTGGCTTACTCTCAGCAATCTTCTGGGAAAAGCTCTGAGAGTCGAATAAAAATTGCAATAAAAATATTCTCAAAAATTTGAACTTTAGACTGTAGTTACTGCCACTAGTGAATAAAATTAATACACACAACTTGGGTGGTTTTAGAAACTAGGTTGTAATCCTGGCTAAAGGGTTGTAATGACCAATTATGTACGTATGTATGTATGTGTGGGAGAGGAATATCCAACCTTAATTGAAAATGATAACGACCAACAAGCAGTGAAACTAGGAAAATTTCAATACAGATCCATTCAAAAAAGCGTGTGGGTGGCTATGAGTGTCACAAACGTTAGTAGCCAATAAAATAGGAGCCTATTATGCCCATGTTATTGAGATTTTTTTTTTTTTCTCATATAACAACGTTTATTATTCCCATTTTATTTTATATTTTTTTTTTCAATGAAAATTAAATGCAATTTAAATGGCCAGGAACCGCCAGCTGTTGCAGCTGTCCTATACGAATGAGGCGAAAAAATATTATCGCTTAACGTTTAAATAAATTTTTCTCTTTTGCTTTTTTTTTGTTGTTTTTGTTGTTTTCCTTTTATAAATAAATAAATATATACGAAGAACATTTAAATGTTTTTCCAATCAATGATTTTTAAATAAATTTTTTATTTTTATTTCAATTTATTTTTTATTTTCATTTGGTTATCAAATTTCTCAAAGCGAACGAACACACAAATTCAGTGAAGAAGGCACGGAATGAATGAAAATAAATTTTTATTTCCCATTTCCATTTAATATTTCGTTTTCAAAATGTCGGTTACAATTTCCGTTTTTGGCTGTCATATTCTTTTGCATTTAATGTCAGCATTGTTATTGGTGTTTGTTGTTGTTGTTGTAATACTTGTTTTAATAAAAATTAATACCGTTATAAATTTGGTTTCTGAACAACTGAAATGAAAAAAAAAAAACCAAAGCATTTCCAATTCTCTCCACACAATATTATAAAAAAAACAGAATATTTTCTCTCCTCATTTGGTTTTTATTTAAAATTACTTGTTTTTTATTTCCGAAAGAATTTTTTTTATTATTATTTCCCTAAAACACCTGGCGATAAAAATCGTTTAACAACAACACCAACAACAACAACATCTTTATCGGCAAGAACATTTATTTACACCTGCCTTGCTTAATTTGTTGGAAAGACGAGAAGAAATAGAGCATCAATAATAATAATAATAATGGAGGAGGTGTGATGACGGAAGTAAAATTTTCATAAGAAAAATAACTCAAGCGAACACCGCACAATTTCCGTTTCCTTGTTCTTTTTTTTCCAATTGACTTGCTGTTGTAATTTTAAACTTGCCCAGCAGCAGCGTTTAAAAGCAAGAGAATGGGGCGTGTGATAAAGGAAATAAAAATAATGACAAGACATTGTGAAGAAGAAATTAGAACAGATGTAACAACGTTACGTTATTATTTAATGAAATCAAAGTAATTTTTTAAGTATCAACAAAGGTAGGCAGACATTAGAAAAAGCATTGTTCTCGAATCGAAATTGTAAAAATAAAATTAAATTAATGACGACCATTAAGTCAATTTTTTTGAAAGCAAAGGCGGATAGTCTTCTAATCTAGTGAGTCACGTTTCTTGTCAAGCTGGCTTTGATCACATTCCGGTAATTATATTTGAGATCTCTGTAAGCATTATGACTTTTTCTTGGTTCTAAAAGTATGAACTACATCTGCTCTCAGCATGGGCAGCCTGTAATATTTCTTGACTTGGTCGATGTGCTGCAATTACCTGCAAACTTCTCTATGCTACTGGAGATTTATCTACGTCAATATAAAATAAAATTTATTTCTCTTAGTGCCAATCATCTCCTTTTTATTTATGCCATTCTCTCATCTACAAGCATAAAAGGTAGTTGAAATATTTTATGCTTTAAGTACCCAACATGCATGTACGTTTGTATCTCTTAAGAAAGCTGTAACTCTTAAAATCTTAGAGAATATTGTTACGAAAATGGAAATGGTGTTGTTAAAATAATAAGCAAAAGCTCCAAAAACAACACAATGGACTTGATCACACATAAAATGATAAACAAAAGTTCCAAAAACAAAACAATGCAGTTGTTCACGTGATCAACGAATGAGTAAACATATAGCGACAAAAAAACAACAGGCTTGTTTACAAGATCGATGAATAAACAAAAATATAGCAACAACGTCCGTGTATAAAAAATATAGCAGAAAGACAAACAAACAAAACAACAACAACTCTGCCTGGACAAAAGTAAACAAGATACACGAACAACAAAAATGGAAACATGTTGTTTACATATTTGGATTGTTCCCGAAGGTCGTCATCATCCTTCAAGGGCATTCATCACACTGTTGATCCAGTGATATAAAAGGCAAGATAAAGCGAGCAACGATGATTCAGTTAGAATTCAGTCAGTCGTGTATGAAGACACGTGATTCTCGGAGTTCGAGTTAAGTTAGTCGTGTGACGACGTCGCGTTGAATTGAGTGAGAATTCAACCAGTGGTGTGTGAAGATACGAGATCGAGTTATAATCCAGTCAGACTTGTGTGCAGACAAGTTGCGTGAAGAAAACAGTTGTTAGTGTGGTGCTTACAAAAAAGGTTGTGAGCAAAGAAGAATAACTAACAAGTGTTGTTGTTGCTTACAAAAAAATGTTGTAAGCAGAGAAATATCACGAATAAGCACATATTGTGAAAGTTATCATTGTATACGTGGAATAAGTTCGAACAGTGGCACAAAAGTTGTGCAGATAATAAAGAATTGACTCAAAATGAAACACAGATTTATTTTTATTTTATTTGCAATCTACGAACTCATATTTTTAACGTTTTTTTAAAGGTAAAAACGTAACAATATGCTAAAATCATCACCACTAATGCTGTGTGTATTAATTGTATACATGAGTGGCAGTACCTGCAGTTTAAAGTCGATTCCAAATGACAGATTTTTGGAGAAACTTTTCATGGCAATTTTATTTTGCTGTTAGAAATTTTGCCAGAAATTCCTCACACAGTCTCCTATATTATTTTGTCTAATCTATTTTATTACAAATACCATAACAACCCTTTGTTTTACACCAGCTTATACAAATATACTCACTTACAAGCTTAATTTTTATAATTTCAAACAATTTTGCCTTCACATCATAGAGCTACAACACATTTTTTATGACCGCCGTTTTCTATGGGAACTTAAACTTCAACACTTTATTGTATATCTCTCTGATTGATCTCAGGCGTTTAAACTAACTCTGAAGTTGCAGTAATCTAGTAGGTAATGTGTTGGCTCATTAGATGCAAACCCGTGGTTCAAAACCCAGCTTCTCAAACATAACAAAATAATTCAAAAATATTTCTTCGGCGACTTCTTGTTCTGGCAAAATCTAAGAGAATAAAACAAAAAATGGTCGTGAAAAGTATTTAAAATTTGCCATTTACCGACGTTGTTAAAGCCGGTTTTGTGCTGAAATTTACCTAGTCTAGTGTGAGACTAGCGACGAAACTTTTTACGGGTTATTGTAGGTTTGGTTGCTGACAAAAGTCTGGAAAATGAAGAGGAGTTGGAGCACCTCCTCCGTAATTATCCAGTCCTGGCTAGTAAAATGTTGAATATCCTGGTTAATGGAATCTAGGACGACATTACAGCTCTACTACGGTTTGCAATGTAATTGAACCGGTTGGTGGCTGTACATTAATGCTCTCTCCGCTAGTTTTACTAAAGCTTAATTGCAGGGCTTCAAATCAACTAAAAACTGAAAAGGAAAATTTCTGTGAGTGTGCATCGAATCGTCAAAGTTTAACAAAATAGGCACCCTCTCCATTTTAAAATTATTGCAATCAGATGTTGAGCATACCTTTGGCAGCAATACATCAATTGTAATGCTTGTCTCACTTGTCTTAACATTAACCCACCGGATTATTTCTTTATTTTCCTGGGATAACCAATCCAAAGAGAGAAAAAAGCACCACCACCCGAAATATATTGCAAGTATTCAGTAATCTGTTGTAATTTTTCTTATTTTATTTACCAACAGATAAGCACAGGATACGGATGGACAGACAGACAGACAGGCAGACACAAACAAATATTCTTTTTTTTTCATGAAAAATACTTCCTTATTTCTTAAAAAAGAAAAAGAAAAACGAATAAGAAAGAAAAAAATGTTTAAATCTTCCAGAAAACTGTTGATTGTAAGACAAATTACGTGCAGCAATGGTGTAGCAGGCAGCAGTAACCCGGCTAAAGGCCAAGTTATTTACAAATAAGAATCGAACGAACGAACGAAGGCACGAAAAAAAACTGTAAATAAATCTTCTTTTAATTTAAAAAAAGAAGGGAAGAAGAAAAACAAATTCGGATCTCTAATATTTTATCAGACGGTAATTGTAAAAGAAGCAATCAGTCAGCCAGCCATTCAGTCAGTCAGTCATCAAGCATGAACAGTTACAGCTGCTTTGTAATGGATTGCTGCCGCTGCTGCTGCTGCTGCTCTGACTGTTGTAGGTGAATGTCAAAAACATTGTACAGTTTGAAATCCATTGAAACGTGCTGTCATTAAAAACGATTGATTAAAGGAAATAAAATGGTTGTTT
The DNA here is from genome assembly GCA_927399465.1 of Sarcophaga caerulescens. NCBI lineage: Eukaryota > Metazoa > Arthropoda > Insecta > Diptera > Sarcophagidae > Sarcophaga > Sarcophaga caerulescens. Next base: position 107,449,943 of record OV656866.1, read on the forward strand.
ATGATTTCACTCCCTCTCTCTCTCTCCGTCTCCCTTTCATTTTTTAAAGCATAAATTGGGGGGCAATGGAGGGCAAACAACATAGAAAATGTTGCCCTTTTTTATTATTAAAAAAAGGGGGAGGAAGCGAAATACAGGGAATTTTATAAATGAGTTATATGCTTCTTCTCCTCTTTTTTAATTTTATTGTGAACAAAACTTAATAAAAATATTACAAAAAATAAAGAAATTATTCAAAAATATATATTTGACTGAATAAATCCAGAACCTGAAAGGCCATAAGATTCTTTATTCAAGAAAATTAATATTAAAATAAGACTACTTTTCCTTCTTATTTAATGCAAAAACTTTTTTTTCATAGTCCTGTAAGCCTAATGGATATGCTTTAAAAAAGGAGTATTATAGTTAAGCCTCAAAGTATACTTTAATTATATAGAAAATGAATACAGTAAAAAACGGTTTGTAAAAGTCAGTTCAGTATAATGTTCAAAAGCAGTTATATAATTAAAGAATAATTGGTTAAAGAATAATTGATAGGAAGGATTTTGACAAATAACCTGTGCTCTAAACTCAAACTCTATATTAACCAACGGCTCATACTAAATAGACCTCTTCAAGGGCTGAAAATAAAAATTCTGAACCTAAAATCTCGGACAATAATTTATTTGCCTAAAACTTAAGAAAATTTAAAAAGTTTTAAAAAGTCTGTTAACCAATAAACCACCTTAGAATATGCTATGGAATACTGCATTTGTGATTTCGTATTTTTTTTACCATTTAAAGGACTTATTTTCCTTCAACAAAATCATTTATTTTCCTTTAAAATAATATTTTTTTATTATTATTTTTCATTTTTTGTTTAATTTTGTTTGCTTTGAAATAGGCTGCAAAATTATTTATTAAAAAGTCTTATGATATGCCGATGATAAGTATGCTTTGTTTTGCATTATTAATTCATAATATTTCGTACTGTTTGTCATTTTTTTTCTAAAAAGATTATTGCCTTTATTTTTCTGGTTATTGTTTTGTTTTGTCTGAAAGTATGCTTTATTTTAATCTTTTTTTGTTTGTTTTAAATTTTTTATTTTATTTTGCCTTAAAATATGCAATGTAATCTCATTTATTTTATAGACAAACGTAATCTTTAGCGTTGTATTAATTTAAAAAATAAGTTTTGCAGAACGATGATTTAATAATGATTTCATGCTTAATATTGGAACATATAAAAAGTATCAGAGGGTTTTAGATTCTTATAACAGAATGAAGTTAGCACGTGAATACTATAGGACTGTCTAAGCAAGCTGTGTCAGGTAGACAGGGAAAATACTATCACCATCTGCCAGAACGTTGTGTGTGATTTGGGAAGTGAAATTTGAAACAGATGCTCGAAAATAGGAGAAACGGACAAGAACGACACTTTCCAAGCCAAAATGGATTTGAAACAATATAAACTTTTGTTGAGTAATGGACGAGGGATAAAATTTGGAATTGTAAGTCGAACTATCCAGAAGTAACATGAGGTTAATAACCAGTTATTTGTATGGGTGTAATCTAGATAGTCTGAACAGAGTAGACTCAAGGTGCTGAGGAAAATGAATCATCAGACCTCATACGTGCAACCTATGTACTGTTAGTGCATCTCAGAAAAAGCAACTCTGTGCCTATAAACCCTATAAACCCCTAGGCAGATTAATATTGAGAGACATCCTTACTGACATTGAGCAATATCTGGAGCTTTGTCAAAGCAATAACATTGGAATCAACATAATAGGAGTTCCCAATTAGAGATAAGGTTTGAACTATCGTGCCGTCTTCTAGTAAACCAGCACACTATGCTGTCTGCAACAGCCTCTACAATCTTATTTTATGATTTAAATTCCATTTTCCCCTAAAATAGGCAATGAAATATTGCCATCCTAAAAGTATGCTTTAATTTTTTAAATTTCTCAGTGTTCAATTATAAAAATTCTTTTCGAATATTTAATTTCCAACGATTATTTGCTTAATACCAAGAAAAATATTTTATTATCCCTTTACTTCCTTTTACTTCAAAATAAATACCGGATCTATAACAGTATTACAGAGGCCTTGTAAGGCTGTCCAAGTTTCCAAGAATTTTCTTGCCATGTAAACAATTTTGCATAATAAATTAGACACAACTGATGAAAAAAGATTTCTGGGTTTTTGAACTTCATTTGTTGATTTGTTGTCAATGGCAAAAGAGAAATGAAGAAAAGAAGGAGGAAAAAAAGTGGCGAACAACTGGAAAAGGTTGAAATAAAGAATAATTTCATCAGGGCAATTGCACATTTCCTGGTATTCCATTATATTCTGAAATAAAATAAAACGGAAACCTTAATTTGTTGACTCCAAAGGCTTGTTAAGCTATTGCTCTACTAAGGGAAAGAGAGAGGATGGGGGGTAGACCATTGGCTTAAAATAAAGGCCAAATAATAAAAATAACTCCCTCTCCCCTTCAAAATTTTAAAATTTCTATTTATATTCCGTCTAAACATTTGAATAAAATTTCTTCATTTTTGTTTGCTGTTTTTGCAGACTCTTTTGGTTTAAATTTCCGAATTAGGTTAACAAATTTTGTGGTTAGAAATGGTTTTTATTTCTCATTTTCTTTTGGTTTTTCACTTCCTTCTCTTGAAAGCAATGATTACCACTAAAACTCTTGATAATATGAGCCCATAAGCTCAATGTCTGCTTATGTTTTCGAGTGTATTTGTGTTTTTGCAAAACCTCAATCAATGTTGATTTCTTTTTATTGCTTTTTTTGCCGTATTATTATTGGTCCATGAGGCTACACCATGAAAGCAACATGAAACGTACCATAACAGCAACAGCCCCAGTAACAACAACAATAATAATAACAACAACAACAACACCAACATAATGATAAAGAAATAATTTTATTTTGAATTCGTTTCTCCTTGCTTCGGTTACATTGTCGGGGTGAGGCCTATTCCCCATACATTTATAGGCTTAAGCCATATAAACAATGGGCTTTTGCGTAAACCGAAACCGAAACTGAAAACAAAAGTATGATTTTCATTTTCATTGGATTTGCAATTTAAAATTTCTTTGGTCATGATCCTTTTGAGTTTTTTTCTTTCCTTCTTTCATTCTTTTCATTTCTGTTTATTTTTATATTCTAATCTTAACCGCATTCCCATAATATTCCTTTAAATATTTGTATTCGAGAAATTTAAATATTGAATGGCATTTGGCATCAGTTCCTACAATCGAAACATAACATAAATATTCTTTAAATTGATGATTATTTGTGTAAAGGACACGCCACAACGTGATGCTGCAAATCCTATTTATACAAGATATTGTAAAGGAGCCTAAATATAGGCAACACTTTATTATAGAATGAAAAAAGAGAGGTCGCCCTTACGAGACTATGTGGAACATTGTGGTAGACTGGATTTCAAAATTACTTCGCAAAAGAAAAAACTGGCCTCACTCACTACAAGGTGGAATTTTCTTTCCCACCCCCTTGTGCTAAACGGAATACCAGTAATGTGGGAACTGATCAACTGTGGGGCAGTTGCACAGTGTATTTGCAAGGGCAAGTGCAGGTGACATAGTTCTTACAAATTCGGCTAGGTTTATGGATCTTATTAATGACAGAATGCAACTTGAATTTGAAAAACTTCACCGAGTGTCTATGTTCGTTTGCATATTCGGAGATCGTACTTATCACAAGAGGATGCATGTGCATGGGTGAAAAATAAAGTAATTATATGTCGCCAACTCAGGGATATGGCGCACTTCTGCTTTTCTATCGATAACTTGCATTTTCCATAGAAAATTTATCGAAGACCAGCATTTTCTACAGAAAATTTATCGAAGGCCAGCAATTTCTATAGAAAATTTATCGATTACTTATGTTTTGTACAGAAAATTTATCGATTTCTTGAGTTTTCTGCAGAAAATTTATTTGTTAATTGAATTTTCTATAGAAAATTTATCGATAACTTGCATTTTCTATTTCTGTTTTGTTTTCAATTTAAATGTATCGATTACTTGCATTTTCTATAGAAAATTTATCAATTACTTGAATTTTTTATAGAAAATTTATCGATTACTTGAATTTTCTATAGAAAATTTATCTATTACTTGCAATTTCTATAGATTGATTACATGCATTTTCTATTGAATATTTATCGATTACTTGTATTTTCAATTGAATATTTATCGATTACTTGTATTTTCTATTGAAAATTTATTGATTACTTGTATTTTCTGTTGAAAATTTATCGATTACTTGCATTTCCTATAGAAAATATATCGATTACTTGCATTTTCTATTGAATATTTATCGATTGCTTGCATTGTAATAAATAAAAGAACTAGTTGTTTAGTTCAGTGATCAAAATAAGATGATTTCTCTTTATTAAAATTTCTTCTTATATACTATTTCATTTTCTAATTCTATGAGTGACTTTCTAAACTCACTCATTAACTTAAACTCTACTCAAAATACTTAAAATAAAATATGCTTAATGCATTTTGTTGCCATTGAATTAAACAAAAGTGTTCTGGATAGCACATGTTCACTTAGGTCAGTTTACACTAGTGACACACTTCAGAAACTGAAATTATTACTATACCTAGGTCAGTTTACACTAGTGACACACTTCAGAAACTGAAATTATTACTATACCTAGGTCAGTTTACACTAGTGACACACTTCAGAAACTGAAATTATTACCGCATAAACAACACACACAAATATAAACAAATATGCGGTTGGTTCAAAGAAACAATTTGGTGTAACTCAATACATTAAATCAGAGTATGCATTTGTACTCTACAATATGCGTACACTACAGCATTTTCTATTGAAAATTTATCAATTACTTGGATTTCCTATAGAAAATATATCGATTACTTGCATTTCTTATAGAAAACCTCAACTTAACAAGACAAATACAAAAATCTGCTGCATTATTATACTGATGCACTTCGGACCAACCCTTCGTCGATGCTTGAAATAACTTTACATCTTGCCACTTCCAGTTGTCGGAGCTGAAGTTTAGACATTTACAGTCCTATGTACTAAGTATAAGACATTTCCCAAAAGTGAATTACGGCCTTCAAAACTATTGTATATGGCCTTGGCTTTTCTACGAAGATTTTTAGGTTTCAGAATCTTTTTTGTCATATTTTTCATAAATTTTCTGTAAATGTGAGCATTTCCAACACAAAAAAATGCTTTTTTTTCTTTAAATTGGGACCCAATTTTTTGTCAGAAGTTAAACTAATGGAAACAAAAAAAAAATACTTGCAACAATAAAAAATAGAAAATAAATAAGAACTTCACTCATTTATACATTCATTCAGTCATTCATTCCTTCATTCGTTCATTTGGCCATTTCATTGTCCTTATTTTACAACTAAAAAGCAACCCAGAATTGTTATTTAACTTTTTCAGAAAAATACCCCAGAGACACATAATATCACACATTTAAGCAGCACATTGCCACATATGCCGCATGCCCCTCCTCATAAAAAAAACCCAAAAAGATCACATAGAAATAATCAAACATGCATGCATACAATCACACATACTATCACACATATTTATTCGAATAAAAAACTACAATTTTTGAAAACGAATAGACTCTCCAAACTTATGAACGAAAAAAAAAAAACAAAAACGAGAAAAAAAAAACTCTGACAGTGGCACTGGCAGTGCTAATAGTAAAGCCGGAGCTGTATTGTTTCGTAGTGTTAGTGTTAGAGAATCAAGCATGAATATGAAATTCAGTTGGTTCTGGTACTTAAACAACCAAAAAAAAATAAAAAAATAAACTATATTACAGTGGGAGGAAAAAATAAAGAAACTTGAGGATAATTATGGTTTGAATTTTAAATCAAAATTAAGGGACTGGTTTTTTCTATTGCAGGGTATTGTATGGGAAATATGGAAATAGAATAGTATTAGTGGGAACGACAGATTCAAAGTAAATCAAAACTCATGTGACAGAAACCTATCTGTGATAGAAATTTAACATTTGACAAGATTCTTGTCTGCCTAAAAGATATCCTAGCAATTCCTATATGAATGTTTAGATTGGTACTCGGCAAGTGTGTGGCTGTTCTAATAAGTTCGTCACACAACTACAGAGTTACCCAGAATATTCCCATAACCAAGAACCCATATTAAACTGATACAAAACTACAGCGCGAATCGATCAAGGGGATTGCAATATATGCCCACCAATTTAGAGATGAAGGTAGCTCCCGAATAAATACAATTGACGTCTAGCTGTCAGAGAAGATAGTAAGAGATTTCCTACTTACCTTCACCACACTATAGTAGTTGGAGAGACGGTGAATTATCTGAAGATTAAGTCCTGTGGAGAAAATTCGCCTCCTATCTTATTCTTAAGTTTAGAAACATCTGAGTAAACTTCCACAGAACCCCCATAATAGATCGTGCCAGATGGCCTAGCCTTCCCTATTGGAATTCTGATGTAAAATCGCCTATTAAGAGATTCGTTCGGAATGGACTTTAAGCTGTAGGTCCCGCCACTGATGTACAAAAATTAACGGTCACAACATAAGTGGTGTGAGAAGCTAGGTCGTAATCCTGACAGAAAGGTTGTAATGACCAATTAGGTATGTACAGTAGTTGAAGAAACGGTGAGTTATCTGAAGATTTAGCCCTGTGGTGAAAATTCCCCGCCTATCTTATTCTTAAGCCATCTGAGTAGACTTCCACAGAACCTCCAGTGTTGACCGAGTCCAATGGCCAGTATTCCCCAATTAGAATTCTGATGCAAAATCGCTTATCAAGTGTAATTTGAGTCGAGGTATAGTCAGATTCACGCAGGATTTGGATAGAGAAGTGTCCGAAAAGTATTATGTTCGAGCGTGACAGAGAATTACGCCGCATTACAACAAATACCGCATGTTGTATGGCAAGTAACCGAAGCCGAAAACTTCAAGTAAGTAGCCTACATTATACTGGGTCCAGACATGCACCTTTATTGCGTAAATCGCAATAAACGGCATTATTGATCTCAATATTTCATATAAAATTTCAATTAATTATTGCTCAATAAATTCATAAATTGTTATAATATTGATAAAAACTTTAAATACAACAGTGTCATAAGTACGTTCAGATCACATTTTTCCGAACGCTTTCTATTAATATTTGACAACTCAAATGTAAACAATGACAAATAAAAAATGGAAGGTCAGCAGAAAGGTTTGTATTTTATTTTGAGTTTCATTTTCCTCTAACAGTGCCATAAGCAAAAGCTTTCTTTTCTGCAAGCTATCCAGTATTATCAAATTTTTCTTTCTCATCCTTCTGAGAAAAGCCACTTTGGAGTCAAAAGTAGTCCCTATTAACCGCAACAGCTCGGCGTTTCGGTTAATCATTTTTTTTAAAAAATTTTTTGGCACAAATTTTCGCGATTAAATTAAAAGCAATGTTGTTGAAGCAATCAGCTGTTTTGTTTACCAGCTGTCAAATAAATTTTCGTATATTATATGTCTGAACGCTAAAAATTTTGTTCTCAATAAACCGAATATTGATTTAATAAAAGTTCATGTCTGAACATAGTATTACTGAGAACTAATTTTCATTCTGTCAGTGAAGGAGTAAGGATGTATAACCATCAGTTCAGCAGGCAGCCAGTTTTTAAATGGGAATTTTCAATTTTTATTGTCATTTTTCCTCTACCAAAGTATACCCATCTCTATACGAGTATTTTTATCTCCCACTGTACATGTATATACATATGTATGTAAGTATGTATGGTATGTAGAGAAAAATATTACCCAATAGTAGTAGTAGTAGTAGTGGCAGCAGTAGCAAGTAGTAGCAATATTTGCTTAAGATTGAACATGTGTAAGGCTTGAATTATAAATAAAGTACCACCACACAATATGAGAGAGAACGAAAAAAAAAGGAACGAACGACTTTTTTCATTCTTTTGTTATAAAAATAAATACGAGAAATTGTGTCGAATAGACAGAGACAAAAACCAAAACAAAATACGAGTGCCCTAAATTAGTCGATTGTTTATTTTTATGTTATTCTCTTTTTTGTTGTTGTTGTTGTTGTTGTTGTTTTTATTTAAAACCATTTATTTAATAAATACTGACTTTAAATAAGAAAAACTGGTAGATTAACTATTAAACAAAAGACATATTTTGGCACGATTTAAATATCAATTTTTTGTTTTTTTTTTTTCTAAGCCTAAAAGTAGACCTTGTTTCTATAATAAGAAATTGTTGTTAATTTATTAAAAAAAAGGAAAATTAAATAAAAATAATATAACCCGTCTTAAATTGTAAATAGTAAAAAAAAATTAATTTAAAAATCAAAAAATGTTGCATACTTCCAGACTTAACAGTTTTGTTTATTGTCAAAGCATATTTTTGGGTTTAAAGTGACAAATTATAGATTAAAGACAAAATTTTTTTAAATTTCTGATTACATTTAACAAATTCTGGTAAAGTGCAAACAGTTTTGACTAATAAATTGGATTTTAGACTAAACAAATATGGTCCAAATATGGACCAGGGAAATTGAAGCGTCAAATTTAAATTAAATTAAAAAATTATCATCGCCTAAAGTGTTTTATGAAGTGTGAGAAATCTATGTTAGTAAAAGTTCAGTCAGTCTTTTGTGAAGACGCGGTGTGTTTCAAGAGAGTAATCTTAGGTTGAAGATCTCCGTTACAAAGATCTGTCGAACAATTGTTTAGTAATTGTTATTGTTTATGCAGAGGGTGTAAACAGAGGAATAACAAAGAAAAGCAATTCTTGTTGTTTACATCAAGTTGTGAATAGTGGCACACAGAATTAAATTAAAAACTAAACCAATTGCAATCTATGAGCTCATATTTTAAACGTTTTTAAAAGGTAGGTTTGCATTGTCACTTTCCACGTAAGTTCAAAGCGACTATTTCACAGAACGGTTTAGAACAAAGCAACGTGAAGGAAAAATTGTGTTGAATTTTCAACAGACCAGTACGGTTCAGTACTTTATATTTCACTCCACTTGGAGACGATTTTGAGCGGCTCAACTGTAGGAATCGAGCCTTAGGAATCTCTGAACCTTATGTTTCGTTAGATTAAATTATAGACAGCTTTCCCCTCTCCACTTTTATTTATTTATTTAAAAAACATCTATGGATCAAAATCCTTACAGACTATTTACATTTACAAATTATTAATTAGAATATAAATTTTCAAGTGTTCAAAGAAAGTATAATATTACGTTTTATGATATTAACATTCAACGAGTAATCAATTAAGTGTAAAAATAATTAAAGTTTCTACATAATCTCCTTAATGGATCATTGTTAGCATAATTAGTTTAATGATATTTAAGTTGAAGGGGTACGAAATTTCTTGTTGGTCTAGAAGGAACATTGAAGCAGATATTTCCCAGTAGAAATTCCGAACAAATAGAGCCATTCAATAAATTTATCAGAACGCTTATATTCAGTACCAAGCGTCTACTTTCCAACGTAGGTAGTTTAATTAAAGCAAGTCGTGAAGAATAAGATTGTAGGTTCACACTTGGATTCCACGTCGAGTTTCCCAAACAAAATAAAAGAAACTGCTTTTGAACAGATTCTATATTGTTTTTCTGATAGGAAGTAGAGGGATCCCAAATAACCGATCCATACTCTAAAATAGGCCTTACCAAGGCAGTATACAATCGAGTAGTTATTTTACGATCAGTAAACTCCTTAGCCCAACGTTTTATGAAAGCAAGCACCCCACGGGCTTTATTAATCATCATAGTTATATGTTTATTAAAGTTTAATTTGCTATCGAGGAGAACTCCTAAGTCAAGGAACTCAGTAACTATTTCCAGCTCACAGTGGATTCTGTGGAGTTTATCGGAAAGCCTACCACTCTATGGCCATTTTCCACGGGCTCAGAGGGTCAACGAGTTCTGAATTCTTTCTCCAAATCTTATCGCTATAGCTGCATGAGGGTATAAATCGCCAACAAACAGGATGATTCTCTTTTCCACAGAGGGGGTCGAATGTTATTAGAAGAATCCACACTGTCAATGAATGTTGCCCTACAGAACTATTTATGCAGGCAATTCCTGTTTAGCCTATCCTCGTATCTTTTGTAATTGAATTGTAAGTTTTAAACGTTAATAATAATCGTAATTATAAGAGCATTCAGCAATATTTAATAAATTTGATTTTGAATATGAATTTAATTTTTGAACAAAAGCTTTTTAGTTCTACTTAAAACCCTGTATGGCTTAATGGCTCAATTCTGAAGTGATCACAAACCGCCAACCGAAATAAAGTCCAAAAATATTTTGGAAAATTTATTTGTTTAAACAATAAAACATTAAAACAACAATTACTTTGTAATAAAACCGTTATAAAATGGTTTATTAATTTTATAAATACTTCACCAGGTATAATAAACAAATAAATTGAAATAAAATCAAAAAAAAAAATTCTGGCTTGGAAAATTAAATGGTATTTTAAAAAAGGGGATAAAAATAAAGGAATACTTGTTTATAATTAACAAAATATCAACAACAATGCCGTTGTCCTAGCGATAATAATAATAATAAATAAAAGTTTTAAATTTCCATTTCGTAGTCAATATTTATAGCACTTGCAAGCACACAATACACTGACTTGGTTGGTTTGGTATATTAAACTGTAATTCAATTAATGTTGCATACTTTTTGGCTTTTAATAAATATAAAATACAATATTTTTGTTTTGTTTCGCATTGTTTTGTTCATTTTTCCAGCATTGTTCTGTTTGTGTTGCCTTCATTAAAATTTCATTTTGGCAATTTCATTTATTTATTGTTTTGTGAACAACAGCAAACAAAAAAATTATTATTTTACGCTGCTTTTACATTTCCGCATTATTTATTTACTATTCATATATATGGTGTGTGTATGTGTAGCATATTGTTTTAGCTTTACAGCACAGTACTTTGTATTAAAAACTGTCGCCTAAAAGTATGTTAATGGTCGTTTATTGTAATGGCTTAATATATGCAAGTAAACAATAATTAAAAACGAGTCACACACAATATATTTTTGAAATATTTTGAATAAATGCCATACAAATAATTTTAATTTTAGCTACGTATAAATAATAAAAATTAATTTTTTTTTTGTTATGAATTCCATTAAATAAACATTTTAATAGAAACTTACTAAACGATTAATTATTCTTGTATGGCTTTTATGCAAGGCCTGCAAATAAAAGAAATTTAATCAAATTAGAATTTCCTTCGAAAAATTAAAATTAATTTAAAAATTCACAGAAATTATTTTTAAAAACATGCGGCATACTTTTAGGACAATAAGAATATGGTACATAACAACGGGCGTTTCGAAGCACTTAGTTTGTATGAGGTCAACTCGAGAATAGTTAAAAACTCCTGTAATGTTTTTCAAGTATTCATAAGTGGGTCATTTTCATTCCGTAGATGAAATTCCTATACTCTGATAGAGATTTCTTTGTAGAATAACGCCAAACTGTGAATTTTTTTGAAAATGTTCCTCCATTGAACATTTAACACTTTGTAATCGTAAACCATATTACAATAAAAAATGAAAAAGTATGCTCCCAGAAAGTATGCTTTGATATATTTAAGCGCGTTTTGGGTAGGCTATAGATTTTTTAATACTTCTTTTAATTTCAAATAATTTCCTTGTAATAGAATAGATTAAATAGCATTAAAAAAAGAAGATTTTCTCAACAGAGGAGAGAGAAACCGTTGGGTGGATATGGTAGTAAACAATAAATAATCAAAATAAAGTATTCTTAGACAAATTATCGATTTCTTATTAAATTTAGAATGAGTATTGAATTCTTTTCCTCTACACGTTTTTTATTGACAACTTAAGCCTAAAACAGCATAGGCAAGGAAATTAAACAGACGAAAATATTTTTTAAGCCCACATAGAAAAGGAAAATATTGCGCATTTAACGAATTAATCAACTTTTTCTTTTTTATTATTATTTTTTTCTTTTATTCCATTTAAAAACCATTTGTTGGTTATTAAATTGCAAATTTAAGCCCTTTTCATTCATAACAATTTAAATCGCCTAAAAGCCTGCTGTATATGAGAAGGATTTTGTTTTGAATCCGGCATTAGGCAATACAATAAATCATAAAATGAGGGAAATCATGGATGGAGGGAATAAAAATTCAATCTTTGGCTAGAAATCAATCTTTTAATATTGAATAAGGATTTTAATTCCTACAAAAGGTCTGCTAAAAATAAACGGTATCATCAAAAGATATAAGACCTCTTAATAATAAATTTAAATAGAATTTTATATACAAAAGATCTCAAATATAATCATCCATTGTAGAAAAAAATTATAAAGGAAGCAATCTCTTTTGAAAATTTCAATATATTTTGTAAATATTTAATAATATTGTTACGAAAATGAAAAAATCTAGATACTGGTGTTTTGCTTTTATATCGCTTAACATTAAAATTATATAAAAAAGCTACAAAAACAAAACAATGCAGTAAACAAACCTGTTTACAAATTATCGTACTGCTTAATATAACAAGAAACACCAGCATAATAGAAATGGTAAACAAGTAAACAAAAATACAACAACAACACTGCAAGAATAAATGTAAACAAAATACACAAATGACACTACGATAATAAATGTTTACATTTAGATTTCGAGAAGACGAAGTCATGTACATTCGCTTTAAAGCACTTTCATCAGGCAAGGCAAAGCAGGCGACTGAGTTAGTGAAGTTCAGTCAGTCTTGTGTGAAGACGCGGTGTGTTTGAGTTATCCTGGTTTGAAGATCTTCATTACAAAGATCTGCCGAACATTTGTCTAGTAATTGTTATGGTTTATGCAAAGAGTATAAACAGAGGAATAACAAACAAAGCAATTGTTGTTGTTTACATAAAGTTCTAAACAGCGGCATACAGAATTGTCCGAATAATAAAGAATTTTAATTAAAACTAAACACCAAATTTATTTTTAATTTATTTGCAATCTACGAGCTCTTACTTTAAACGTTTTTAAAAGGTCAAAACGTAACATTATTAATCCTAGGAGTATGCAGCTTTAAGTTAATTGGCCATTACAACCATTTAGTCAAGATTACAACCTAGCTTCTCACTCAACCCATGTTGTGTGTATTAATTTTATACAAGAGCGGTGGGTTCTACAGATTAACGCTGAATTTTTGAGAAGCTTGCCATGACAATTTTCTTTTACTCCCAGAGTTTTTGCTGGATGACTACTGAGAAAAAGTGGCTGAAAGAAATACTTTTTTAAATTGGTTTAGAGCTGGGGTTTGATATACAAGACTGAGATGATTCCCATTAGAAAACGTTACTCGTTCGAAATACGTTTGGTGTTTACCCCTAGTAAACTTAAGTTATTCAATACGAATCTAAAATCAATGCTGCTCTACGAATACACTCTCGGATCTCCAGCAGTTACAATCGCTAACTACTGCCTTCTGCTGATCAAATTTGTAGACCAGCAGCAGCTTATGGATTGAAGTGAAATATTTATGCGACTAATTTGCAAATTTTTGATGCTTTTCTCATGAATCTTTGAAATGAAAAAATCCATTTGCTTTAAAATATATTTTTAAATTGAATTTTCATTAAATTAAACAATAAAAACCACACTATGAAAATAACTCAGAAATTTATTATTTCAGTGTTTTTTTTTCAATACAATTCCTTTTATAAATTACACAGCGGCCAGCCCAGGTATGTATGTATGGATATGGAGGGAGACCAAAATATTTTCATGTGTATACAAATCAAATTAATCTGTATGCTTTGTATCATTTATACACCATAAATCAACACAGTTTAATTCGATTGCAAATACCCAATATTATGCATTATGTTCTTTCTGTACGCTCTGATTTCAAAAAACGTAGAAAAAAATGAAGAAAAAATTCAAAAAATTTCTGCGTATCCCAGTCTACTGTATCCAGCCATCCAGCCAGCCATACCACTACCACAGCACATTTTAAACAGCTGCGGCCGTGTAGACAAATGCAGGCAAATATTAAGCGTAGCGTATAAATGGCGGTAAAGTGGCGGTATGACAGTGTGTTGCCCAAGGTGTGCAATTTATCTGCAAGTTTCACTTGCTGCTCCGTTTTTCCCCTCCACCTCTTCCGTCCACGCATCCATTTCAATTTAAACAAATCACCATAAATTTTAAAAGTGGTTTTTGCAATTGTATGGCTCGACAGGGAGTGAGTAAAATATGCAGAGAACGTGTTGGCCATTTACTTAAAAGAATTTAAAGAAAAATTCTGCAGGTATTTCGAGAGAAAAAAAATTTATTTATTAAAGCGTTTAAAAAAACATAAAAAGAGAATTTAAAACAGAAGTAATTTATAAAGCAAAAGTAAATATTTTCATGTATTTTTAAATGCAACTGTAGCATATCGATTGCATGCCAAAGTTTCATTTGAAACTGTCCAATCGATTTCGATGTGGGAAGGAAAGATTGTGAATTTCTGAAGTGATGCTATCAAAGACGAGAACCATTTAGTCACCCCAAAAAAATTAAAGATGGTGAGAAGAACACATAACTCCCCGATTAGTGGTGTCCAAGTCAAAGAGAAGGCACAAAACAGAAGCGTACTTGGTTTTATAAAACGGTGGGCAAATGAATTTAACGATCCTTATGTTACTAAATCGCTATACACATCTCTTGTAAGGCCTATACTCGAGTATGCATCCATAATATGGGATCCTCTATATAAAAAATATTCCGACGTCATCGAATCTGTACAAAAGCAATTTCTGATGTTTTGTCTCCGAGGACTGAATTTCAATCCCACAAGTTTACCTTCTTATTCTGCCAGACTAGCATTAATCAAACTTCCGACACTTAAAAGCCGCAGAACTATGTTAAATATCTCGTTCATATTCAATGTAATTACTGGTGATATTGGCTCCAGTTTTTTAATCCATAATATCACGTTTAATGTTCCTCAACGTCCGTCACGTCATTTTTCCCCATTATCAATACAATTTTTAAGATCCAACTACACTGGTGCTGATCCAATAAGGAGAATGTGTAATGAATTTAATAAATTGTAAATATATGCTAATTGATTTTTCTTTATCGAATAATGTTATAAAAAATAATGTAATTAAGTATTTAAGTAATATTACTTGATTGCCTGCAAGGAATATTTCCATAGGCAATTAAAATAAAAAATAAATTAAAAAAATAAACATTTGCAGAAATTTTAAATTGTTTGTTTCCAACATGTTAGCATAAGCTAAGTAGGTAGGTAATGGAAAACAGGTCTAATCGCAGACCAGAAACAGTCCATTGGAAAAAAGGAAAGAGTTAAAGACATACTAAAAAGGTAGGTAACCTAGCAGTGAATTAGAAAAAATTAAAGGAAGAGAGAGAGAGAGAGAGAGAAACTGTCAACACAAGTCAACTATTACCCGAAAAACACCTCTTAGTCTTATAAATCCTAGCGGCAGCTAAAGTTGTAAGGCTTTTGAAAAAACCATTGCTAAGAATCTTAAGTCTTTAGCTCCGTTCAGGAAGACAATGGCACAGGATGTATCAAACGCACTCCGACTCCTTCACAATACCAGAAATCCTACAGAAAGAAGCGTTGCTGTCAGACCTCAAGATTCAATATACCACCAGGAAACATATCGAATTCCTAACAGATGCAATATTGAGTTTGAATATCCATTCCGTTCTAAAACAGTATAACCTAGCCCTTCACAACCTAGGGATTGTGAAGCCTTCTCTGTTTCCCAAAGAAGAGTCCATTCACAGCAGTGCCCGATCCGGTAAACATAACTATTCGTATATACAGAATGGTCCTCACTTAAATGGATATGTAGCCTCTACATATAAGGGGTGATTTTTTAAGAGCTATAGGAAACTTTTTCCAAAAAAAACACATAAAATTCAGAAAAATGCATGAAATCTTTATTTGAATCGATAGTACGGTCCATATAATTTAACGTTTGAAGATTATTTCATGCAAATGTTGCCCGCGACTGCGCCTCAAATGTTCCATCCGCTTAGTCCAATTTTGGCATACTCTTTCCAACATTTCGGCCGGTATCTCGCGAATAAATAATTCAATGTTGTCTTCCAATACGTCAATTGAAGAGGGCTTGTCTGTACAGACATGAGCTTTAACATAGCCCCACAAAAAATAGTCTAAAGGCGTTAAATCGCACGATCTAGGCTGCCAATTGATCGATCCCGAACGTGAAATAAAATGTTCACCGAACTCGCCTCTCAATAAGTCTTGTTGAAACCACATGTCATGCAAGTCAAGCTCTTGCATTTTAGGCAAAAAAAATTTGGATATCATCTCACGGTAGCGCTCACCATTCACAGTTACGTTACGATTCGCAGCATCTTTGAAGAAGTACGGTCCAATGATGCCAAATTCAATGATTTGCAAGCGTTGTTCGTTTGTAAGACGATTCATGGTTAAATTATAGACCAAACTGAAGATGTTTGACAGTGAAACAAAACACGAAACGTGCGTGAGCTGTTTAAACCAGTGTTGCCAAAAAGATAATAGCTAAAAAATCACCCTTTACTTATTTCTGTATTGACTCTCATTACTCAGAGTGGTTGCGTAACAATTCCGAAAATTATTGAGTTTACAGGTTCTGTCCAGTGAAAGTTGAGCAGGAAACAGATGGAAACAGACTTAACATAAGCAGAGACGGGCGCTGTAGGAAAGCTCCTTACTTTTCTGGTACCATCTACATACATACATACATACATACATAATTGGTCATTACATTCCTTCTGTCAGGATTACGACCTAGTTTCTCACACCACTTATGTTATGTGTGTTAATTTTGTACATGATTGGCGGGAACTACAATCTAAAGTCGTCTCTGAACGACAGATTTTTAAGGAATTTTTCATGGTAGTTTCATTTACTTCCAGAGTTTTTGCCAGAAATCTGCTGAGAGGAAGTCGCCGAAGAAATATTTTTTGTTTGATGTCTGACCTGGGCTTTGAACCGTAGTCTTATGTCTAATAAGCCAACACACTGCCTTTTAGACCATTAGGTACCATCTAATCCATCTTTATCTGACATATTTTTTTTGAGCTTTCCTTTCAACATAGGAAGAGCTTATCGTAGTGTCTGAGAATATCAATTAATTTTTGGCCTACTTCTTAAATTTTAATTTAATTTAATCGGCAAAGTCGGGTGTCCATCATGTACACTCTCTTTATTATTAAACCTCAACTAACCAGCTTAACTCTTTGTTTATATCCCTTTGAACCACAAACCTGCTTTCCTCACTCACACACAACTTGTTCTCCTCCTCCTGTCTCTGTAAAACCAATTAACAAAAATGGTACCAAATATCAAGTAACAGTAACAATAATTGGTTTTTATTACCCTACACACACATACATACACACATGTAATACACGCACATACACAGATAGAAACCAAAAACAAATCAAAACAATACAACACAGATAAAGAGTAAAACAAAAACATTTTCTTTGGTTTTTACAGCATTTGGTGTCATAAAAATGAACACACAAAAAAAAAAATCGTGACATCTTTTGAAATTTGTTGAATACAGTTACACTCACACACAGATGTTATACTCATAACCATAGCATACATTGCAAAAGGGGTACCCAACATTTACTCCCACAAACAGTTATAAACACTCGCACACACAGAGACACAAAGCAAAGAGAGAAAAAAAGCAAAGAGAAACGATTAAACATTCAAACAGTGACCACTTGTGTTAAAGCTTATCAAAATTGTTTTTCAGCCATTAAAATAACTCACACACTCATGCACATACACACACACGCACTCTTTTAATATTTTCAATTGATATAAACGCATACATTTACAATAAAATTTACACTCCTATAGAGACCCACACACACACACATACACACGCAATAATGTTGGCATGTGGTTATAAGTGCTGCTATGAAAATGTGCATGTTTAAGAGTCTTTTTTTTTTTTGTTTCTTATCCTCTCTCTCTCCCTGTTTTATTTCTGTGTTTTATATTTGCT
Source organism: Sarcophaga caerulescens (assembly GCA_927399465.1). Lineage (NCBI taxonomy): Eukaryota > Metazoa > Arthropoda > Insecta > Diptera > Sarcophagidae > Sarcophaga > Sarcophaga caerulescens. The sequence continues at coordinate 107,468,014 of OV656866.1, forward strand.
GCATGGAAGTGTTTGCATGTGTATTTGTAAATGTGTGTGAGTGTTTGTGTTACTTGTTACAGAATTTTATTACTTTTCTCTTGCTAGTCTCATGCATGTTGTTTGGTGTTGGTTTGTTTTGTTGTTGGTTTTTATTGCTGCTGTTGCTTATATATGGGCTGCATGTTCTATGCAACATCTTCTTGCTGGTAATCAGCATACCTGCAATTGCTAATAATCATGTTGTTGTTGTTGTTGTGTTTATTATTGTTTCAATTCAATTAAAAGTTGAATGGTATTGCTGCTGCTGCTGCTGCTGTTGTTGTTGTCCTTTTCCCCATTAAACGCCTGTTGCCAGATACCTTTTCTATGTTTATACGCTCTTCTAAAATTACAGCAACAACGAAAAATTCTTCATAACAATTGTCATTTTCCTCTTAATGCTGACTATCTAAGCTTTCTCTTCCTGGCTTTAATGATAGAACAGGACATAAGGCTTATGAGTCGTTTGCTTTGTTCTAAAGTGAAGCGTATTACAATGCAAATGTTCTGCAGCGATCGAATAAGCCGTGCGGTCGTGATAGAACAATTGCAGCTTCTCAGCTATTTCATGAACAAATTTCAGCAAGTTAAAGTAGATGACATGCCATGAATATTCGCCTTCAATTCACAATTGCTGCTTGAATGGCTTCCCATGGTTTCAAAAGTTCTTGTTAAACCCATGGTTGTTTCTTCTTAACAGGACTCTGTGAGAAGCAAATCAAGATCTTTGAGCTATTACTCGACCTTGTATTGCCTCTGCTGCATACAAACCATCATTTACACGTTGAAGTCTGTGGAGCATGAAATCAGAACAATAGTTTGAGCAATCGTTGTGCTTTTTCAACACTTTTTGGTACAAAATTCCCAAGGTTCTGCCAAAGTAAATTACGAATGTTTATACATTCTAAAGTTACTTGCTTTGAGAAGTTTCCCACGTGTAGATTTATTCTCCAACAAGTTGAGGTTACGTAGAACTCGCCGTAGTTAGTCTTAATTTTATACATGAGTGAAGGGACCTACAGTCGATTCTGAACGACAGATTTTTTTGAGAAACTTTTCATGGCAATTTTATTTGACACTCAGAGTTTTTGCCAGAAATCTGAAATATTTTTTCATATTTCGTTTTGTTGTCTGACCTGGGGTTTGAACCGAGGCCTTACGTCTAATAAGCCAACACACTACCTACTAGACCGCGGCGATATGATTCCATTTTACTATAATCTAAACGATACAAAAGAAAACAGGAACTGCTGGTGCATAACACATGTCCTATAGTGTGAATATTAGGGAAATCTCTGTATCAACAATTTTCCATATCTTCTTCCAGTAATCCTCCACTTAAACAAACTTCTTTTTAGCTTCTTCCAAAACACCTTCTCTAAGACGAGTTATGTTGCATAAACTAAGTAGTGGTGGAAGAGCATTCGTATCGAAAAAATACTGAAATCCAGACAACGTTTTCATTTTACGAAAATATTTCATAAAATATAAATTATGTCATGGTGTTCCTGTTATTTTCGCCTACACTGTATCAGTTTAACTGTGTAAAACAGTTACTACTGTCTTCAATTAAACATATTCAAATTAATGTTTTCATGTAGTTTAGCATGTATGACTGTGTACCGTGTATGCGTATGTGTCAGTGTTTGAAACTTTTGTTTTAAAACGCCTGCATGTGTATGCATGTGACATTTAGTAGTTGTGGCAGTACAGTACCGTTGTAGTTGTAGTAGTAGTTGTAGCCATCAACAGTATCTACAGTTACATGGCTTTGTTTTGTTAACTATTACTAGCTTAACTTTTGTTACAATTGGCCATTAGAAATGATTTATGTTTACTCTCTCACTCTGTCTCTCTCTCTCTCTCTCTCTCTCTCAAACACACAAATAGGCACCTATGTACACAGGTATGCATTCAGAGTGACAACTACACGATCTTGCGAGTTTGATTTTGTCTTGGAATAGGTTAGGTTAGGTTAGAGGACGTGTACTTGTCCGTTAAGACAAGTACAATACCCGGAGGTCGAAATTGACCCATTCCTTCCTTGGAGAGGGAAGGAAATAGAGGGAATAGGATGAAAGGAGGGCATAAGGGTAAGGGGAGGATGGGAATCACACAGAAAGAAACAGACACAAACAAGGGTTGAGCGCGCGACTACACTTATGAAGCCCTAGCACCTCTCAACCAGCTCAAATGAATGAATCTGTGGAGAGCCTTGATGTCGGCTCTCGACACAGAACTCAAGCTCTCAAAGAAGGCTCTGCCAAGGGTCCTCAACCTCAACCTACCAAGGGCTGGGCAGTTACAGAGGAGGTGTTCGATAGTCTCTAACTCCTCCTCATCGCAACATACCCTGCAATAGTCCGGCTGGGATCTGTTCCAGATCCCCGTCAGCGACCTAATCTCGCAGTGCCCTGTGATAAAACCGACAACCAACCTTACGCTGGCCTTAACCAAGCCCAGCAGCCAATATCTTGGAATACTGTTTGAATACTTTTTAAGAGGCTTTTGGTTTATTTTTGTGCAGAAATTTGATAAAGTTCGGACGGAAAAGAGATGTTGTGATCAATGAAATATGGATTCAAGTAACACAGCCTCTTTAATTGTAATATTCCAATACAGGCTAATGGAGAAGAAAAGAGAAATTTTCAGTATTTTCTTGAGTTTATAGAAACATACTCTTCAGGACTATTATGCCGTATATTCGGTCGCAATATCCTTCGCAGTGCGAACTGCATTGAAAGTCTGGCTGTATTACATACATACGTACATAATTGGTCATTATAATCCTTCAGTCGGGATTATGAACCTAGTTTCTCACACCACTAATGTTCTTTGTATTAAATTATAGATGAGTGACGGGACCTACAGTTTGAAGTCAACTCCGAACGACAGATTTTTGAGAAACTTTTCATGGCAATTTTTTATTTACTCTCAGAGTTTTTGCCAGAAATCTGCTGGTAGGAAGTCGCCGAAGTAAAATTTTTTCATAATTTCGTTTCGATGTCTGGCCTGGGGATTCAACCGAGGCCTTACGTCTAATAAGCCAACACACAGAAATTAAGCAGCTGAATTCTGAAGATTAGTGTCCATGGTGCTTGAAACTGAAAGGATTGGTCTGACAATACACTTTCAAAAAAAAAATACAAATTTTCTATTGAAAACAAAACTTGTTTCAGAAACCACCTGTGCTACAGTGTCTCTTGCATTTATCTGCTGCAACATGTTAACGACTGTGTCCCTCCCCTAAACCATGTTGCACACATTTATTTTGAATGAAACATTTTAATATGCGATTGCATGAGCAATAAAAGCTTGGCTTGAGGCAAATAAATTTTCATTTTGTTTTTACAATTTTTTTTCTCTTGCATTTTTTCGGTATAAATTTTTGTATAGACAAACTGTTGAGTAATTGAATTATTAAGGGAAACCAGTGCTAAATAATGAGGAGGAGGAGGAGTAATCCCAAAAAAAATGTTAATGGACTGCAGGTGAAGAGGAAAATTTAATATTGTTACGTTTTTACATTTAAAAATGTTTAAAATATGAACTCGTAGATTGCAAATAAAATAAAAATAAATTTGGTGTTTAGTTTTAATTAAAATTATTTATTATTGGCACAATTCTGAGTGCCACTGTTCACAACTTGATGCAAACAACAACAATTGCTTTAATTGTTATTCATCGGTTTATACTCTTTGCATAAACAATAACAATTACTAGACAATTGTTCGACATATCTATGTAACGGAGACCACGATTACTCTCTTCAAACGCACTGCGTCTTCACACAAGGCTGGCTGAACTTCCCCAACTGAGTCGCCTGCTTTGCCGTGCCTTTCATATGGCAGAGCAAACAGTTTGATGCATTTTCTTGAAGGCGAATATTCACAACTTCGCCTTCTCGAAATCTCTATAAATGTAAACATCGTTGCTTACGTTTATTCTTGTAGCATTTGTTGTTGTATTTTTGTTTTCATGTTTACCATTTTTTTATGCTGGTATCTGTTGTTATATTAAGCAGTATGATCATTTGTAAACAGGTTTGTTTACTGCATTGTTTTGTTTATAATTTTAATGTTAAGCGATGCAATAGCAAAACACCAGTATCTAGATTTTTAATTTTTTAATTTTACCTTTCTTAGATTAGAGTAGAGCAAGACAGAGGATATTTTTCTTTACTTTTTCTGTGTTATTTCCTGTTATTAAATCAAGTCATAATCATAAAATTTATAACAAAAAAAAAAAAAAAAAAAAAAAAAAAAAACGAAGGAATAAAATGGCATAACAGAAGACAATAAAAGAATAAAGAAAAGAAATTTATTTCTGAAGGTCTCCATATGTTTGAGTTTGAATTTGTATTGGAATTGAATTGAATAAATTCAACAATAATTTAATGAATAATAATTTGAATCGTTGGCCATATTCTGCAATGAATAGCAAAAAAGGTCATATGGACAGAAACGCACAAAAGGCCAATAAAATAAAGTTCGACAAAAGGATTGGCCTGCCGTGCTGCGGGTAAGAAATGGAAAAAAAGAAATTTTTCTTATTATTTTTTCTTTTTCTTTCCTTCTTTTGAGAAAAACTTTTTTCTGTTTTTTTCCGAATTCTTTTATTTATTTTGACATTTATTTTCTTATGCTAAAACACTGAGATAGCAATGGTCATGGCAATAGCAATAGCAATAGAATAAAAGGATAACAAAGAAGACATTACAAAGGACATCAAATTAAACTCAATTGAATGCAAAATGAAATGTTGAATCAGAATAAAAACAGAAGAAGAAGATAAAGAAAAACAAACTAAAAGAAATAGAAAAGCACACACACACACAATTGTTTGGAATTATTTAAAGAACGAGAGAAAAAAAAACAAAGAAGAGAAAAAAATGAATAAAAATTTTCGTTTTTTTATGGACTGCAACAAAAAAAAAGAGGAAAAAAAAACCAAAAAAATATTTAAAGCAATACACACACACACAGTCTTATCTAAAACAAAATTATACGGAATCTCATATTTTTTTTTTTTTTAAAGAAAAATCAAATAAAATATCGAAATGATGACAGTTTCTTAAAGAAAATCATGGCAGTTATTAGCATTTATGCAGACGCGGATAACACTGTAGTGAACATGCCAAGACTCGCAATAGAAGGCAATAATAAATGGAAATTTTGGCTCCAAGGAATACTGAACGTTTGTCACACTTGATAGTAATGTGTACTTGATCCCAAGAGAAGCCTAGGGCCCCAACAATTGAGCAACATTCAATTACATTCGTTGCATGTGCATGACAGCTATGAACTTTAGTCAATTTCAGACCACACAGTACTCTTTGTAAAATATACCCAAACCATCTCGATTTAAATTAAGGTCTGCTCATTTTGCGCCCAAATTTGACCATAGCTGGCTGTGTTCGGCCAGAACATTCTCTATGTTTTTCGTCGACATTAATTGACAAAAGTCTAGACCGGCCTCAAGTCACAATGAACTGTTTCCCATGCTTCACATCCATAGAAGGCAGCAGGTGTCACAGATTTGATGAAAAATATTCAGTATAATGGGCTGTGAAATGTTTTGGAAGTTTCACTAGGCTTGTCTGACCCATTTAATGTGGTGTTCTCTATATCCTCTCTAAAGCCACCGTTCGCCGTAATAATCTCCAAATACCAAAACCACTAAGCATTTATAATCTTCAGCTGTTGCAATGTGAATTCCTTAGTATTTCTCGTGCTGAATTTCATGGTCTTGGTTTTGAGGTACATTTATCCTCAGATCTAATAGGGTTCAGTAAAGGGTTTGACTGGCTAAGGTGATATTTTATGCCATGACTGGCTAAAGCTTTTCCACGTTTCTGTCCTTTCTTTTCAATCGTCATTTCTCTTTCTAATTTTATTCAAAAATAACATCAAAAATAACATGCTTGTCGAATATGTCAGAAAGTGCACTCCGTGGCGTAAGATCATGTTGGTAAGATTTCACTGAAGGGTAAGGTCTTACTCACGATGGATATTAGACCCATGGTTATACTAAAAATTGATATCCAACCCAGGAACGTAGACTTACCATAACGAGATTGATTTTGGAAAATTCCGTCAAATACGACAGCAAATAAGAAGTAAAGAACCTCCATTTCTGATTTACTCGGACTCGGACAGAAAGCTAGTCTCCTGCTCTTTCACATTCCCACAGCTGCTGCAATAGTTATTAAAGAGAATACAAATCTATCGGAAGGCCTTCAAATACAGCAGTGAGCACCAAAGTAGTGCATTGAATTGCGATTTAATGAAAGATTTTTAAGAAAACCCCTTTCAACTGCCATTATTCGAATATAATTTAAACTCGTACAAAAAAATTTTTCTTTGGTTTCAACCAACTTTGCCAAACACGTATTATAGCCTTAAAATCAATTTCTTTATTCCAGAAAGAAAAAAAATAAAATCACATGCAATCATTTACTTCACATAGGAACCTTTTCCTCTAAACTCTCTCTGAATGAATCATTTTTACATAACAGATTTAAAGAAATTTCTTACATTTCTACATAAATTTTCGCCAAAACGGAAAAACCTTCAATGAAAAACCCTTAAGATTACAATAAAAAAAAAAAATTATTCAGTGACTTCCCCAAAATAATTCAAAAATATTTCTCTCTCTCGGCCATTAAACAATTTGAACATAAAAATATTATTTACTGACTCCTAAAGGCTACACTCTGCCTTTGTATTAAGCTCTTACTTATGTAAAAAGCAACAAAATAAAATACGGGTCACCAAAAAAAAAAAAACAAGGAAAAATGCTTTTTTTCCTTCTCCATTTACAACTCGACCACTGATTTCATTTGTAATCCGGGTTACATGTTCAAACTATTTAGATATGAATCTACATACCACACATACATACATGTATACAACATATATATATGTATATGCACACGAACGGATATGTATGTATACATATACTTAAAGCCATAATCATAAAAAGTTAAAAAACACAAAACAAAAATTTATCACATCAGAGTTTGACTTGTTAGGGGTCAGTGTCATATCATAGATGTTCCTTCACTCATACATTCAGGGGTCCATTATTGTATAATCATGAGGCATATTTTTAACATGAAAAAAAGGAAAACGAAACACAGCTTGTGCTATATGGATAGGTATTTTGATTTATAATATGAGCTCGTAGATTTCAAATAAAATAAGAATAAATTGGTGTTTATATGGCAGAGTAAACAGTCTGATGAATGTTCTTGTCTGTGAATTTTTATTTACATATTTGTTTACCATTTTTTTTATGCTGGTGTTTGTTGTTGTATTTTTGTTTACTTGTTTACCATTTTAATGTTAAGCGATGTAAAAGCAAAACACCAGTAACTAGATTCTTCATTTTTGTAACAATATTAATGCAGCAGGAGCAATTTATTATTATTATTATTATTAGTATTAAAAAAATACTTTAAATTTTCAACAAATTTACAATAAATGCATATATTACAAATTATTATTAAATAATACAAAATTAGTACACTTTCGTCTAAAAACATTTTCATTTGTTTCATTCTTAATGTTGTTTGGCAATGAGTTAAACATCTGTAGGCCCTTGTAGAATATCGTTTTCTGCATTTTCGTTGACCTCACTCTTTGGATTCTAAAGTCACATGCATTTCTCAGTTGATATGGTTGGCTGTCTCCCACATAGTGTAATTGATCACATAGATATTTCGGGGCGTCTCCTTGTTTTAATTTTCTAATAAACCTTAACGTGTTAAATTGGAGCCGTTGTGTTATGCTCATCCATTTTAGATTATTTAACATTGTATTTATATGTGTGTAACGATCGCAATTTAGTATTATTCTCATGGCTCTATTTTGCAGTTTCTGCATCCTTGCTAATTGATTTGTGCTGCTGCATGTGAATAAAATTGTGGAACCATATTCAAAATGTGGTTTTATTATCGTGCTGTATATGTTTATCGCTGTAGACTTTGATATTTTGTTTCTTATTCTTTTTAAAAAACTAATTTTTTTACCAACTTTTTTGCATAGGTAATCTATTTGTTCACTGAAATTTAATTTTTTATCGATTATAAAACCAAGGTATTTTATATATTCGACTTTTTCAATTGCTGTGTCATTTATTTTAAATATTTCCTCTGAATTTAAGTTTATTTCCATTATTTTTGTTTTATTTTCATTTAGTTTGAGTTTATTCATTTTAAGCCATTCATCTATTTTTTTCATATCATACTTGATATTTTCGCGACATTCTTCATCACTATTTGCTATAGTATATATCAGAGTGTCATCAGCGTACAAGACAACTTTACATTTTTCCAAAATACTTGGCATGTCATTTATATAAATTATGAACAACAACGCTCCCAAAATGGAACCTTGTGGCACTCCGTAGTTATTTATTATTTCATCAGATTCTATGTCATTTAATTTTGTCGTTTGCCTTCTTTTTTTCAGGTACGATTTGAACCAATCTAGCTCGATTCCTCTTATTCCATACATATATAGTTTATTCAGTATTATTTCTCTATCGATCGTCTCAAAGGCTCTTTTGAAGTCAAGAAATATTGCAATAATCCTCTTATCTTTTCCTACTGCTCTCCATTCACTTATGACATAGTTTACCGTGGTTTCACATGAATGTTTTTTACGGAATCCTGACTGGTATTTAGATAATATGTCGAAGCAATTCGAAAGAAAATAGTCGCCGTGGTCTAGTAGGTAGTGTGCTGGCTTATTAGACGTAAAAGCCAGGGTTCGAGTCCCAGGCCAGACATCAAAAAATAAAAAAAATACAAAAAATATTTTTTCGGCGATTTCTTCTCAGTTTCTCAAAAAATCTGTCGTTCGGAGTCGACTTTAAACTGTAGGTCCCGCCACTTATGTATAAAATTAACACACACAACATAAGTGGTGTGAGAAACTGCGGGCTTCTTGGGGACGATTGCCTGTAGACTGTCTAATGGTGAAGGTATAGCACTGACCATTTTATAGTCACCTAGCAGCAACTCGTTTCCCTGCCGTTCGCATCTTCCCCCTTTCCACCTTTCCTAAAAAACCTGCACAATGCCCTGCATGAGTAGGGGCCATCCCCTGAGTGCTGGTTTCATTAAAAAAAAAAAAAAAAAAAAAAAAAAAAAAATATTAATGCAGCAGGAGCAATTTACACACTGTCCAAGATATCGCCTCTGTTAAAGAAAGTATCACAGATAATCCGAAATTGTCTACTCCACGACATTCTCAGCAATTGAATCTAACTTACAGCTCATTAGATCGTATTTTAATTACCAATTTGCAACTCCGCACATAGGGAGGGACCTGCTTGAATGGCGGCGTGACAGATTAAAGAAACTTCTCTTAGAATTTTATTTTCTCTCAGTGTTTTTGCCAGACGACTGCTGAATTTGTTTTCATATTTCGGTTTGCCAAAGATGTCTGACCAGGGGTTTCTCGTCTAGCAAGGCAACATGACATAACTGACACCTCTATACATGGGCAATTTCGTGTCAAGTGACCCAATTTTTGAAATCGATGTTTTTCGATTTGGATGAAATTTGAACAGATACACAGTCTTTCATTCCTGGCATCATTCGACTCATATCATCTCGCTGATAAAATTGAGTTATTAGAGCTTCAGTTTCGCACGCTAAAGTTTTTCCACTCGCATCCCATTAAGTGACCACAAAGCTCTTAAAGGAAAAGAACTAAGCTTTCTTTGAGCAAAAAAAAAAACATCCATTAAAAAAAAATATAGTGCATATGGTAAAATTTAAAAACTTTGGTTTTTGAGTTAAAATATTTTTTTTATAGATATGCCCTTTGTGGGCACTTAGTCCACAAAGATCTTAAAGGAAATGGTCTAAGTTTTCTTTTGAGGAAAAATAAAAAAAACTCCATTTCGAAAAAAAAATGGGGGAAAATGAAAATGGTACATGTGCCAAATATTGAAAAATCTTATTCTGGAGTTAAGAAATCATTTTTTTGATTGATATCTCACTAGCATCCCATTAAAGCCCACTTCACACGGTAATACTTTACGTACGTAAAGTCTAATGAAAAAGTAAAATGAAATTCCATCCGTATGACAAAAAAGAGAATAAAAGTTGTATGATTTATATTTTTTGCGTTTACATGATCGGTATAAGACTATAACAAAGTAAAATGAAAACAGCTGTTACACTTTTTTTCTATGTGTTTACATAAAAATACATCCCTGTTCTAATGCGACTTGCTTGTTTTTTGAATCATTTCAAAAAATGAAGAGAGCCATACGACTGTCAAACTTTTCATCCGTATTTTCTCTCAATGTGTGATGGTTTCATTACATAGTACGTTTAGACGATCACATCCGTACTCTTCTACACAAAATTTTGACAGATCATATTACTTGTGGGACCGTGTAAAGTAGGCTTAAGCGATTATAAAGGCCTTAAAGCAAATTGTATAAGCTTTCTTTTAAGCAAAAAAAAAAGGGCCCAAATTAAAAAAAAATTTAAAAAAAAAATTAATTAAAAAAAAATAATATAAAAAAAATTTTTTTAAAAATTAAAAAAAATATTTTTGGAAAGATTGAAGAAATAGCTATCTAATATCCTTTGGAAAATTTTTGCTAGGACCAATAGGTGAAAAGTTACACACATTTTAAAAAAACCCTGTATGACCAAAATGTCCAACTTTGACCCCCTCTAACTCCGGCAGTTCTTGACTGATAGAGCTGAAAATTTGTGTCTGGCCTACTATCCAATAGTACTAACCTTGGTTAGTACTCGGAAGACATCGATTTTAAAAATTGGGTCACTTGACTCGAAATTGCCCACATATAAAGTCTAAATCATGCAAAAATTAAAGCCTTCTAACTGGTTATAATTGTGTGTTAGAGTAGCAGGCTTTCGAAGCTAATTTTTCGAACAAAACATCCTTGAAGATCCTTTATTACTCGCTGGTTACGTGGGCAATCAAAATTTACGGCAGTTAATTATTTTGACAGCTTAACTATGTTTAGTGATCTTCCCGGGGGCATCTATAGACATCAAATAAGAATCAGTTCCTGTGTTAAATTCTGTTTTTATATCCATGAGAGCCATAGTACTTAACGCTAATGAACACAAGGACAAATCCAACAGTTACAATGTGTACGTTGAATTTTAAAATTATTTCAATTGCCCACGATCGCTGACAACAGGCTTTGGTTGAAAAAGAACCAAATGATAGGGTGGAACCCTTAAGGTTTATGGACAAGAGGACGTTCAAAGATAGCTTAGAGACGAATAATCCTTAACGAGACTGTGTAAACCTTAATCGAACTACGACACTTAACAAACGACAAATGTTTACTAAACATATTTAGGTTTTGTTTTCTCCCCCAATGTATGTTTGTTTTTTGTTTTCAACATTAAAATTCTAAAGCCTAAATGTATGCATGTATAGTTGGCAATTAAAAAGTATATACGCCTAAAAGTATGTGAAATAGTTTGTTTATTTTCAAGTTTTCTGTTGATTCTTCAATTCTATTCTATGGTTTCTTGCTTATTTATTTCTTTTTTTGTTATTGTTGTTATTGTTTGTATAAAAACACATGGTTTTCTTCCTGTTATTTCTTGTTTATCAAAATGATTTGAAGTCTATATTATGCCATTAAAAAACAAACAACTTATGAATCATTTCATGGCCACAACAACAAAAACAAAAAATTTTGTTGATTTTATTTAATAGTATTTTTAAGTAAAATGACACACAATAATATGTTGTTGTTGGTTATTATTCTGAAGACATTTTGTATTCAAATGATATTCTCATCGCTCTGCTCTATACCTCTGTGTTATATTGTATTGTATTGTATCGTATTTATTTGTTTAAATAAATACGTTTATTTATTGTTTTTATTTATTTTTTTTACTCTGAAATATTTGCTTTCTTTTTTTATTTTTATGCCTATGGTGTGCTCCTTAGCATATGCTATTAAATACGTTTTCGGACAGATTTTCCAAAAAATTCTTCGGATTTTTATTCCTTTTTTTATTGGGGACGAAACACTAGTTTCATAAAGACAAATTAAGATGGTGGATAGTTTATTACTGTTTTTGTTGAGGGGAGGAGAATGAAGAAAATACAGAAAAATCATTGTAAACAAAAGGTTTAAAATATTGAAAAAAGTTTTGAATAAATTTGTAAGATTTTTTAAGGCATAAATTATACAAAAATACCCCCAAAAAATATTCGCACACTAAGCAAATGAATACACAAAGGGTGATTTTTTAGCAATTATCTTTTTAGCAACACTGGTTTAAACAGCTCACGCACGTTTCGTGTTTTGTTTCACTGTCAAACATCTTCAGTTTGGTCTATAATTTAACCATGAATCGTCTTACAAACGAACAACGCTTGCAAATCATTGAATTTGGCATCATTGGACCGTACTTCTTCAAAGATGCTGCGAATCATAACGTAACTGTGAATGGTGAGCGCTACCGTGAGATGATATCCAACTTTTTTTTTTGCCCAAATGCAAGAGCTTGACTTGCATGACATGTGGTTTCAACAAGACGGTGCCACATGCCACACAGCACGCGTAACAATGGACTTATTGAGAGGCGAGTTCGGTGAACATTTTATTTCACGTTCGGAACCGGTCAATTGGCCGCCTAGATCGTGCGATTTAACGCATTTAGACTATTTTTTGTGGGGCTATGTTAAAGCTCATGTCTATACAGACAAGCCCGCTTCAATTGACGCATTGGAAGACAACATTGAAGCATTTATTCGCGAGATACCGGCCCAAATGTTGGAAAGAGTATGCCAAAATTGGACTAAGCGGATGGACCATTTGAGGCGCTGTCGCGGTCAACATTTGCATGAAATAATCTTTAAACATTAAATTATATGGACCGTACTATCGATTCAAATAAAGATTTCTTGCATTTTTCTGAATTTTATGTGTTTTTTTTTTAAATTTTCCTATAGCTCTTAAAAAATCACTCTATATTTAAATAAATATTTTGGACATGTAATGTATAGGGCCATGGGGAATACGTAACATCTTTTATTATTTTTTTAATCAAACGACCATTACTCAGACAATACTTACAATATTGGGAATTCATTTGAAATGTTAAACTAGAAGAATATTGTTACGTTTTTACCTTTTAAACGTTTAAAATATGGGCGCGAAGATTGCAAATATAATAAAAATAAATTTGCATTTAGTTTCAATTAAAATTCTTTATTACTCGCACAATTCTGTGTGCCACTGTTCACAACTTTATGTATACAACAACAATTGCTTTGTTTGTTATTCCTCTGTTTACTCCCTTTGCATAAACAATAACAATTGTTCGACTGATCTTTGTAACGAATATCTCCAAACCACGATTACTCACTTCAAACACACTGCGTCTTCATACAAGACTGACTGATTTTTTACTAACTCAGTTGCCTGCTTTGCCTTGCTTTATATATAGCAGGGTAAATAGTCTGATGAATGTTCTTGAAGGCGAATGTTTGTGGCTTCGCATTCTCGAAATCTCTCTAAATGTAAACATCTTTGTTTCATTATTGTTGTTTGTGTATTTTATTTAAATTTATTTTTGTAGTGTTTGTTGTTGTATTTTTGTTTACATGTTCACCGTTTTAATGTTAAATGATGTAAACGTAAAACACCAGTATCTAGATTCTTCATTTTCGTAACAATATATTGTTGAAGTGGAGAAAACAGGAGTTTTTCAGAAGAGACTTTAATAAAAGGAGTGTCTTGCAAGCGAATCAACAAACTCTCTCTATAAGATGCTAAGCAATTAACTAATCAATCGGCTTAGAGTAGACATGCTTTTCAAAAAATCATTTCAAATTTAAAAGGATTCTTTTGGGCTGATTTCCGATAAACTACGACCCAATAGCTCTTCTGAGTGTTGATCGTAAAAACAATTTATCTTGTTAACGTAACCACAGAGGGAGAACTGAAGTTCAAAACTGCAAAACATGCCATAATGAGTCATAAGGTAGACCCAACCGCCAAGGAAGCTTTAGAATCGACAAGTTCGGATTACTTACTTAATTAATTGGTCTTTTACAATACTTTAGTCAGAATTACAACCAAGTTTCTTACAGCACTTATGTTGTGTGTTTTAATTTTATACAAGAGAGGCGGGACCTGCAGTTTAAGGTAGATTCCGAACGCCAGATTTCTTTTGAGAAACTTTTCATGTCAATTTCATTTTACTCACTGAGCTTTTGCCATAAGATTGCTGGCAAAATAAGCGTTTTTTTTCGAGATGTCTGAGCCGGATTTTGTACCTCGAGCATACGTTACCTGGTAGACTGCGACAACTTCTTCTTCGAAGTGTTCAGTATTTTTAATTTTTTTAGAAAAATATTCCGGAAGTATTGATTATTTTATGAAATTTCGGAATTTTTTCTCTATTGTTTCCTTAGTTTATTTAATATTTAAAAGAAATTGTTTAAGAAATCCTTGTTATTTAAACAAATTCTACTGTATATTGCTTTACTGTTCAAACATTCGAACGTACTCTTCATTGCTACTAAAACACACACTCTATGAGTATAGAAAAATACCCATAATTGTAGATGTGTAAGAGCGAGAGAGTGAGAGAGTGTGTTAGAGAGAAAGAATTTCATTTTATATGGCTTATCAGTTGTTCTTATTATTGTTATTCCATATTATAATGAGTATGAAAGCAAGAGAGAGAAAAAGTAGTTGAGTATCAGAGTTTATAACATTATTTGTTAAGCTGCTTATCTTAACCACAATATCAGTACAACTCACGTTTACTCTTACCTCTCTCTAGTACATTGGTACTCTATTAAGCTTCATTATTTCTTAAGCAAGTGTACTTATGCCTGCATGCAGTAGTTTAAGTGTGAGTTTAACTATGTGCACGCATGTGTATGCGTGTATGTGGGTTTTTTTGATATTTTAAATGAGATTTTATAAATTGAGCACTCAATTATATTTATAAATGATGATTATCTTAAATAGAGTCTCTCTTATTGACTTCTAAATTAAGGCAATTAAATAAATTTCATCTACTATTATGATATGATAATAAAACGTAAGTGGAGGGGATTAATAGCATAATTATTCTCGAAATTTTAAAGAAAATTTTAAGAGAATTTCAACAATTTACCAGAAAAAATAAAATAAAAAATAAAACAAAAAATTAAATTTAAAACTTTTTAAATTTTCCAAATGCAATACTTGAACTGGAAGTAAGTTTTTGTGGAAAACTTTTAATTTCTTAAATATTTGTTCTTATATCGGGTTATCCATCAAGGGATAGGCTGCCAGCTGTAAAATATTGTTACGAAAATGAAAAAAAAAAATCAAGATACTGGTGTTTTGCTTTTACATCGCTTAACATTAAAATTATAAACAAAAGCTACAAAAACAAAACAATGCAGTAAACAAACCTGTTTACAAATTATCGTACTGCTTAATATAACAAAAAACACCATCAATAAAAAAATGGTAAACAAGTAAACAAAAACACAAAACAAACACTACAAGAATAAAACAAATAAACAACGATGTTTACATTTATAGAGATCTCGTGGTAGAAGCCACGAACATTCGCCCTCAAGAACATTCATCTGACTGATTACTCTGCCATATGAAAGGTAAGGCAAAGCAGGCGAGTAAATAGTAAAAGTTCACTCAGTCTTGTGTGAAGACGCGGTGTGTTTGACGAAAGTAATCGTGGTTTGCAGATTTCCGTTACAAAGATCAATCGAACAATTGTCTAGTAATTGTTATTGTTTATGCAAAGGGTATAAACAGAGAGAATAACAATGAAAAGCAATTGCTGTTATTTACATAAAGTTGTAAACAGTGGCACACAGAATTGTACGAATAATAAAGAATTTTAATTAAAACTAAACACAGATTTATTTTTATTTTATTTGCAATCTTCGAACTCATATTTTAAACGTTTTTAAAAGGTAAAAGCGTAAAAATATCTTTCATGTGATTCAATTCAGAGATGATCGTAAGGACAAGGTCCAATGTTTCATTGCGCCATGTGTGTTCTATTAACTTGAATTTTGGAACCCAAAAAATGGAGAACCCTTTAATTTATTTAAACCATATGGCAATTGGCATACGATTTTTTTTATATTTTTAAGAAACTAAACACAGGACTGCGGTAGCCAAAAACTTTGTGCAGAATATGTATGTCTTTTAAAAGTTTAAAAAGAAGAAATCATTTACGAAATAAAATAATAACAAGTAAACCCTTTTTTTAGAAAAAAAAAACAAGCCGGACGTGTTTAGAATTTTTATATTATTTCTGAAGCTTCCTTTAAAAGGAAGGAAAGGTTTGAAGTCATTATCACAGACCTCAAGAAACGATTATCAAATGGGAAGTCACTGTGTAGTTGAAAAAAAAATATGAGAAATTATTGGGTTGTATGCAAAGCTTCAATCGAGTTTAGACAAATTTTTGAGGAAATAAAATTTTCTAATTTAATTACTCGGGTGTGTTTTCACTATAGCACCAGGTAATTGTTGGAATAGCTCAGTATCCCGTGCAATATAACGTTGGGGAACTTTTTACTTCTGTCAAATGAGAAAAGAACATTTTTTTAATAGTTTGATACCATGGAGAAGTTTATTAGTGATTAGTGTGATAACTACTCCAGAATACATACATATGTGTGGCGTCAAATTCAGTCTCCCTGCTATCATCGAAAATATCCTCTTACATAGTCTTCAGCTTTTTTTTTTTTTTTTTTGTGAAACCAGCACTCAGGGGATGACCCCTACTCATGCAGTGCATTGTGCAGGTTTTTTTTTAGGAAAATGGGTTATAGGAAGGTGGAAGAGAGGGAGTAGTGTTTGTGGACATCTCAAGGCAAGGAAACGAGTTGCTGCTAGCTGACTATAAAATGGCCAGTGCTATACCTTCACCATTAGGCAGTCTACAGCAATCGTCCCCAAGAAGCCCGCACTTTTCAGTCCTAGCTTCTCACACTACTCATGTTGTGTGTGTTAATTTTATACATGAGTGGCGGGATTAAAGTCGGGGATTAAAGTGGCGGGGTTTAAAGTCGACTCCGAACGACAAATTTTATTGAGAAGCTTTACATGACAATTTTATTTACTCTCAGAGTTTTTGCCAGAAATCTTCTGAGAGGAAGTCGCCGAAGAAATATTTTCGTTTTAATGTCTGACGTGGGATTCGAACTCGGGTCTTCAGTCTAATAAGCCAACACACTACCTACTAGACCACGGCGACCACAGCTTACCTAAAACAGCAATAAGAAGGAGCATCCTCCACCTCCAGTAAGTATGCCGTTACAAACATTCAGTCAGGATTACGACCCAGCTTCTCACACCACTTAAGTTGTGTGTGTTCATTTTTATACATGAGTGGCGGCGGAACTACAGTTTAAAGTCGACTCCGAACGACAGATTTTTGAGAAACTTTTCATTGCAATTTTTTATTTACACTCAGAGCTCTTTGCCAGAAATCTGTTGAGAGTTAGTCGCAGAAGAAATATTTTTTCATATTTGAGTTTTGATGTCTGACCTGGGGTTTTAACAGTGGCCTCTCGTTTAATAAGCCAACACACTACCTAGTAGACTACGACGACTTCACCGTTAACCCCCTATAATTCAGCCAAACCTCGATGGGAATTTCTTCTCCTGCTAAGGAGGTCTTCTTGCGGAGTTTATGGGATTGAGCTGTTGGAGATGTGTACATTCCCGTCACTTACTCTGTCTGCACATTTATTTCAGTCTCTCTCTCTCTCGATCCCATTTCTTTCATTTTCTCTCCTTTGCCACAATTGCTATACAAATCCTCAAACCTATCACCCTCATATCTTTCATACGCCATTTGATACAACCGAATAAGTGTTGCCCATCTGCAGGAAAAGAATACTTTTTATGTGACCCAATACATTGCATTGATCATATATTTTTTTTTTACTATTTTGGGTCATCATTTAAAACTTCCGTACAAAAGCTAAGGACTTTTTAAAAGAAGTTAAAATTGTGTGGCTAAAATGAACACAAAATTTTCTTTTTATGGAACAGTAGCCTTGTAGTTGTACTTTTAGGCTTATGCGAGATACGTTTTTAAAAGCAAAAGTTTATTTCTTAACAATAAAAAAATGTAAAAGGAAACAAACCAACGTCATGTGAAGAATATTTAGGCTTCTTTTTCTCTCTCCAGTTTTCTTTCCAACAAAATTTATTCACAGACAATAAGGCTAGGAGGCTAAGCTATGCATACAAAATATTTCTACCAAAATGAAAAAAAAGAAATATTTGTTGGCAATAAAATCTTCAACACTTCAACAAATTTCATCGAATAATAAATTCGTAATAAATTTGTAATAAATTTTAGTATTACCGTCCTCTTAAAAATTCCAAACCATCTCCGAAATTTCCATATCCTTGTAAAGCCAACCAAATGATTAGCTTCCATGGCAGAGACTATGCTGTACTCCGGCTCATAAATATTTCTCCTGTGCGTTTGATAGAGTTTTCTCTCTCATAAACGTAAACGTAAATGTAAAAATCTTTATGAGCCGTATCAGAAGCCTCCGAAATTGTTACAGATTTTTTTTATGAGAAAATTTATATCCGGCCGAAGAGATTTATGACAGATTTCTCTACCCCTAGGAAATTAAAAGGAGTTTGAATTTTTTTATTATTAATTTCCGATTAACGGTTTTTTAATTTACAGTAAACTCGACAGAAAATGTTGAATAAAAAAATTGTGATTATTTTGAAAAAGAATGGCAATCATCATCACAAATGATGTGGCATTGCTTTATCGAGTTCGAATTACATGCTCTCCAGTACCAATTTGCTTAGTTGAGGTGGAAGAAAGTCGTTTATCGAGCTCGAACTACATGTACTCCAGTACTAATTTGCTTAGTTGGTGTAGAAAAAAGTCGTTTATTGTGTCTTTTAATGCTTGCCCTTTACAGAGGTAAATACCTCACCATAAAGGAACTCTAAACGGTTGTAATAGAGGAGTTTGGGCCGACGACGTTTTTGAAAAAAGAAGATATTTACGCCAGTCTATAATACTTCTCTTAATGTCCTTTGTGTTGTCAAGTTGAATGTAGAAACCCTGCTGACTCTCTTCACAGTTGCTGGTCTCTGGGGTCAATAGATCATGATCTCATTGTATATTTTCCCCAAGCATTTTGCTGTCTTTCTAAAGGTATAAGGCAGACTACAGGTAACTAAAGTTACCTACAATGCTTTTTTGAGCGACAAAGCATCGAATATCTGCCTGAGTCTTTAGTCTTTGATAGAGATGTAGCCACTTTCAACTATTGAGGCCGTAGCTGGTAGGCCTACTTCGGATTCGGAATCTTATATGATTTCGTTGACAGACAGGCTGTCCCTAAAGGCCATTGTGTCGGTCTGGTGCAAATCACTGTTCGTACGCGAGTGCAAGGAGTCGTTAAGGACTTTTGGACCAGATCGAATCCGTCTATGCTGGGTTCAGGGTCATAGCGAAAAACTCGGTAATGAGACGCCGGATGCTCTCACTAGATTAGGTTCACATTCTGAGGGCGATGTTATAGTTGGCTCAGCCACCTCTACGGCCTCATCAATGGATGTGTCAAGGGGGAAGAGCAGTTTCATTGGAGGAATGGATCGTTTTGTTATGTTGCTAGGTGTCTATGGACTGTTATAAACAGTGTAGGAACAGGTTAGCTCCTGCGCTTGGATAAGGCCAGCTTAATGTTAGTTATTGGGTTGATTACGGGGCACTGCGAGATTAGATCGCTGACAAGGATCTGGAACAGATCCCAGCCTAACTATTGTAGGGTATGTTGCGATGAGGAGGAGTTGGAGACTATCGAACACCTCCTCTGTAACTGTCCTGCCCTTAGCAGGTTGAGGCTGAAGACCCTTGGCAGGGGCTCCTTTAAGGGTTTCAATTCTGTATCGATAGCCGACATAAAGGCCCTCCATAGATACATTATTAGTTAGAGCTGGTTGAGAAGTGCTAAGGCTTCAATAGTGTAGTCGCGCTGTCTTGTGTGTTTGATAGTATGTGAAATTCCTTCGCATCCTTATTCTCCCTATCCTAATTCCTCTCCTTTTTCCCTATTCCCTTTATAATCCTCTCCCCCTTTAGGACGTTTGTACAATGTGTCAACTTGACCTCCGGGTACTGTACTTGTCTCAATTGACAAGTACACGTCCTCTAACATAAACCTAAGCCTCTTACCAGAAGACTGTTGAGAATTTTTTTTAAATTCGATTTGTTCTAGTTGTAAGAGCTGAGGTTTGAACTCAAAAGCTCTTTCCTGGTTAGCCAATACATTAAGTATTAGACGCCGACAACTCCAAGCATTACACTGCAACAAAAGTTTCATTTAATGTCATAGAAATGGATAACCCTTTAGTGTGTCCATTATGGAATATTATGGGAAATCTTTGTGGTCTTGAAATTGATTATCCTTGGCAGGCATTATTATCCTGCTTGACTAATGAACTCTCATTTACAAATGTTGCCATAATTTCTAATGAAAATAAAATGTTTGCCACACTAACACACAACCAAATACGGAATGTAATGTAATGAAATAAAATGAAATCATCATTATAATTTATTTACTTAAAACTGCCTACAGCTGGTATGGTTAAGTTCAGAAATAATTGAAATAAAATTAAAATACTTGCCACATTTTGTTGCAGCATTAAGATAATAATTTCATTTCATTTAAACTAAAACATTTAAAGAAAATGAACATTTATTTTGTAATTTAGACACACACATACAAATGCAAAAATAAATTCACACCAGGACTGTTCTGTCTGTCTGTCTGCCTGTCTCCAAAGGGAAGTATAAGCCAATGCAAGCCAGTAAAGAAGGAAGGAAGGAAACAGAGTTTCCTTTGGAATTGAAATTTTGCTTTTAATAAACGATGACATTTACTATTTGCACCTGCCTGATTAGACCACAATGACACCATTTAATAGAGCCAGAGAGAGAGATAATTTGATTTTCTCTAACAAAACAACAAAGTGCAGCAGCAAGCCTAGAGTATAAATACTAAGTAGTAGTTGTTGTTATTGCATGCTACATACAACATAAAGTTTCTGAAAATTTAATTATTTAAATTGCAATTTGAAAATTATTTTCTAAACTCCACAACTTTACCACAAACTGGGTTCTTCTTGAGAAAAGAGAGAGATAGAGAAAGACAGACAAAATGATAAAGAGTTTCGAACTACTTAAAGCCACTTTTATTGTGAATTGTTTATGAAAATTTAATGCCTTTTTGTTTAATTTAATTAAGGTAAAACAACAACAACAAATTTAATTGAAATATTGCAAGCAATATTGGCAAAAAACTATTTAAAGCCAGTTAAGCAAAATGTTTTCGAAACCAATTAACAATTATGGACCACAAGACGTATGAGTAACGGTCACTTGTGTGTATTCAACAGGGTTAAAGTGTTTGCACAACAATTATACGCACAGTGTTACCAAAGGGGGAAATACACTTTGGATTAAAGATTTTTCAATCTTTGTCATTAAAATTTTAGTTTGATTAAGTCAAAGAAGACTTAACTCACAAAATTTTAAGGTTTTCTTAAAGGCAGATCAAGTGAAGTATTTATGTGTGTTTTTTTTTGTATAAGAAAGGAGATACCAGAACTGTTGATAAATAAGCTGACCTTCTCACACTCTTCGAAAAAAAAAAAACTTGCGTTTAAGTAAAGTTGCCGTAGTCTAGTAGGTTATGTGTTGGCTTAATGGACGTGAAGCCTCGGTTCAAGCACCAGGCCAGACATTTCCAACAGAACTTAAGGTGAAAAAACCATTTCTTAGGCGCCTTCCTCTCAGCAGATTTCTTCCAAAAACTCTGAGAGTAAATAAAAAATTGCCATGAAAAGTTTCTCAAAAGCAATCTGGCGTTGGGAATCTACTTTAAACTGCAGGTACCGCCTCACATGTATAAAATTAACACACACACAACATAAATGGTGGGAGAAGCTAGGTCGTAATCGTAATTGAAGGGTTGCAGTAGGCAATTATGTATGTATGTCAAGTATAATTGGCTGTGGAAGTCAATAACTGTAGGTTTAGGTTTAGGTTAGAGGACGTGTACTTGCCAATTGAGACTAGTACAGAACCCGGAGGAAGAGGATAATAGGGGAGATAGGGAAAGAGGAGAAGAAGTAGGAAAGTGAGAATAAGGAAGCAGAGGAATTACACAGACTAACAAAACACACAAGAGAGCGCAGCTACACTATTGAAGCGCTAGCATTTCTAAACCAGCACACACTAATAATGAATCTATGGAGAGCCTTTATGTCGGCTCTCGCCACAGAATTCAAACTCTCAAAGAAGCCCCTGCCAAGGGTCTTCAAACTCAACCAAGGTTTCGATAGTATCGAATTTCTCTTCATCGCAATATACCCTACAATAATCCGGTTGGATCTGTTCCAGATTCTTATCAGCGATCTAATCTCGCAGTGCCCCGTAATCAACCCAATAACAAACCTTAAGCTGACCTTATCTAAGCGCAGGAGCCAACCTGTTCTTACATAACAACCCGATCCATTACCCCAACCTTCTGGTAAAAACTCTGAAAATAAATAAAACTGCAATGAAAATGTAGATCCTGTCACTCAGTCATAAAATTAGCACATACAGCATGTTTCGTGTGAGAAGCTAGGCTGACTTAAGGGTTGTATTGGCGAATGAAGTTATGTTAAGTAAATTCTGTTTGACCCATAAAATCTTCAGAAAACTAAAGCCCAATGAAGCCATAATGCAAGCACCATCTCATACAGTATTTTGAAGTGGGTATACAGGCCTCTCGTGTTTAATTCTGGTTTTTGCATACATCAACTGTGATGGAAATTGATTGTCATATACCCATGAGATCAGTCGATGAATTGCCAAGCACAGCTCTTGAAAGAAACCCCCAGAGGCAACATAAACCTGATTGACTAAGAAACTCGTGAGTCAAAGTGTGGTAAGAGTTTGAATCCTGAAACTTATTGTAGACCTACAGCCAGAGATCGTAGTAATTGGCGAGATGTTGATGTTAAACGTTTATAAAAACTCCAGCGATTTTTAACACAAAAATAATTCGTTTTTTTGCTTTTATTTTTAAAACTTAAATTGATAAGCCTGGTTGGCTACAAAAAAGTGCAAAACCTTTTATAGAAATTTTAATTAAAAAATTTGTTTTTCCTTTTTTTCTCTGAAAAACAAAGTTGCCAACATCATTATGGATTTACTTAACATGACCAATAAAAAATTCGTTTTTTTTTTAAATTTTTTTCTTGTTTCCTCTTTTTTAATAGAAAAGTAAACATAAAAATTTTAACGCATTCGAACATAAAAATTACGGGAAAAAAATTGAAATTTTCAATTTATGAGGCCATAAAACTAAAGCAGCAGCAGCAGCAGTTTTGAATTGAAAACAGAAAAGAAAATTAATTTCGATCATAAAAATTGATTTGAAATGAAACAGATTGAGCTTAACATTGTGTGCCTGTGTCTATGGCTTGCTCACTATATACGGCATAAGTTTAATAGGAAAACAAAAAAAGGACAAAAACTAGGAAGCGGAAATAACTCGTTAATTTAAAAAGTAAACAAAAGAAAAAACAATATAAAATCTATTTCTATTCCAAAAAAACAACAAAATATATACAGAAAAAAAAAACAATTAAATTAAATTCCAACAAAAAAAAACCAACAAAAAAGGCAACACCAGAGAACAAAGCAAATCAATTTCAAATGCGATAATCAGTTGGCTTCTGATGGTTGTAAAAATGTTTCCATTTCAATGAAGTTTCACACACAAATACATACATATTCATACATATGTATGTTCACACACGTTTGTGTGTGTGAGGGTATATGTGTTTACAACTTTTGGCTGATTTAATGACCACAGCAGCAATAAAATGCATTTTTTAACGATTTCCTTTTCCCTTCCCTTCCCTAACCCTTTCAAAAAAATGTTTGAAATTTATTTTTGTTTTATCGCCGGCATTACATTGATCCCCCGGGTGCTATTCATCTTTCGCTGGGGTCAAATAGATCAATACATTTACGCTCTTTGGTTTCCGTATTTTTCCGTTTTTTTTTTCTCTTTATTTTAATAATGAAAAGTTTATCTATGTGGGAGGGGTGATGAGGTATTGATAGAAACCAGTTTTAACGATTTAAATTCACATGATGGAATACGATTTTTGCCCAATAAAATTAAATTAATGGCCCTAAAAACAATGGTTTTAAAATTAAAAAAAGAGAAGAATACAGCTGCCGTTAAATAAAACAAATATTTTCAGGCCAAAGACAGGTAAACTCTGCTCTTCATTCTAGGAAACCAGGACATAATTGTAGCGTTAAATCCCTCAATTCTTTGCCCCAAGTATCTTTTTTAATTCGTTCTACGTGGCCAAACAATGACCCCAAAGTTGTATATAAAAAGAATTTCAATTAAAAATTGTAATTTAAACCGCATTATAGGCCCATGTTAATTACATCGAAGTCGCTGTGGTCTAGTAGGTAGTGTGTTGGCTTATTAGACTGAAGGCCCGCGTTCGAATCCCAGGTCAGACATCAAAACGAAAATATTTCTTCGGCGACTTCCTCTCAAACAGATTTCTGGCAAAAACTCTGAGAGTAAATAAAATTGCCATGAAAAGTTTCTCAAAAAATCTGTCGTTCGGAGTCGACTTTAAACTGTAGGTCCCGCCACTCATTTATAAAATTAACACAACATAAGTGGTGTGAGAAACTAGGTCAATAATCCTGGCTTAAGGGTTGTAATGACCAATTATGTATGTATGTATGTTAATCACATGGTTCTTCATTGGTCTGATTCCAACGGACAATATTGTTACGAAAATGAAAAATCTAGATATTGGTGTTTTGCTTTTACATCGTTTAACATTAAAATTATAAACAAAAGTTACAAAAACAAAACAATGCAGTAAACAAACCTGTTTATAAATTATCGTACTGCTTAATATAACAACAAACACCAGCATAAAAAAATTGTAAACAAGTAAACAAAAATATAACAACAACACCACAAGAACAACACTTACAGAGATTTCGAGTAGGCGAAGTCATGAACGCTCGCCTTCAAAAACATTCATCATCGTTGCCATATAAAAGGCAAGGCAAAGCAAGCGACGAAGTAAGTGAAGTTCAGTCAGTCTTGTGTGTTAACACGTGGTTGGTCTTGTGGTTTGAAGTTCTCCGTTACAAAGATCTGTCGAACAATTGTCTAGTAATTGTTATTGTTTATGCAAAGAGTGTAAACAAAGGAATAACAAACAAAGCAATTGTTGTTGTTGACATAAAGTTGTGAACAGTGGCATACAGAATTGTGTGAATAATAAAGAATTTTAATTAAAACTAAACAGCAAATTTTTTTATTTTTATTTGTAATATACGAGCTTATATTTTAAACATTTTTAAAAGGTAAAAACGTAACAATGTTGTAATTTGGATTGCAACAGAAGCCCAAGTTATTTACATGATTCTTCATTGTTCTGGTTGCAGCGACGCCCTTCTTTAAACTGACTTTTCTCTCTGATGTTGTTGACACCTACTGGGCACCTTCTTCTTTAGCTTACAACGGTCATTACATAATTTATAGGCGATCCATTTGAATATGTATTATGAAAGTCAATATTAATATGGCAGAAATCCTTGTCAATTAATTATAAATTTATACACAGGCTATCTTGTTGTTGTTGTTTTGTTTATTATAAAATACTACCGTTGAAGGCTTTATGTATGCCTCTTGAGAATAATCCATCAGATTATGGGCAATAAATTTAAGAAATTAAAACGAGGAGGAAGAATTAAGAAAAGGTATGCATAAATGGGCGGAAAAATGTTCATTTGAATTGAAATTAATGACAACTTAAAGACTTACACCTACATATACACATACAGAGACACATATTGGCATATAATAATGCATACACGACCACATAATTAAACTTAAACTACTTGAAAAATATATTTGCGCCCATGCATGTGTATGCTAAAGACATGGCATGTGGTAGCAACTTACAATGAGCATAAGGAGCAAAAACAACAACTGCTGCTACTGCTGCTACTGCTACTGCTACTGCAACATTAAGGAAATTGTAATATGCAATAGCAATAATAACAATAATACACATACACATACAAACACACACCCTCGCAGATTAACACAGAAAACATAATTGTAAAGAAAACAACAACAGAAGTATTTAACAACTGTAACTACCACCACCACAGATAAACATACAACTGAGGTTTAATTAAATTCACGCACTTATTCTCATTGAATTTACATACACACTTACACACACACGCATTCATTTATTTATACAGTACATGCAGCAGCATACATAAGCAATTATAAGTTTTCCGTAAATAAACACAACAAAACTTCAGACGCACTATTATTCTCAGTGCTCACTCTCTGTCTCTCTCTCTCGCTGATACCCTTTAACATATCAAAAGCATACCCACACACTTGCATACACAAAGAGTACGTGTAAGTATGTTGATGATCCCCCAAACGCAGTAATGTTTACAACGGGTTTAAAGTAGCTTACTGAACACACAAATTTACAAGAGAACAAAAACATAAACGTGTGAGAGACAGAGAGAGTGAGAGAGGTTATAAATGTTTAAAAAAGTTGAATGCACGTGGGCACGCGTATGTTGTGTGTGTGTGTGCAAATGTGAATGTGTTTTACGTATGCATTCGAATGAGATTTCGTTGTATTTTTGTGTTTTTGCGTTAATATTTCATTAAGAACTTGAGTAATATTTGCCAACTTGTGTGTAAAACATTGAAAACTTTTTTAACTCTTCTTTCTCTTCTTTTCTTTTCTCTTTTTTTTTCATCTTCCTTTACCGTTACTCTCTATTTTAGTAATAATTTATTACAACTTTGCATGCATACATACGTAAGTGATAGTTTAAGAGGCATTTTAAGTTTTAATGGAAAATAAATACAAACTATTCGGTGTGTCCGTTATGACCGAAACCTCTCTACATTTTCAAAAAAAAATATCCTTAAGATTCAGGGGTTTTAAAAGCATATGTAACTGCGTGTCTTATACCATAATTTTCTTTAACTATGAATTTTATTATTCAAGCGGTGCACAGTGTACGATTTAGTCATTCTAGGTAGACAAAATTAAATATCTTGGAAAACAATTATGCTAGACTTATGAATTTTGGTACAAGGTGTTACTAGGCCAATATGAACCATTGCCAAAAATATGGGCAACATTGGACCATTGCCACGCCCACTTCCCATACAACTGAAAAATTTATTTTTGATATTATTCGCGAAGGATAATCAGAAAGTAAAAACATTATTTGTTTTTTTCTTTATCCGGCAAATCTCGGCAGATAATTGTATATGTGCCTTAAAGTAGACACTTCCGGCGTTCGTATAACACTAATTTGGTGTTGATCCGGTGTGAACCAAAAAAGTTATCGATTACAGAATTTTTTCTTTTTTTCTTAACTTAACAAAAAAAAAGTAATTGTTTAATTGAAATTGAACGAAAAGAATTTTTCATTTAGAACCGTAAATTCTCGTGATGTTGATAGCGAATATGTTGAGGTTCAAAACAAAAAAAAATAGTTAAAAAATTCCAATCCAATAAAAAGTTACACGCTTTTAAGAATAAGCAACTTAATATAGATAATTTTATTGTTTTTAATTCACTCAAAAATATGAAGTTTGAAGTACCATTACCTTGTTATTACTGACAAATTAGGAAAAGTTTTGGCGTTTTCTTATTTTATAACAAGTGCTCTTTCATATTGGATAAAAATATTTACTGAAATCGAAACTCAAAATAACGAGTTTTGTCCAGCTAGATTAGCAAAATCTTACACTGTGCGGTGCTTCATCAACAACGTAATTTGCCGGAGGACCCAGCAGTGATTGTTATAAAACCATTGTCTTCAGAACATATATGATCGCTATAAACCGAAGCTATTATTGGTCCCGTTTTTTTCGAATATGTGTCTGAAATTTACCATCAGTTCAGAGCGTACCATTTTATTATAGCTGCCTAGACTGCATTTATCTCTAAATTAAGCATGATAGGACCATAGGAACTCGAACCTCCATTTTTTTCGATGAGTCGAAACTGGTACCTCGTACTGGCGCGAAGATATTTGGTGATTTGAAAGTTTTTTGTGCCGTGGCTAAATTTTCCTCTTCTGAATTTGCTTCTTCCTGGAAGAATTCTTAAATTTTAATGAAGCCATTTGGGTTCCCAATGTCCATGCAGTGCCAGACTGGTAGAACCATTTGAATAGTAATGCTTTGGAGTTTCCTTCTCCTGCGACATAAGGCTGAGCACGGACACAGTAAGTGAAGAACAGTTTCCTGCTATTCCACGTTTTTGCGGCTTCTACAGATTCCTTTGGCCATTGAGTACCTAGAATGCAATGCCCTGTAATACCTCCTATAACAGTTCTTTGGTATTTCAGTAGATCTTTCATGCACCCTTTAACTAGCTTTGTCTAGAGATTCTGCTCTATTTTGACGGCAGCCCAAGGATACTTGCACGATCTTAATGGAATCTAATACCACAATACTATGCTTGTAGGTTCTCAATGGGATTCCTTACGTATAAATTTCAAACGAAAGTTCAAGTTGTACCCCTGTTTTGAGCAATTTGTCCATCCCATATGATTAGAAAATTGTAACGGTCTGCAAGCTCGTTGAGAGACTGACGACAGCTGTAGTCCGTCCTAAGAGATAGTGCTCTGAAATCAGTCTGTTGATCAGAATTATTATCGCTGTAAAACACTACCACCCCTTGAAGACACTACAATGAGCTGGTAATGTTAACAAATAAGATGTACACGCTGATCCCGAAAAAATGCGTCCAATCGCGGCTCTATCCAGTACCTCAAGGCATTATTTTTATTGCCCAGTATGTAGCTGTAGTCTAGTAGGTAGTGTGTTGGCTTATTAGACGTAAAGCCTCGATTCAAACCTCAGGTCAGACATCAAAATGAAAATATGAAAAAAATATTTCTTCTGCGAATACCTCTCACAGCAGATTTCTGGCATAAACTCTGAGTGTAAAAATAAAATTGCCATAAAAAGTTTCCTAAAAAAAACCAATGGTTCGGAGTCGACTTTAAACTGTAAGTCCCGCTACTTATGTATAAAATTAACACACACAACTTAGGTGGTGTAAGAAACTAGGTCCTTAATCACGACTGAAGCGTTGTAATGACCAATTATGTATGTAACAGAGATCAGCAACGAGTATTCAAAACGATGAGCAGATTCGAGTCATACTTATAATTTCAGCTACTTATACGCATTCATACTTATTTTAATATCATACTCATACTACTCATATTCAAAGTTTGAAATACTCATCGTACTCATACTTAACAATACGCACGATGTTGTTGATTTCGACTCTCCATGAAAATAAGTATGATTCGAGTACGAACACCACAATACTCGCTAGAAGATTGTGTGTGTGCTTTGCTTGCTGTCTTTGTCTTTTCTTTTTTCTTCTTTTGTAAATGCAACAATAACTACTACTGTAAATTTTGATGAATGATTCGAGTGACTCGAATCATTCGTAAGTATTATAAGTATTTTTCTAAATTTATGAATCTGAATGAGTAGGCGTATGAATCAAACAATGAATCGAATGTTGTGAGTTTGATGTCAACGTTGTACTCATACTCATTGCAACCTATACTTATAAATCAATATTGTAGCGAGTACGAATGAATCAGAGTAGTTGAATTTTAATACTCTTGACTCACTCATACTCAAAATTTCATAAGTACCTATGAGTAGCGAAAATACGATTCATTGCTGATCTCTGGTATGTAATACAGATTCTTACGTTGTTTTCATTGACAGACTTTCAATGCAGTTTGCACGCTGCAGAATAATGCTGAGGATTAAGTCAGTATAAACCTAAGGAAAGACTAAAAATCTCTTATTTCTTCTCCACTAGCCATCGCTTCTAAGGACAATCTGTACTGGAATATTACAATTAAAGAGGCTGTGTTACTTGTATCCGTAATTCATCGATCGCGATATCACTTATCCGCCTGCAGTTTACCAAATTTCTTTCGGTTTTCTACAGTAAAATGCTTCACATACCGAATGCGCATTACATATACCGGCACACATGTTTAAATATATTCTCTCTGGGCACCATTTTTATTTTGTTCTTGTTGTTTTTGTTATTCTTTCTTTTAGCGGAAATGAAATATATGGACTCTCAAGGCAACGCAATTTTACATACATTTTTTGCATTCGTTCGCAACATTTTTGTGTTGTTACAGAGACGTTACCACCAATGCTGCTGGTATACTCGGCTTCTCCTTCTCGGTATTCTCTTTAGTTTTATTTGTTTTCCATTTGCTTGCTTGACGTTGTTGTTGTTGTTGTTACTTTTACCTTATTTTGTTTATACACGAAAAAGTTTTGTGTTGTTGTTTTTGTTTCATTTTCTTCTTTTGCTACTCCCAAAAGAGAGATACAAAGTTAAACATATGGACTCTACTCAGTCGGTCTTTGTCTTTACAGGTGTGTGTGTGGATTGTGTATTGTGTGTGTTAAAAGTGTTGAGAAATTTGATGAAATTTTATTTGTTTGGTGGTCTATTTGTTGTTGCTCTCTTTGTAACAGTTTAAATGGGAATGTATATGCGTGCCTGTATGTGTTTCTGTGTGTGGGTATATGCAAATATTTATATGAAGCCTGCATGAGTTTCTGTTTGTATATGAAAGTAAGAAAGTAAAACAAAAAAAATCAACAACATTGAGAATAAGAGTAAGTGGGTCTATTTAAATTGCGTTGAAATTGTTGAAATAAATTATAAGGCCCAACAATTGTTGCCGTGTTACTGAAACACAATGTTTTTCTGTTTCTTTTTGTTTTTCTTTTTGTTTGTATTTCAGTTTTCTTTTTAAAGTTTCCTTTTTCCTTTTTTCGGGTTTTCCCTTGTTGGTGTCTTACGTGGGATAAACTGGAGTTAATGCCAGGTTGTGTTAAATTTAAATTATAGTCCGCCTGAAAGGTTATGATAGGTTTACTTAAGCGTGGGTATACGATGAGTTTAACAGGGGACTGTATAAACTTGAAATTTTTTGAAAATGAAAAAAGAAGTAAAGTTTGTTTCAAGATTAGACCATTTGAATTAATATAAGTAATTATAAGCCCATGCCATGAGTTACTAGACACGTGCCTCTTGGGAGGGGATGGATTCTTATTGGAATCAATCATATACCTTATACGATGATGTTCGATGATCTTAAAGGATTTCCCTAGCAATCAAAAAAAAAGTTTAAAAATAATACTTTTTTGAAACCTTTAAGATTCGTGGTTTATTGTAGGAATATTGTTGTCCCAAAAAAAAAAAGGATTTGAAGGCTTTAAGGGCAGAACGACCAATTTCGAAGAAGCGAAAGTTATTCTTAACCAGCCTGGAGCCTTCTTTATAGGCTTCTGGCTGGTAAACAATGAAAGCCTTATCGACATACTAAGTGTAAGCTCTCTCGGGTAATATTCTAAATCAACACGTACCTATCTGCCTAGATTATTGTCCCCTCTCGTTCCCCATAATATATTCATGAAATCAAAGACTAAAAGCAATCATCTGGTTTTCATAACAGTTTTCTTAAGTTCTTATAATTTTTTTTATTAGTTTCCTTAACATACTTAAGGGCATATTTTTTAAACTTTATTGTAACACTTTCTCTCGTGCCACGAATCCCTATGTTTTTATTTTTATTAGTAAAACTGTTTTTAAGCGGCAATTATTTTCGATTTTTTTCACATATTGTAGGGCGCTTTGCAGAGCTTATAGTTTTTATATTATTTTACTTAGCATACTTTTAAGGCGATTTTTTTCATTCTTTCTTTTTCGTTTTCTTAAGAAAGTTTTAAAGAAAGATTAAGAAAAACCTCAACATTTAAACTTTTCATGTCAAAAAAACAGTGTTTTGTTTCACCTGGGGTATATCATACAAATTTTCTTATAAAACTGCAGTTATCACAGGTGAAGGTCTTTCATGAGAAGTTTTCAAGTCTAAAAAGGATAGAAAAATTAAACAAAAAAATATACTTTGAAACTTTAATTTATGGATTTAAATCTGATATCTTCCACACACTTTATAAGGCTGCGCCTTGATGTAGGCCGTAAAATTTTATTTTTAAATACTGTGCTAACATATACGATATTTGTTTTTTCTTTTTCTTTAATCTCTCATTAGTTTTTATGATTATTCAAAAACCTAAAAACAAATCTTTATTGTAACGCATATCGTGTATCATGCGTGTATCATGAATGTTTCTTTCAAGATAAAACGATTTGTCTGATGGCGGTTGACATGTGTGTGTATGTGTAGCAACCAATTTGTTTCCAAACAATCTGTCTCTTCTCATAGTATTTAGATAATCTCATTAAGATATGACAGCGTCTGTGATTAAATTAAATGCCATTTAATGTGGCAAAAAAAAAAGAATATCCATCTACCCTGCCTTACTCTCGCTCTCTCCCTTTTGTCAAACAAAATGTAACGCAGGGAAAAAGTTTACAAAACTATTAGAAATCAGAAGAGAGAGACAACAACATTCAGATAAAATTTCTATTTTATTTTTTGTTTGTATTCATTTGATGTGTGGAAAAGTTTTCTCTTGTTTTTTCGGGTTGTTGTTGTTCTTGTTGTTATTGTTGTTCCTTCATCTGGCATTTCACTATTACAAGCCCTGAATTGTTTAACATGCGTTACTCGTGTGCGAGAATGGCACCACAACCACATTGACTGTTTACTTCTATGGAGACCAGAAATATTCATACTCTCTGTTAATGATATGTACACAGGGCGACATATGGTACATGAGGGTCATTTTGAAAAGAAATTACGTTGCCGTAAATAGATTGGATCGGCAGCCAGCCATTAAAGACAATCGTACTTACATACGCGTTACAATCTCGGAAATATTTCCAATTGTTTTGTTTCAGAGATTTGTGAAAATTGTTTTGAACAGAAAACTTTCTGGAACAGGCTTTCTTTGCTTTCCATATTTGAGAGAATATTTGTGGAATTGGAGTCTCAAACTCTCTAATATATCTACTAATCAGCCTTGCGAGTATCTGGTACTCCAGCACCAGTCATTTTTACCCTCGAAATCGAATATCACTTCTGCGGATGAGTCAATTGAACGACTCTATGCAACTGGAAGCAAAGTTTTGAAGGTTGTGTACACAATACTGCACTCTGGCTTTTCAGGGCAGCAGGAATGGAAGTATCTATTCAAAATTTTCCGAACGACCTTTACGTAGACTCTTCATAATTGAGAGAGTATACTAAGCACTGCAGCATGAAACAGTCAACTGAATTATTACGAATACAGCGTTTGAACATAAAACTCTAGACGGTGTAATACTCAACGTCGAACACCAGAGAGCATTTTGTGGGTGGAAGAGTTTTAGAATGGTATACGGTATCCTGTGAAAGCCACGGTTCAAACCCCAGCTCAGACATCAAAACGCAAATATGAAAAATATTTCTTCGGCGGCTTCCTCTCAGCAGATTTCTGGCAAAAACTCTGAGAGCAAATACAATTGCCATGAAAAGTTTCTCAAAAATATGTCGTTCGAAGTCGACTTTAAACTGTAGGTGTCGCCACTCATGTATAAAAAATTAACACACACACAACATAAGTTGTGTGTGAAACTAGGTCCATAATCCTGACCGATGGGTTGCAATGACCAATTATGTATGCATGTATGTATACGGTATCCTGTATCCCAGTTTTAGTAATGGATCACGGTATCCTTGATATGGTATTGCTATTCCAAAGTAAAACCAAAGTATTGTAAAGCAAACTCAAATGATTTTCTGTTGAGGATTTAACGCCAATCGTCTACGCTTTTTTTCCTCTGTAATTATTTTTTTTTGTTTTTTTTTTGTGAAATGACCCACCTGTCTGCATGTGAATATTAGAGACGTTAATTTTCATAGAAATTCACTTAAGCCAAGAGTAACTAAATCAGTACTTGTGTGCATGCATGTGTGTGTTTAACTGTGATTTAATTTTTTTTTCTTTCTCTCCCTCTCTC
This sequence comes from Sarcophaga caerulescens, assembly GCA_927399465.1. NCBI lineage: Eukaryota > Metazoa > Arthropoda > Insecta > Diptera > Sarcophagidae > Sarcophaga > Sarcophaga caerulescens. Next base: position 107,502,169 of record OV656866.1, read on the forward strand.
TCTCTTTCTCGCTCTCTCTCTCTCTCTGTTCTAATGAAACCTAACAATTGTTATGTGTTGGTATTAGTGATTTTACTGTGTTGCAACAATAAAAACAGAAACAAAATAAAAACAAAAAAACACAATAATAACAGTTAAAACAGATGTTGTTGTTATTGTTGAACAGTTTTTTTTAAATGTTCTCCATACACCGCACACATACATTGTCACATATACTAAAGCACACATACTAACACGTTCTCACATCAAGTAAAACAAATATTAACACAGAAAAACAAAAAAAAAAGAGAAAATTCAACTAAACTGGGTTAGACATACACACACACATACATACGCTCATATGCTAACATATACATATAAAAGCATGTTAGTGTGTATAGCATGCAACATTATTTGGTATTTTATTTTCACTTTTATTTTCTAAGCAACAATGGTTGCTACTACTGTTGCTACAGCTGCTATGGCTGTTGCTATTGCCGCACGCTCATATAAATTGTAAAATCGCAAGATACTGTAGCATACAGAGAAGCACCAGCCAGCACCATGTGCTAACGCAGCCATTATCCTGTGCTAAATACGTTTATGGCCACGTTAATGTAAAATAAAATTGTTTATACTTTCAAATTGTGGCTAAAAGCGAGTGAAGAGTAGAAAAAAAAAACGAAAATTAAATAAAAATAAAAATAGGAAAAAATGGAGGAAAAGATAAAAGAAAAGTAGTTTTAAGACCTTGAAAACAAATAACTTTTTAACACTAAACGCGTGTTGAACATGACATTTTAAAGTGTGAAGATTTTAAAAATAAAAACAACACAATGAAGCACACACAACATTATACGTATACGCTATAATCTATTTGACTTTATTAGCCGGTCTAAATTGGATTTTATTGTAGACAATATTCCACAGTGCAATTAGGAATAGTTCTTGCAATTATTTTAATTAACGTTTGATCAGCTGTATATAGGCCTGAGGTTGGAGAGTAAAGTCTCAAAGACTAGTGGTTAGGACCATTGGAAGACCACAAATTAATATTGCTACGTTTTTACCTTTTAAAAACGTTTAAAATATGAGCTCAAATAAATTGCAAATAAAATAAAAATTAATTTGCATTTAGTTTCAATTAAAATTCTTTATTATTCGCACAATTCTGTGTGCGACTGTTCACAACTTAATGTAAACAACAACAATTGCTCTTCTTTGTTATTCCTCTGTTTACACCCTTTGCATAAACAATAACAATTACTAGACAATTGTTCAACAGATCTTTGTAACCGAGATCTTCAAATCGCGATTATTCTCTTTAAACGCACCGCGTCTGAATGAACTTCACTAACTCAGTCGCCTGCTTTGCCTTGCCTTTTACATGGCAGAGTAAATAGTCTGATGAATGTTGTTGAAGGCGAATGTTCATGACTTTGCCTTCTCGAAATCTTTATAAATGCAAACATCGTTGTAGTGTTGTTTGTGTACGAGTATTTTTGTTTACATTTATTCTTGTAGTGTTTGTTGTTGTATTTTTGTTTACTTGTTTATCATTTTGTATGCTGGTGTTTGTTGTTATATTAAGCAGTACGATAATTTGTAAACAGGTTTGTTTACTGCATTGTTTTGTTTTTGTAGCTTTTGTAAAAGCATTTTTCATTTTCGTAACAATATCAATGCTGGTTAAAAACATTCCATAGGAGAAACCAGGTTCCAATAGTTTCTCACTACTCCGGCAAAAGTCATTTGAAGTAATGTCATGTCTACCGACATGCTTTCTAATACGGCAGTTGCCTTTAAGATCAGCAACAGAGCGATTTAAGGAAAGAAGTCTTTTAAGTCTTCTTCAAATCAATATCAGCGTCGAAGTTGTCAACAATATTACAAGTCCCCTCCTGCTGTCAATAAAGTTGAGGCTCTTTTTAAAGTGAGCTCGACATTTTCTCCCGACAGTGCTCGGTAATAACACCTGTAGGGAGTATGTTTAACTGGTTGATATACGCTCAACGTTAAGAGTTAATAACGTTGAGGCCTTTTTCTTCTAAAAAGTTCACAGAATACACAGTTTAACTAAGGCAATCGGAAGGCGTATGCACTATGGCATGCTTTCAGATTTATTGGCTATTATGGCACACAATTTGCAGCCTTTTAAACCAAAAATGACTCGTGTTTGTGACAGTAAAAAACAAGAAAAAAAAACTTTGAATCAAAAATTATTTCAATTTAATGCTCAATTGAATCCATTTGGAATAAAAGTCTTGTAATTGAAAATAAAATTTATTTTCCTTTCTTTCTTTCCTTTTGTATTTTTTGCTTTTGACCTCTATTTTTAAACAATAAATCCAACAACTACAACCCAGTTAGGCATAAACAAATTGTCAAGCAAGAGAAAGTAAAGAAAAAAACGAAAGAGAGAAAAAAAATTAAATTTCATATTCCCCAAGGCCAGTGTAACATTCAAATTAATGAGGCTTTTGACGAGACAAAAATCACAGCCACGAACACAGTGGCAACTTGACAAAAAACGAAAATCAAAACATTTCGTCAAGAGGCTCATTGAGACCCACTGTAGAGAGAGAGAGCGAAAGTCCTTTGCAAATGGACTAATGCTGACTGGCTAGCTGGCTGGCTGACTGAATTGGCTGTCGTATTTTAGTTTTATTTTCGTTGTTGTTGCTTTAAAATATTTATGCAGACCAACGTACAAATGGCCCGTATTTTTTTAACACAAAATTTTGTAGTGGACCCTTTTTCTCTAGTTATAAGGGGTAGTGGAGGTAAGGAAGTGGCTTTTGTTGAGAATATTTATTGAAGGCTTGTGTCTCGTTTTTTTTTTTGTTTTTGTTTTTTATTTACCATAGCTTGGACTCCCTTAAGAGATTAATTAATGAGATGTTGAAATTTGAAATCAAAGCCGTGTGATAAGGGTTTTTGCATTTAACTCTTCTGCTCTTTTGCTTTTGCTTTCCCACTGCTAATGTTTGTGTCTTTCTTTGAAAAGTATTTCCTAAGCTTTAGTTTGACCAAACTTATCACATCATTAGCAGGAATATGCTGTTAATGGTTGTCGGTTTCCTACCAAATTTCTTTGACATTTTTTTTTTCGTTACTTTTCAGTGACTTTTTTAGTCACTCTTTTCCTTCTGTTTTTCTGTAGAAGACTGATCACAGTGCCCTATTTATGTGTGTCACCGAGGGATTAATTAACAAAACTAGTCCCTTTTTTTGGAAGAGAAGAAAAGAGAGAAAAACGTGTGTAACTAACAAGCAGAAACAAATTTTATTTTTGGAAAAAGGAAAATCCAACTGAAATTGTAATTTTCATTGTTAATCATCATTCAGCATGTAATGACTGCTGCTGGTATTTTGATTTCCACTGAATTTAAGAGAGAGAGTGTTAAGGATTTTTGTAAAAAAAAAAATTGCCATGAAAAGTTTCTCAAAAATTTGTTGTTCAAAGTCGTCTTTAAATTGTAAGTCCCGCCACTTATGAATAAAATTAACACACGCAACATAGGTGGCATGAGAAGCTAGGTTGTAATCCCGACTAAAGGGCTACAATGCCTATTTAATGTAATGCCAAAAGTAATGCAATGCCGTCTAAATCTCAGTTTAATAACAAAATTTTCGGACGTCTTCAATCGTCCGCATTTCTTATAACAGTATCTCTTGTGTAGTGGCATTAATATGAAGAGTTTGGTATTTCAAGTTGCTGATCCCGGAAAGCCATATTGCCCCTGTTGATTTTCAGTAAAGAATCCGTAATTCTATTGACAAGATGGGACCATAATTGTCTGATTATGTGGCAGTTACCCTACTATTCACAACTCGTGCAGAATCACTCTAAATTTTTAGTTTGTAAAGGACAGGACACAATCGTTTTGGTCTGAAATGCCTATTTCTGCCAATCTGCTTAGCAGCTTGCTATGTCCTTGCATACTACTCCTTGCTTCAATACATAAAGTATTGTTACGAAAATGAAGAATTTAGATGCAGGTGTTTTGCTTTTACAACGCTTAACATTAAAATTATAAACAAAAATACAACAACAATCACCAGCATAAAAAATGGTAAACAAGTAAACAAAAATACGACAACAAACGCTACAAGAATAAATGTCGACAAAATATACAAACAACAATAATGAAACAACGAAGTTTACATTTATAGAGATCTCAAGAAGGCAAAGCCACGAACATTTGCCTTCAAGAACATTCATCAGACTGTTTACCCTGCCATATAAAAGGCAAGGCAAAGCAGTGAAGAGTGAGTTAGTAAAGTTCAGTCAGTCTTGTGTGAAGACGCGGTGTGTTTGAAGAGAGTAATTGTGGTTTGAAGATCTGCGTTACAAAGATCTGTCGAACAATTGTCTAGTAATTGTTATTGTTTACGCAAAGGGTGTAAAACAAAAACGAAATATGAAATGAAGACTTTAATACTATGTACTCACTTTTGCTCCCTGCTGCCGCTGGTAAAATGTGTATCCAAAGACATATAAAATGTTGTGCAACACACTTTGTATATGAATTTTTATTACCTTTTTTCGACTCCATTTTCACTATTTGTTATCCTCAAACCAGGAGAAAAAACGATAAACAAGTGATCATTAAAAAACAATTTTAACAAAAACATATTTATCGATAACAATAAACGATAATATTCATGGATAATGTCCTCAATTTATGAGGGCCATAAAATATTCAACGAAAACCAGAAACCATTTCAAAATTTATGGCTGAACAATTAAATTTGAAATACAAAAGCTGATGATTTACCATCAAAAGAGATTTTTGTTTTCCATTAAAGCCTTTATCCTGTTTGATTTTGTTACTTAGTCTTGCATATTGTTTTCATTTTTCATTTCCCTTTAAATGGCACAAGAAATCAAAACCTCTTGACGAATATCAAAAACAGTTACTGTAGCCTGTATGTAACCCTTATGTTGGCTGACTTCATTTACAGACCGTTTATCATGGCGTAAGATTTTAAGGACTAAGGAGTGGCTTATCATATGAAGAAGAGAAAAAAAATGAGAAAGAGAAATTTATTGTTTATAATTCTCAATCATTTCCTCCTTTCTGGTGTTATTTCTTGGAAAATGCCTCTGTTTTGTATTGTTGTTGCTGTTGTTGTCGTTTATGTAGCCTTTGGTCCTTTTTGGAAGGACACAAGATAGGACCCTTTAGCCAAATAACATCATATGTAAAACACGTTTCCTTTTTGCTTCTTTCAGTTTAGCTTTGGCTTTCGCTTTTTTGTGTCAAACGAGATAAACGTTGTAAATGGAACACAGAGTCCTTTAAAGCACTTAAAATCCGCTTTTTTTGTCTTCTTCGTTTTCTTCGAAGACAAAGCATATGAAATACAAAGACAGACACATTTTTCTTATGATACGTTATCATAATAAAATAAAAGGAATGAAACGTAGCAAAAAAAACCCAGCATGTCCTTAAGGAAAGTGTTAAAAAAGTTAAAAAGACAAAAAATATGTACGTTAAGCATATGAATGAGAGCACGATACATAAAAGCATGACAAAGTAGAATGATTGAATGGAGAAAAATAAAAGTAAAAGAAACCAAAGAACGACTGAATGAATTAATGAAGAGTGTATATCCATGTGAATATGTGTTGTGGTTGACATTTCACTTACTTGCCACATCATTTTTCTTCGTTGTTTTTTGCTCATTGTCACAAAGGAAGATAAACAATTTTAAGGAATCACAATCACATGATGATTGATGACAATCAGCGATGATTGACGGTAATTTGTAGCCAAAGGTAATTTGATTTTGACGCCATTAATGGATGATGGTTAAGGCGTTAAATTTGATTTAAAGGTAAAATGAAGGTCTCATGCCCTAGTCCGTCTTAATAATAAATTTATCTTTATAAGGGGTTAATATTTGAAAATAAAATATTGTTACGAAAATGAAAAACCTACATACTGATGTTTTGCTTTTAGATCGCTTAACATTAAAATTATGAACAAAATTTAAAAAAACAAAACAATGCAGTAATCAAACCTGTTTACAAATTATCGTACTACTTAACATAATAACAAACACCAGCATAAAAAAATGGTAAACAAGTGAACAAAAATCCACAAATAACACTAGAGATTTCGAGAAGGCAAAGTCATGAACGTTCGCCTTCAAGAACATTCATCAGACTGTTTACTCTGCCATATAAAAGGCAAGACAATGGAGGCCAGTGAGTTAGTGAAGACGCAGTGTGTTTGAAGAGAGTAATAATGGTTTCAAGATCTCCGCTACAAAGATCTGTGCTATAATATTCTAGTAATTGTTATTGTTTATGCAAATGGTAAAACAGAATAACAATAGAGAAATTGGCAATTGTTGTTGTTTACATCAAGTTGTGAACAGTGGCGCATAGAATTGTGAAAATAATAAAGAATTTTAATTAAAACTAAACACAAATTTATTTTTATATTATTTTCAATCTACGAGCTCATATTTTAAACGTTTTTAAAAGTTAAAAACGTAACAATATTGTCTCCCAGACATAATTATTGATTTAATTTGTTATTACAAACTTTTAGTCAGTGCCATGCACTCCTAGTCGAAAGCGTCTACCCTCTAGGTCATACAGATATAATTCGGCATCACAACTTATAAAATTCTGGAATTAGTTTCCTTGTTCTTTTTGTAAACATTTATCTTTTTCGTCTGATTTGCCCTTATCTAGGCATATTTCAAGGGCTAAAGTGAATTTTTCTGTAAACAGATGACTCAAATAAAATGAGGATAATAATTCTAAGGTGAGTAGACTCCTCTCAGTAGGCCTTCTGAATAGATTTTATTCCGCTGTTCCTAGTTTAAACTACTATTCTGAATTCCTTTAAAAATTTACAAGAACAAATCAACAATAAGTTGGTAGATGTTGCCAGAACGAAAAAAATCAAGTCTGAATAGAACGTCAGGGGTAGTGTTGGCATTTAGTTGTACAGGGTTGGCCAAAAGAAACCAAGGGGTGTAAAAGTTTAATAACTTTTTTGTTTATTAATTTTTTTTTATTTTTTCTTTCAGATTATATAGACAACACTTGGAGAATTTATAATGGAGAGGTTCACAACTGAACAGAGAACCAGAACAATAGAATTTTATTATTTAAACCAGAGATCAATTATTTTAACGCAAAGAGCATATCGTCGACATTTTAACGTCAGAATTTCGCCCTCTGAAGCGATGATCCGTTGCTTAGTTAATCGTCATCACCAACATGGCAGCGTAAGAGATTTGCCTCGAGCCGGTAGACCACGTTTAAGTCGCACTGTGGAAAATATTGAACGAGTACAGCAAAGTGTTAACGAAGCACCAGAAACATCTTGCAGAAGGCGTTCTGCTCAGCTAGGAATGTCTCGTACGTCACTACGGCGCATTTCAAAAAAAGATTTACAGTTATACCCATATAAGGTGCAATTGGTCCAAGAATTAAAACCCGGAGATCATCGGCAACGTCTAAATTTTGCAGTTAAATTTCAAGAGTTGGCCAGAAATGAAATCAACTTTATTGAAAATTTGATTACGAGTGATGGAGCTCATTTTCATTTGAATGGCTTTGTTAATAAGCAGAACTGTAGGTTCTGGGGTTCTCAAAATCCAAGAGCCATTCACCAAAGCCAATTGCACCCCATCAGGTGTACAGTATGGTGTGGGATCACATCTGAAAATGTCATTGGGCCCTACTTCTTCGAGAATGAAGATGGAAGTGCTGTAACCGTAAATGGAGAGCGGTATCGGTTTATGATAGAAAATTTTTTATGTCCTGCTCTTGAAAACAGACCTGGTGTGTGGTTTCAGCAAGACGGAGCCACTGCCCACACTGCCCGAGTCACAATGGCACTTTTAAGTCAAATTTTTGGAGAGCGAATAATTTCTCGAAATTCGGAAATTATTTGGCCAGCGCGATCGCCAGATTTGACAGCACCCGACTATTTTCTTTGGGGTTTTTTGAAGGAGAGAGTGTATGTGAACAAGCCAGAGACAATCCTTGAACTCAAGGCAAACATTGTTGCAGAAATTCGAACGCTACAGCCACAAGTTTTGAAAGATGTTATGGAAAATGCTCTAAAAAGAGCCCATCAGTGCGAAGCTGAAAACGGTGGTCATTTAAGAGACATCATTTTTCATACTTAGTGTAAAAAATTTCCATTTTGTATATTATATAATCTGAAAGAAAAAATAAAAAAAAGTTAATAAACAATAACTTTTACACCCCTTGGTTTCTTTTGGCCCACCCTGTATATATCACGACATATATGCACTAGAATGCCTCAAAACTGTGTTTTTTGTAGTTAAAAAACATATGAAGTTTGTAGGGCGATGTTATCAATTAAACTGTGTTATTAATTAAAAATAAAAAAGTTTCCAAATTTAGAAGCCTTTTTTTGGGTTAAAAGAGCTTTGTGTTTACAAAATTTATTCAACCTTGTAATCTTACCATTTCTTGCCATTCTTCTTGATTTCAACATTCTCTTTGTCTCCGTCTCTCTCGTGCTTGCTCTTTGACTCTTCTTCTGTAATTATAATTTCCGCTTTTGGAAAAGGCAAATGGTTCGTAATGCTCATCGTTTCCGGTTTTGCGAATTATTTACAGTAAATGATCAAGAAACCATTTGCATTTTTTATGACAACAACATCAGCAATTGTAGTCCAAAAGGCAGAAAAAAAAATCAAAAAAAAAAACACAACAAAAAACAAAATTCCACAGAATTGCACGCTCTATTCATATAATTTTATTTCAATTCTGAGAACGTTTTTTTCAAAATATTTTTTGCATAAAGTATTGTTTTGATTCTCTTTTGTTTTCCCAAGAAAAGAAAAAAAACAATGACTCGTTGGCTAAAGATTTTCTTTCTTTTGAAAACAGAAAAATAAACACAATTAATAAAAATTTTATTTTCATTGTAATTCAAAAATGAAAAAATAAAATAAATAATTTTTTTATAGTAAAAGCATATTTATATCAAAGAGTTTTTCCTTTACAACAGGCTAAATCTACCTAAAAGTATGTTTTTAAAAGCTAGAAATATAAAAAACTATCTTAATATGAGAACAATAAAAAGTAAAGAAGCTTCATAATAAAAAATTTGGTTTGCCTGTGGTAATTTTGTTTTGTTTTAATTTTTCTTTTACGCCTAAAACTATGCTTTAAAATGTAAAGATACAAATATTTAGGTTAAAGTGCACCAAATAATTAGGGTGTACGTGAATTTTTCAACAAGTTTCTCAATCCTTTCAATATCTCCGGAAGATTGCCACAAATTGTTCCAAACAAGCGCCTTCAGAGAAGTCTGTTAGGCGCTGGCTAGGAAGAAATTGAATATTTTCCTATCATCGGCTATTCGTAACGGTTACTACTAATGAGTTTATTATTCTTTTAGGCCTAAAAATATGCTTCAAAATGTGAAGATAAACATCTTTAGGCTAAAGAGCACCAATAATTCAGGTGTGCGTGAGTTTTTTAATAAGTTTCTCAATTTTTGCAACATCTTAGTTAGTTTCCAGTGCCTTCAGGACTAGGAAGAATTCCAATCTTTTCCTGCCATCAACTATTCGTAGCGGTTACTACCAATGAAGTTGATCCTCTCTGTAAAACTCCAAAAAATACTCAATTTAACTGAAGCAATCGGGACAATCCCAGCTCTGGGAATTTCATCCGTGATATAAATCTAAAGGTATTGTGGATAGTAGTGTTTGGTGTTGTAGTGAAACTTATGTATTTACAGCACTCGCAAGTCTATCAGTTGCTTGGTGTCCCATTTATCTCGCCTAGAAAATACTTTAGAATTACTAACAAGACCATAGTGTAGTTTGAAAGTTTACTTCTAGGCTGCCGCTGAAAAGTTTTAATTTTTGTTCTTTAAACTTGAACGAAGAAAAAAAGTATGATAAGGTGAACGAACGTAGGTTTCAATTTCAGTGATATTGCACCTTCAACCTTTTATATGACACCCTTGCAATATTATTTTCATTACAATTTAATTTTATGCTCAAGTAAGCCTAAAAGTATGCAAATGTATTTCATTTAATTTTTTCCATATTTTTAATACAAATCCATTAATCTTTTTGTTTTTTTTTATCACTTTTTTTAAGAGTAAAGAACAATTTTTAAAACGTTATCATTTTTATTAAAATTTAAAAATAATAATAATCTTTTGTTAATTATTTATTTATGAGGAAAAATACAATAAATAAGCAATAAAATATTTATTTATTTTATAATTTCATTTAAATAAAAATTTATAATTTAAACACGCTATAAAATGTATTGTACACTCCCGTGATAAATTAATACAAATTTTAATTCTGTTTTTTTTTTTTAGTATGAAAAATGAAACAAAAGCCAAGATTTTAACAATAAATTCATGTCTTTATGGGTATTTAAGAACAAAAAAAAAACAATAATTATTATGTGAAGATAAAAAATGAAAGCATATTTATGGGCATTTAAGAAAGATAAAAAATAAATGAGGAATATTTTTTCTTTCTATTTTACATTACAGGCCTATTTAATGATTTAAAATTTTTATGTTTTCGATTTAAAAAGTGTTTAAATGTTTTGAAATGTTTTTATCCGCCTTTTAATTGAAATATCCAAGCACTTTGAATAAGTATTCGAAGGCTTAAGCATAAGAATGCTTAAATTATAACATAACCTGAGGCGAACTTTTTAATACTCGAATATGGATATATTTGAATTGTTAAACCACCGGTATTTCAATTTCTTTTTGTTTATCTTTTTACTCTTTTTCTCTCTCTCTCTCTCTATCTTTCTCTGTGTTTTAAATACTTTTGAGTTTTGTATTAAAAACAACACCTTAAGGTATGCATTAATAAATTTTTATTGTTATACTTTCATTCCAGCGTTTACGTTTTTTTTTATATTTTTTTCATTGAAAGAGAAAGAAAAATAAGCAATTGTTATAAAACAAATTAATTACACAATATTAAACTTTATTTTAATAAAACCAACAAAAATAAACATTAGTTATGTAGACAACACATAATAGTAAAGAGAGAATATATGCTTGAAACACAACAAAAGACTTTTCAATTTTAAATAAATAATTATTTATTATAACAAACAAAAAAGTGTAATTAATACTATTTCTATAAAACAAAAGATAAATTCAATATAAGGATTTCTATTAAGAGAAAAACAAATTTTTATTTCAAATTAAAAAAACGCAATTTAACAGATTTAAATATATGCTACAATATATTAACTGTTTCAGCCTAAAAGTATACTTTAAAAGAATTTAAAGTTTTAATTTCCCATCTTTTCCAGCCTTACTGCAAGACACCCTAAAATTTTACTCAAATATACACGATTCGATGTCCAGTAGACTTCTAAATGACTTACCTTATTCAGATAGTCCCATGCTATTCTTGAGTCAATATTGTTACGAAAATCAAAAATCTAGATACTGGTGTTTTGCTTTTACATCGCTGAACATTTAAACTACAAACAAAAACTACAAAAACAAAACAATGCAGTAAAGAAACCTGATACAAATTATCGTACTGCTTAATATAACAACAAACACCAGCATAAAAAAATGGTAAACAAGTAAACAAAAATCCACAAACAAAACTACAAGAATAAATATAAACCAAGTACACAAACAACACTACAAGAACAAATGTAAGCAACGATGCTTACATTTATAGAGATTTCGATAAGGAGAAGTCATGAACATTCGCCTTCAAGAACATTTATCAGACTTTTTACTCTGCCATATAAAAGGCAAGGCAAAGCAGGCGATAGAGTGAGTGAAGTTCAGTCAGTCTTGTGTGAAGACGCGGTTCGTTTGAACGGATTAATCGTGGTTTGAAGATCTCCATTACAAAGGTCTGTAGAATAATTGTCCAGTAATTGTTATTGTTCATACAAAGGGTATAAACAGAGGAATAACAAATAAAGCAATTGTTGTTGTTTACATAAAGTTGTGAACAGTGGCACACAGAATTATGCAAATAATAAAGAATTTTGATGAAAACTAAACACAAATTTATTTTTATTTTACTTGCAATCTACGAGCTCATATTTTAAACGTTTTTAAAAGATAAAAACGTAACAATATTATATGGATTGAGAGATCAGATGGTGGCTTAACATACAGTCAAAGAGTTTTTCCTGTCCCCTGATCATGAAGGCTTCATAGCTCTCGTTTTCGTTACCCTATATAACGAAAATCCAACAGAGCCTCTCGAAAGTCTCTGTATCTCATTCAGATCCATCTCAACTGTTTTCAGAATCATTCTAACTGCCAAAACATTGGCTTTATAAGTCACATTTGTCGAGTGTGTCACCAAGAATAATTTATGAAGGTAGACAAGCTCAAGTGAACGATACAGACAAGATCCCGAAAGTATACTCGTCTGAGCTTTTTCCAAGCTGTCCTTTAGGCTTCATAATATGTACACGTACTGTGTTTATTTATTTTTGTCTGCTTAGGGGCTGCAAATATTTAAGTTATTTGGATCATCCTACAAGTATGCTTTAAAAAAATTCTATTAGCTTATATGGTTCACCCTATAAGTATGTTTTTTCAATTGTTATTTGATTTAAATAATTTAATTAACTTTTTGTCGCAAATTCTATTGTTTCACAAGAAAAAAACCACTGTCGGTGTCATTTTAACATGTTTTATTTAAGCCGATTAACAATGAGTTTTTTTGAGTAAGAAATTTTTTTTTTTTTTTGTTTTAACAAAACAATGTTATTAACGTTGTCAATTAAAGAAATTAATTTGTTTAATTAATGCATTTGTTTTTGCATTAAAAAATTGTGTATAAAAATTAATGCCACTTAAATAAATTACTTTTAAAAGGTCATTTTAATTAAAATGATTAATCTGTAGCTTCGGCATTCATAATCAAACGCAAAAGAGATTTTGTAAAATGGAATGACAAAAAACAAGACATTAAATCCTTAAGGATATTATTGATTAACAAATCTGTTATATGACATTCAAGGTCTTTTCAAGGGAAAGCTGAATAACATATGCAATGCTCTTCCCTTTACAATTGTTAAGTAGAGAGGAACATTAGTAACTTCTTGATAAAAGTCTATGTTGGCTTAGATAGAATGGAAAGTAAAAAAGCAATCTCCAGCGCCATCATCAAAAACGCATATTTACATGTTGTAAATAATGTGTAAATATTTACAAAATCTTCAAAATAAATTTCAAAACAAATTTATCATTTTCAAAATATTTTTCTTTTAATTTTGTATTCTTACATCTTCATCATCTCACCTGGTCATATTACATGTAACATAACGTAAGGCAAAGTTAAAAATATAATTCTTTGCATATTTATTGGCTCATAATTTCCTACCACTAGTTTAGCATACTGTTAGGCAATAAAAAATGAAAAATGCGTAACAATAAACACCTTAAACACGAATTCAAATATGTTGTGCCATGAATTACGGCCACCCTAATAATACCATAATAATGCCTACAGGTAAATATGTGTGTGGGATTATTAATGGCCAGAAATTATTTTTACGGCTAAAGAGATGGGCGGTTAGTATTGTTGTTAGTGGGCCCACAAGGAAATATTTTATTTTATAAATACAGAAATATATGTGTGTGGGTGTTTGCGTGCAGAAGTTAGTGTCAATTTAAATAAGGAGTATACGTGTACGATGGCATATAATATTTAAGGAGGCATGAGTATTTAAATGCCTGCCAGTGTATGTGTGCGTGTCTGAGCATGTGTTAAATACCATTTGAAAAATGTTTGTCGATATGGTTGTGAAACAAATTCTCATTTTCCATTTCCATTTTTGTTTGATTTTCCGAAATGCTTTCACAATTCCCCATATGCTTTTGAGAGTGTATGAAGCTAGTGTCCAAATCGCATAAGGAAATCCCATGTTGTTACAATTGACTTAATGAGCGTGGAGATTTTATATTAAGCATAATAAATGTATTTATTGTTGTTGTTGTTGTTGTTTTTATTATTATTACTACTATGGGACCTTCTACACTACCATAGCAACGGGTATTGCTTTTGAAGCATATGGATTTTATATATAACAAAAACACAATAAATACATGTTTATATAAAAGCCTTTAAATAGGCCCCAGCAAATAAACGAAAACAATAATCATATTATATTTAAAAGCCTATACAAATGCCATGGGGACCAAATATGGGTCATTTCCCATATACAAATTGTGTTTAAACACAAAGAAAAACTTTTAGTTATTAAATGTCATATTTTGTTACGCCTGAAAGTAGACTTTAAACAACTGAAGAGACCTAAGTTTTACTTAAAGGTGAAATCCTAGACAAATGAGTTCTAGAAGTTGCCATTTAAAAGAGATTTTCGTCATAAAATTCTAACAAAGTACCTATTTCTTCGCCAATCTCTTTAGAGATTGCCACACTTTTACTTTACGAATCAATTTAAAGTGAAATGACTCCCTTGAAACCGAAGCCACATTACTTACATTTCTACAGTTATGTTGTACAGTATTTAAATCTATTCGTTAATGTGCGTTTGTGTATTTTTGTAAATCCCGATCCATGTGGGTGCGAAATTGCTTGTGGTCGTGTATTTATTAATAATGTGTGAAAATAAAATTTATTAAAAATAATGATAATAGGCATTTAGGGGCTAACAAATACAAACAAAAATACAATAACTGTGTGCGAATATTGCGTTTTAAATTTAATAACAAACAATATTTGCTACACTGTGATTCAAACCGCAATAACAAGCAAAAAAAGAAAAAAAGAAAAACGAAAATCAGTAACAGGAATTCGCCATAAGCACACCTTTACCTCTCGCTAAATGTAACAAATAAAAGTTATTGTTTATGGAGCCTAAAAATATACAAGAAAATTCTGAGTACCAATGTAACAAGAAATTCGAGGAAAACTTGCAATTGCAAAATTATATAAATTTTAAAGCATATATTTATTTTTGTTTTACGAGAATTTAAGTTCGAATTTAAAAAATTCTTTTAACATTCACTGAGTTTTAGTTTAGTAAGTAAATTATTTAAAGCATACTTTAAGGATGCTTTGGTTAAGACGCCTTTTTGGTCAACGTTTAAAGGTGTGTGTTCAAGGAGATTGTTTTGTCTGGTAAAACACCGAGATATTCTAGTTCACTATAAAATTCTACTTCATTGTCAGTTCTCTTCTTAGTGCAAGGAAATAATTGGTTTTGGATGGTCTTGTGTATTAGAACCTGAGCTCTACTTTATGGAGACATTTCTTATTTTGTAAATAGACAGTTTCGACAAAGACAAAAACTATTCTTAAGAAATAAAGCATACATTTAGGGTTCCTATAAAGTCTTGAAGTCGCCGTAGTCTAGTAGGTAGTGTGTTGGCTTATTAGACGTAAAGCCAGGGTTCGAGCCCCAGGCCAGACATCAAAACAAAATACAAAAATTATTTCTTCGGCGATTTCCTCTCAGCAGATTTCTGGCAAAAACTCTGAGAGCAAATAAAATTGCCATGAAAAGCTTCTCAAAAAATCTGTCGTTCGGAGTCGACTTTAAACTGTAGGTCCCGCCACTTATGTATAAAATTAACACACACAACATAAGTGGTGTGAGAAACTAGGTCAATAATCCTGACTGAAGGGTTGTAATGACCAATTATGTATGTATGTATAAATTCTATACTTGGGCTGTGGTGATTTACAGGTTTTTATCACTTCAGAAATTGTTTAAAGAAGAACTATTGCATACCTTAAGGTACATGGGTATAAAACGCAAAAATTTCTCTCTTTTCTCTGCGGATACATTTGTTCGTATTTAAAATTTTATTTTACTTGTTCTGTTCAGTAACTGCTGAACCTTTACCCAGGCCCTTTGATAACAAAACTGAAGCCAAACTCTTTGTGGCACTTAAAAGTTTTCAACATACAATTTTAATCAGTAACATTTTGCATACATTTCCATGGCTTTTGTTTCATTTCAGTTTTCATTATACTTGTGTTCGGCAGACCAAAAGCTACAATGTTTTTGGGAAACAAACTTTGCGTTGCTTTTGGTTTTATTTTTGAAAAATAAAAATTCCATGAAATGAAACAAAACGAGAAAAAATAAGTTCAATTGAATTTAATGAAACATCGATCAATTTATTAAAAAAAAAAACAAAAAACAACGGCAGTCATTTTGAGCACTGCTTTTTGTTTATTTTCATTTGGAAAGTTTTCCTCTGTGGGTTTTTTTACTTTTTTTGAAACTTTTTAGTTTTTCATTTAAAGCAGAGTTTATCGGTGTCTTTTTTTATTTGGAAAATAATTTAGTTTTGTAAAGACAAATTGTAGTTTTCAATTTAACCATAAATGAAAATATTAATTAAAATGAATTGGTGGCGTAGCTGGTTAAAAAGTTAAAAATCTCAATATTTTAAAAAAAATCCACCTTAAAGTAGGCTCCAAATTTTAAAATAGTATTTAAATATTTTCCATAAAAATATTTAATTTAAATAACCCTATCTCCTCTATTAAAATCCTATTATAAACTTAAGCCCTAAAATATGCCATAAGTTCATAATTTAAAATTATTAATGATTTATTAAATTAGTTTGCCACCTGTTATGTATGCGTAATAAAGTTCATATTTTTAAAATAAATAGGCGCTAATACGTTTAGCCATATTGAATTAATAAAACATTTAAAATTTCACCGCCACAGGTAATTTTAAATTTGTAATTATCCAGCGGCTAAAAGTATGCTTTAAATTTAAATCACTGTTTTAGTTTACAATTTATGAAATATTCAATTATGAACCGTTTTGGGTTTTTTGTTTAAATAAATTAACATAATTTTATAGTTGATGCTCTAATTAAATAAATCGTAATTGTTTCTACACTTAATACATACAGTATGTAGATTTAATTTAAATGAATACTTTCGATTTAATAAATCTGCAAAATATTTAAAACAAATAATAGCTTATGAATTATTATTCAATTTTTATTTATTTCAGTATTTAAAAATACTTTTTTCTTCCCCAAAAAAATTAATTAACGCACCTAAAAGTAGGCAATTTTTTTTAATTTCAGATTTCGTTATCGTCATTCATTTCATTGATTTTTCATTAAATTTTTATATTTCCCGTGTAAATTATACTTTAAAAAAATTAAATTTCTTACACCCCTTAAGATAGACTTTAAAAATTAAATTATGTTTGAAATTTTTATTGATCAGAGTAGTACATAAAACTCAATTGTTATTATCCTTGAGATTATATTAAAGAAATTTTGTTTAGTGCATGTTAAGTGAGCCTTAAAGGTATGCTATAAAATTATCATAATTGTTTAAATTTACCTTGAAATTATAAAAATTGATTTTATGGTTCTTGCCATTTATTTCGAGACTCATTGTTCCCTTAACTGTTTCCCTAATAAGGAGGCGGCTTTACAAAACCATTAAATAAAACATTTTATGACATGACGTGATGACCAATAAAATGACTTAACGAAGAATGCCCAAACGGAGAAACGGCAAGTAACAGAAAAAAAGGTTAAAATTCGCAATAAAAGAGGACAGGAATGGAATTGGTAATGGTTGTGGTGGTAGTGACAGTTAAATACAAACGGGTTTGTATTTCAATTCTTTTGATTGTTTTTTTTTTTACTTTTAATGTTTAAACTAGACTTCATAAATTTATAAGAAGAAAAAGGGACATTAATGCCTCAAGAGTAGCAGACTAGATTACATTAAAGAGTATGAGAGAGAAAAAAAGAAAAAATAAATAATAATAAAGCAATTTGAAAAATATCTTAAAGATCGTTCGTTAACAGTAATTATAATAAATCTTATAAATACAGTATACTTTCAGGCTGTATTTAAAAGAGAGCATAACAATAAAAACTTCCAGTGTAATAACGTTTTTAAGTTATGAAAGATCCTTTACAAAAGTTTTTATTAAAGAAGAACGAATAATTATATTTCAGATGAATTATTGACTTCCAAGAATTGTTTACAAATTTTATTTGAACCTAAAAGTAGGCTTTTATTTTAACTAGAAAATGTAATACGACAGGTCTGATTAAGAAAATTGTTATTAAAAGTAATGTAGCGGATTTTCTGCTGTTTGTTTGTTTTATATTCGCGTAAATTTTTTCAAAACAGAAAGAGATACGTAGCATGTGGCAATGCCGCAAACGTTCGTTATGTGCTATTGCACCATGATTCACTTAACAAAATCAACAATGTTTTCAAATCATTTTACTTTGAAATTGGATGCAGCTCGGGATATTTGATTCTGACGAAGAATAATGTTCAGCATCGAAGTACTTTTTTAGTAGCAATGTGTACTTCAATAAATTGCAGAATTTGAAATGAAAAGTAGCTAGGGAATATTCCAAAGGCACGCTGATGATGCGTTTGTTTTGTTTTGTGTACCGGCCATATCATTGGAGCATGTTGTTAAGATCTGGATATGTCATTGGACCATATTTTTTGGAAAATGTCTCTAAAAGAACTCTTAACCCTCAATTCAAAAGGCTAAGGTCATAAGATAATCGGGCCTATAATCTAAGCTGATGAACTGAACAGTACGCAATTTCAAAAAAAAATTTCAAAAATCAATTTCACGTTTTGGCAACTTCCATTGGGCACCAAGGTCATTCGATATCGATACCGTTTGAAGTTTATTGTGGTGCTACGTAAGAGACCTAGTCTACACGGAAAAGTCACAAAATTTGAAAACCAATATGCGCCAATTTTTCACCAAGATATGCCCTGAAACGTATGAAAAAATGTTTGACATTTACATCAAAAAGATTCAGTGTAGCAAACAATCCAGAAGCGATTCTTTAAATCACATTGAATTTCGTACATAATGTCTGGATCTAAGCATTATAATGAAATAAAAGTTTCATCGGAATCAAAGGTTTATTATTCGTTTTCTTTAATTTTCATTTTCATTGCTAATTTATTTTTCTCCACCTAAAAGTAGGCTTCAACTTTGTATTAAAAAATAACCGCATACATCAACATATATTACAAAATTGTATTAGTTTTGTATTAATAATTAATACAACTTGTTATTTATTATTAAATTTCGTATTTGTATTTGTTTTTATGTTCTATTTATAAATAAAAGCATATTTTAAGGGTTTTTTCAAAATTTTGTTTTAAATTGCATATATTATGGGGCATATGGCATGCATAACATTACATATACAATAAAAAAAAATTAAATTAAATGAAATGAAATGAAAAGTGAATCTATTTTAAATGGAATGTATTGTTTATAAATACAAACAGTATGTAGATAAGTGTAGTATTGTATTGTATAACATTGAAAAAATAATAATAATTACAATAACAATAACAGATAATATTAATAATAATAACAATAAGAATCATTAAATAAATTTGCGGTTATACATGGCCTGCCTGTGTATTCACATTACGATTACGATTAAAACTGATTATTTTGTAATCAACGGGTTTTTATTATAAATTAATTGTTGTGTTGTTATACAACATTACATAGGTAGTAGATAGATATGCAAGTAGATGTATGTATGTAGATAGATAGACTGATATACGATATTATTAATTAAATATTAACTGGCATTACTACATACACATACAGATTGTAATAGAACAACATTACAAATATTATTAAAAATAAATAATATTTTCCATCTCTTTCATGGAATTTATTTGATTATTTGGTTTTTGTTTCTGCCACAATTTAAATAATCAAAATAAATAAATAATATCTGTGTGCATGTGGCATAATCAAAAATGCACGCGTTACTTGAATAATTAATTGCGCAAAAAGTTTTTTGAAATTGAAAATTTAATTCATAAGTTGTCATCTAAGTTTTGAAATTATAAAGTGAAAAATTTTCATTTTAATTGAATGAAATTTAGTTTAAAAATCAAAAAAAAAATTAATTATATTGTTACAAAAATGAAAAAAAAAATCTAGATCTTAAAAAAAAGTAGATAATTTATGAACAAAAGCTACTAAAACAAAACAATGCAAGTAAACAAACCTGTTTACAAATTATCGCACTGCTTAATATAACAACAAACACCTTAAAATGCTGGTGTTTGTAAACAAAAATACAACAACAAACACTACAATTATAAACGTAAACAACGATGTTTACATTTATATAGATCTCGAGAAGGCAAAGCCACGAACATTCGCCTTCAAGAACATTCATCAGACTGTTTATTTTGCCATATGTATAAAAAGTAAGGCACAGCAGGCGACACAGTGAGTGAAGTTCAGTCAGTCTTGTGTGAAGACTCGGTGCGTTTGCAGAGAATAATCGTGGTTTGAAGATCTGTCGAATAATTGCCAAGTAATTGTTATTGTTTATGCAAAGGTTATAAACAGAGGAATAACAAAGAAAAGCAATTGTTGTTGTTAACATTAAGTTGTGAACAGTGGCACACAGAATTGTGCTAATAATAAATAATTTTAATTGAAACTAAACACAAATTTATTTTTATTATATTTACAATCTACGAGCTCATATTTGAAACGTTTTTAAAAGGTTAAAACGAAACACTATATTCATTGATTTCTAGTTGGCCTACGAAAGCCTAACTAAAAGAATTATGAACGCAAACATTGAAAACTTATGCTTCTAACTAATATTTCTAATAATTTTCCATTTTCATACAAATTACACCAAATACTTCTTTATTAAAAATCAAGCCAACCACTTAAATTAAACCCCACTTACCACAATTTTTTATTTGATTTTTTTTTTCATTAACCACCAAACCCCATCCCCCTTATGGCCTACCATTATATTTTGTTTTACCACAGCTTGGCTGTTAAAAGAAAAATTATGGCCATAGTTTAATATTATCTTTGTGGTTGTACCTCTGCCCCTCAATGCTTATCTTAATTTAAAAAAAGACAATATATACGGAGTATGTACTTAGGCTGCGAGTATATAGATGTCTATGAAAAAAATTGCAGCATATTTTCGTGCTGTAATACCTAAAAACAAATGACATTGGCATTGTTCGTTTCGACTTATAACACAACAATTTTCAATTTCAAAAACCCAATTTTTTATCGCTCTTTGCGTCTCTCTCACTCTCTCTCTCTCTATTTTCTCGTTTTCTGTTTTTTTCTTCCCATAATTACTGGCTATAAAGTGTTGTTGGCTTAATGAAGAAGAAAAACGGAAAGAAGCGCAAAAAACCAGAGCATTTACAGCCTCGACAGTTGATAATAAATGGCAGAAAAATTCTTCTTTTTACACACACATTTTGTTCGTAGTTTTTTGCTTTTTTTATTTTGTTTTGTTTTCTGTTCTTTTCCTTCTTTTTTGCCTGGCAATAAGTTTTGTGGTAAAATTCTTTTGCTGTCTCTATTTTGTTTTGTGCTGCTCTTTATCTGGCGGCGGCTTTTCCTTTTGCTGAGGACTCGCAGCACTTTTACTATCTCTTTTAACTTTGACATTTCGTATTTATGTGTGTGTGATAGTGTATGTATAAGTGGTTACAAGTGTGGGAATTTTTCATATCCATTTACTCAAAGAAAGAAAAAAACCTAATTTTTCACACTTAAAACTATACGACCAACTTGACTTCTTTTTCTCGCTGAGCCTTAAATGTTAAAACCAAACGAAAGAGCAAGAGTAAGTGGAATAAGAGAACAAGAATGAGTATAAGAGCAGAAGAAGCAAAAAAACATCAACAAATGAAATGAAACCACCAACAAATAGACAACGATATGTGCCACCACACATGCATGAATACTTCTACAACGGCATACGCCTGAAAGTATGTCACGCTTTTGCTTTGGCTCTTTTACGTACTTCCTTATATGCTCTCCCTTTCAAATTGAAAAGTTTTTCTGTGAAAATATTTTCTCAACGGCTTTGCCCTTAAACAGGAAATTTGTGTTGTTGCTGTTGTTGTTGCCGTGGAGGACTTTAAATAATTTAATAAATTTTATAATGAAAGCATATCCCTTAACACTCTTTCTAAAACGCATTTCCTTTTTTAACTTCACATTTAAATTATGGCATGTCTATGTATGTGCGTATGTGTGTGTGTGTGTTTGTGTTCGGAAATCGTTATTAAAATTTTTAGCGTAGAGTAGCAGCAATAGAGTAAGAAATGAGAAGAGTTTTCTTTTTGTTTTTTCTAATCTAAATTGTTGAAAACATTTGGGTCATATGCGGAAAATTTTTGGCATCAAGTCATAATGAAAACTTTCGTTTTTCGTTTTTTCTTTTCTTTTAATTTTTGTTTCTAAAGCCTTAAAACGTGTCAAGCATATATGCTAGTAAAAAGCAACAAAAAAAGTAAGACAAGTGGAATTGATTTTTATTCTTGGAACACAAAAAAAGCTTCAATTAATTTTTTTTAAAAATAGCATAATTTAAGGCTGAAAAATCTGATGCATAATCTTAGGCGAATTTAAATTGTTTATTTTATAAATTAAAAGTCATGGCTAACCGTGTTTGGGTGTTTAATTTTAAAATACTGGCTGTTTATTATGAGACACTCGAGATATTATTATTGCCAACAACACATTAAAATCAAAACAGGCTCCCGAGCAGTTTTCCTATACCAGTTTTCTGCTTTAAAGAAGTACTGCTTGCTAAAATAATCGATTTGCTGTCAGCGACAATAGAGATACTAGTAGGTAGAGAACCCTTCCCAAGTGTCAAGGAGCTTCACATTGTAACTTTTATTGAGGGCAGTCCAACATAAGACGACTCCATCCAATAAGTATCAATTTTCATAAGTCTAGTCTAATAATAGGTAGCCCAAGATGCTTTATAAGCCTTTCCATTTGGATTATTTCCCTAGATCAGCTGAGGATCATGAATCAAACCAGGATATTTAATACAGAAGCTCTAACAAAACATGATTCTTTTTGATTCCAGGTTGTACAGATTAACATACTTTGTACGTCCCATAGAAACCATGACATCTATATTGCAATGATTGCCATTAATTCCAAATTCGTTGCGTCAACTGGATATTCACAGAAAAGTTGAATTTGTCGTATAGCGTCTCTGGACGATTCCGTGACACTGCCATGACGATATCGTCCGCATAAGGAACGGCTCTGTTGCCAAAGGATACAAGCCGAGTAGAGAGGCCAACAATACAAGATTCCAAACACCTGCTGAGAGAACCCACTTATCAGAGTTCTCCTTTTAACCACCTGGTACTGTGTGGCTCCCAAGAAGGAGGTAACCTGTCAAGATTTAAGGCCAAGTTCAATAATTCTAATCAAAATTGTTAAAGAAAATTCCAATTACCCTGATGATGTTTTTTTTAGCTGATTTTGAAAGCATTTGCAAAAATTTTTGAGGACAGTTGTGAGGGCAATAAAACAAAAAAGTCTACAAAATAAATCAATATCTCTTAAGCCTGTAAATATGTTGTGTTGTCCTTTAGAAACTGAAGTTTAAATCCCTTTAAATAGTTTTTGATTGTGTAGAGCACACAACTAAAGCCATTTGTGGGTAAAAGCCGAATTTTTTCTTCTTTTATTTCAACAACATACTTCAAAAACCATACAGATTTAACAACAATACACATATATAACAATAAAAATAATAAATAAAAAACCATTGCATATACAAAGGGGTCGGTGGCACTTAAAAATAAAATAAACAGCCAAAATTCGGTAATAAATAACAGAGAAACATAACCGCAAACAAAATAAATACAAAAGGGAGAAAAAGAAAGAACTTTGTTCAAACGAAAAAACAAGAAAAAAGTTTTTCAAATATATTACAAAACCAAAGAACAACAGCAAACGCGATAAAAATCGTTATTTTCTAAAAAAAAAAGAAGAAAAAATTTAATTTTGGGAAGGAAAAAGTAAAAAAAATGTCTGCAATATGGTGTTCTAAAAAAGAAAATAGTAGAGAATTAAATTGGAAAATTTAGTTTCAAAAGCTTGAAAAAAATACCAAATTTTGGGGTGTGCTTTTAGGCTGGGTGTTAATTTATTAACAGTCTACCATGCGTGTTTTTCCTTTAACCTAAAAATCAAATGAAAGAACAATACGATGCCAATTTTCGTTAGCTAAACAATTTTAATCAAGACTTTTAGTTGTAACAACTTATTTACTTTGCCAGTGTAAACGCTGTCTATTTTTTGTAGCATTTCGTTTCGTTTCATTTGTGAAATTGTTTTATGTGTGCCCGAAATAACAAATAAAGTTTTGTAGCATTGGAAACAACAGGACGTTTTTTCTCTTTATTTTTATTACGCCTAAGCCAAGTTAATCATATTTGGCTAAAACCACCACTTCAAATAGGAATTTGGTGTTACAAATCATGTGTAACGCCACACGCTTAAGGAATACACAAAATTCCACAAATACAAGGCATTTCACACGGAAATATTTCACATACAAAAAAAAAAGAAATACGAAACACGTGCCTGGAATTTTCATTTCAATTTAACTTTCATACACAGCCTACCATATAGGCTAGGCTATATTTTTTGTTTTTGCTTAGCCTAAAAATATACTAAATTTTTTATTTATTTTTTACTTTTTTTGGTGTACAACCACCATTGATTTGTATTAAATCATTATTTAATGTGTTGATGTTTTAAAACTGTTTGTTGTTTCATGGCCTATTTCTGCTTCTTTTTTTGAACGAAATAATTTCGTTTTTTTTCTTCTTCTTTTTCTTAGCATACTTCCAGGGGTAATAATGACAAACATTTCAAAAAAAATTAATGTTTTCCGTTCTATGTGTGTGCTTTTGTACGAGTGTGTGTTGTTCAAGAGTAAAAGTTTTCATTACTCGTTTGCAAAAGTTGTTGTTTCCATTTAATTTTCGCTCATCTATCCCCCGGCTATGTAATGAAACACAGTTTGTTTTACATCGAAAACTTTTTGGTGTTTATTTTCGTTTTTTTTTTAGTTTTTTTCTTTTGTTGTTTTTTCTATATTATTTGGGTGTTGATTTGTAAAAACTCAAACGAAACGTAAACGCTTTTAAACTGTACCCTCAGGGCTTACACTGCAGTCAAGTAATAACCATAAAATCTCGTTTTTTTCGTTTTTTACTGCTGTCTTCAAAGCTCTTAACGCTTGTTTAACTAGAATTATAGAGCAATTAATGTAAGAAAATAATTACTTTCATTCAAAGGAATAATTCTACACAGTCTTTGAAAACAAAATTTTGGGAAAGGTCCCGGCCAAACACACATGCAATCGACAAAATCAACTACGTCGACCATGAAGGAAAATAATCGATCTACTAAACAAGGAACTGATAAGATTTTAAATAAATTTGAAAAGACTAGGAACTTTACAGATGTGATCTGGCCTATGCATCATCGGATAGTATCCAGTGAGCTCGATAGCCAGAATTTGTCATTTAAACGACGTTTTCAGCAATTGAGATTATCTCACTGCTCATTATGATGAATTTAGCATTTGAATTTGCACCTACACTCATATAAAGTTCAACTCATGCATCAACATGTTGATTTCGTCCCATGCCAACAGGTTTTCAATGCTGATTCTAGAAACAAAATTTTCTTCAGTAAGGAAGCTCATTTCTTACTTAAAGAAAATGAGATTCGGCGAAATTTATATTGTTATGAAAATGAAAAATCAAGATACTGGTGTTTTACTTTTACATCGCTTAATATTAAAATTATAAACAAAAGCTACAAAAAAAAAAACAATGCAGTAAACAAACCTGTTACAAATTATCGTATTGCTTAATATAACAACAAACACCAACATAAAAAAATGGTAAATAAGTAAACAAAAATACAACAACAAAACAACAGCATAAAAAATGGGTAAACAAGGCTGCCTTCCAAAATGTTAGTTGCTTTGTGTTTGAACAAAGTATCGTGTTTCATAATGCCGCTGTACAAAATATATACAATGTATTCTATTTCAAAACGTCGTCAATGTGTATTTTTAACGCAGTCAAAAAGCAAACAGGCATCGGATTTATAGTTGATGCATTGTTTGGTTACTTTGCATATCTACATAGTTCATATACAGTAGTAGAACTGCATACAAACTTTGTATTGATACATTGGGCTTGATTGAAGGCAGCCCAAGTAAACAAAAATACACCAACAACACTACAAGAATAAATGAAACAATGATATTTACATTTATATAGATTTCGAGAACGCAAAGTCATGAACATTCGCCTTCAAGAACATACATCAGACAGTTTACTTTGCCATATAAAAGGCAAGCCAAATCAGGTGACTGAGTTAGTGAAGACGCGGTGTGTTTGAAGAGAGTAATCGTGGTTTGAAGATCTCCGTTAAAAAGATCTGTCGAACAATTGTCTAGTAATTGTTATTGTTTATGCAAAGGGTATAAACAGAGGAATAACAAACAAATCAATTGTTGTTGTTTACATCAAGTTGGGAACAGTGGTGCGAATAATAAAGAATTTTAATTAAAACTAAACACCAAATTGATTTTTATTTTATTTGCAATCTACAAGCTCATATTTTAAACGTTTTTAAAAGGCAAAAACGTAACTATATTTATCGCCCATCAGAAATGGGCGTGGCAATAAGAAAAATAGTTCTGTATCCAAAACTCTTAGAGAACGTGCTACACCTCCTAACAAAATTTATTTTAATTAGGACAAGAGTGCAAATAAAACTATATTTGGTAAGTTTAAACAGCTGGTTAATTAATTGGGAATTGCCTATTATGGCCCACTGTTAAATAAACCTTGAAGTCATCCTTCTTTTATCGAATTCTCAAAATTGTTGTTTTCTCTTAAATTTTAATTTCTTTTTCTTCTTATTTTATCCTTTCTACACACACTTCCTTTTTGCAATTCATTGTGGTTTCTATTCCGGAAGAGGCTGTACTGTTCCGTTAGCTGTTCATCTTTGTTGAGCTGTTTTAGTTTTGTTTTTATGGGGAAAAACGGAAAATTGCTTCCAAAAAATAATTTTCTTTTCTTTTTTAGAAGTGAAAAGTGTATACAAACGGAAACTAAAACAATTCATTTCTTAGTCTTATTTTCTCCTTTTAAAGAAAGTTTATTAAATTTTCTTTTCGGAAAATAATAGACAAAGTTGTCTGCCAAATGCTGGTGAGTCTTAAAAGGTTCACAGGCTTTTATGAAATATTTCGTGGTTTTCCTTTGGCTGGATGAGATGGCAATTTTCAAAATGTGAGAATATTTTGTTGCTTTAGGAGGAAATATGTTTTAGATTTTGTGGAGTTTTTTGAAATATTTGCCATTTAGTTGAGGTTTCGTTTGGTATACGAGGTTGGGGTTAAAGGTTAGAAGATCTATACTACAAACTCTAATTCTGAACGCATATTGCAGCCAATATTTAAAAATTTGCTTTCTTTTTAAATTTTAATTTCAAAAGAAAAATTATTTAAAATACTTGTACTAATGTATTTGACCTTTAACCTTCCCACAAGCAGACTTATGTATGTCCTCATGCATAGGATAAGAAGAAAATTATCTTGGATTTCTTCTGGGAAAACAAATATTTCCATTGTTGTGGTACCAGGCCATCGAGAAATTATTCACTAATTTGGCAGAAAATATTTCTATAGCGATAGGAAATGATAATCGGGCGATAGCTGTCACTTTCATGGCTTAATACTGTTTTTAGAATACTCACTAAGAGAAAAAAGTCTGGAAGTAAATCCATAAAGCTCATGCAGTTCTCTTTACTGCGGAAAGATGGGAATTCATGTATGTATTGAGCACTTTCTTCGATTCCACCACTCTTATGGTTGCAGAATGTGCTAGAAAGAGCTTGAAAGTTTCGATGGCTTCCTTTACTTACTTCTCCAACCACCTTGTTGTATGCGTTAATTTTTTCCATGTGTGGCGGGACCTACAGATTTAATGTCGACTTTGAAAGACAGTTTTGCACGGACTGCTGATAGGAAGTTGCATAAAGAAATATTTTTTCGTGCCGTTTGAGATGTCTGAGTTGTGAATTGAATCACGTGCTCTCGTGTAATAACCCAACACACTAATACCGACATTACTAAAGTACTTTACGACCTGCCTATTGAGATTCTCTTAAAACCACTTGTAAAGCTTGCGACGATCACACTAAACCTGACGTCTAAAACATTTCTTAGATTACAAGAAGATCTAAGGTCCTTACTTATCGGTACCATTTGATTACATGATCCCCTATAACTTTATATATCTGACCACATGCTCTGGCGTCATAGCAATCCAATCCGGCAGGTTTCCTCTGAGAAGTATTAGACCTCAAGCTGAATATTGATATGAGGTATTACAGTGAACCTAACCCCCAGCGTAAGTGAGACCTTAGCCTTCCAGGAGGATACGTCATCTACGTTTACTAAACTCTTTTGTTCTCTTGGAACTTGTAGAGCTTTAATTAATTAAGGTGAAACCTTGAAAGTTCGAATAAAATAGTGAATATAGGTTAATTAGAGGGCTTATTAAAGCTAATTTCTATGAAAAAACTTGAAAATTAAAAACGTTTTTGAAATTAAATTTTTGGCAAAAAAAAAAATCCCTGAAAATATGCTATAACTTTGCTTTACACGTTTAGTGTTTGTGTTATAATTTGTAGCATATACAAAAGGCGAAAGCCCCACCTGCCATGTTTTGTTGTTATTACAGTAAATTGCATGTCGTGTGCGTGTGTTGTTTTTTCAGCAAAAAAGTTTTCTTTTTTATTTGAACACATAAAAGCCAATTCCAAGGAATAAAAGAAATAAAATTGTTGACTTTTTGTTTTCCGAGTGGGCCTCCTCCTGCGCCCTCTTTAGGCAGTTTCTTAAAGCATAATAAAGAGATTGTTTTTTGCAAGAAGAGATGCCTTAAAATAGATAAAAAATTAACAATGGAATGAATGACGGAATGGATGGTGGTTCTGTATTATGGCCTATTAAATGTTTCTCTTTTCCTTTCTTTTGTTGTTGTTGTTGCTACATACAATGCCTGTTTTTTTACTGTTTTATTTGTTTTATAATTGCTTGCATACTTTTAGGCTTTAGAAAATGATACAACTAGTTGTTGTTGTTATATTTTTCTTTTCAACTTTATTTCATTTAATTTTTCTTTGTTTTTCTTCGTTTTTATTGTGTCTCTTTTGCCACTTTATTGTTAAGACTACAAAACGTTTTTGCACTCATAAAGATAAATTAAATGGCAGTAGTTTTGTCTTTAAAATTCAAAAAAAAAAAACATAGAAGAATTAAATACCAGCATTTCTCTGTGCTTGTTTTTCTATTACTTTTGTAAGAATATTTGGAAAAAGTAAAAGGAAAACTTAGTTGAATTGTTGAAATTCTTTTCTTTTGTTTCGGTGTTCAAGTGTTTTAATAGAAAAAGTTTTCTTTTTTCTTTTTTTTTTGTCTTTTTTTTTCTAACACATTAAAAAATGCTTAAAGATAGATTTTAGGCGTTAGACGAGAATCTTCTTGTTCGTTTTATTCTTCTATTCCAGAAAAGATAATTTTTGTGTAAAGTTTTCATAAGTAATTTCAATTTAAAAAAGATATTACACTCTCTAGCAAGTTAAAAGAGAATGTAATTTAAGGATCGTTAAAGAAAAAATAAATATTTTTACGACAATTATTAGTTGGTTTCCAAAATATTGTAGTAGTTGTAAAGACTAAAATTAAGCAGACAAAAATAAATTAAAAACAAAGAAACAAATAATATCTAAAGCATACATTTAGGCGCAAATCGTTTCGCTTTAAAGCATACTTTAAGGCAGACTGTTGAAATTATTCAGCATTTTAATGATTTATTTGTTTCGATACGCTCTGCATAGTATAACACCCTAAAGTGGCATACTTTCTGCCATTTTAGCCACTTTCTTCTTCAATTGTATGGAATTATTTTCCTCCTCCCCTACTGAATCATTTTTCAAATTGTTTGCTTAACTCAAATAGAATATTAACCAGCCGTCTGAAAAACTTCTCACCACACTTCTCCCCAAAAAACATTTTTATATTCGCAGCAAATTTATCAACATTTTGTTTCAAAATTTTAATTGTTTTATCAGGTGTTGCTTGTTAATAAACCAGAGGGCCATAAAAATATTTTACAGTGTGTGGAAAAAGTAGAAAACCAGCCTAAAAATTTTAACAATAAAAAGGAAAAAGGAAATTTAAAATTCTATTGATATTGCAATGCAATTCAGGTTAATTTATCGGCTACTCTAATTACAACCACCAAGGCCTCAGTAATAGCCTACTATGTACTGAGTTCACAGAAAGGATCGCTGCTAGTTTACAGGCATCCCTGCCTGGAACGCCTCTCCCCATTGGCTCAGTAGAAGTTACATGGATGGTTTTAAACAAGATATGCAATGAAATTTTTCTTTTAATCGTTGCCTTACTTTTACTAAACACTGTACTATGATTTAGAATTGTAAAATTAAAATCGTAAAATTCCTTTATTTAATGTGTCTGCGAGATATTAAAATATTAAAAAAGAAACAAAATTTTGCTTCTTACAATCATTTTGTGAAAATTTCATTAAACCGGCACGAAATTAAAAGCCTCAATAAATCCCGGCATGGCTCCTTAACGCGAAACTTATTAATCATAAGGGAAAGTTTCCCTTTGGACATCTTTTAACGTTTTATTTTAAAATTCTCACAACGACTGTGAAAGCAATCTACTGAGAGGCTACGCCTATCCTATGTCGCAGAATAAAAAGTCGTCTTGCGTTTGACTCCATCTTCATACTGTCTACTTAATTGTCTGCTTATGATTAGCAAAGCCTCTGAGCCTTAACGCCTATTTCTAATAACAATTTTAGTATTCACAAAATTTTCGTAGAATAATTAAGGTAAGCTTAATGCAGGATGACCAACTAAGTGAGTAGTTCTAAGTGACCAACCACTTGACTGGCCACCTAGGATCAGTGATGTGTACAATCACTTTCAATTGCAAAATTGCTTGTCTACTCAACTGCTTGCCTGTGACAAGCAAGGCCTCTGAGCCTTAACGCCTATTTCTAATAACAATTTTAGTATTCACAAAATTTTCGTAGAATAATTAAGGTCAGCTTAATGCATTATGACTAGCTAAGTGAGTAGTTCTAAGTGACCAACCACTTGACTGGCCACCTAGGATCAGTGATGTGTACAATCACTTTCAATTGCAAAAACCCCATTCTCCGTACATTGACAGATTTTCTAATATTTTATATTAAAAATCCTTGAAATAAATACATTTCCTGGCCCACCCTTTCAGTTTTATATAATCCACATGTAAAATATTCTTCATTTGCATTCTATTCCTTGTGGCTTTTGGTTGCGATTAACATTTCAAATTTCGAAAATCAAACTTTTCACTTGACATTCTACAGAGTTTCCAAACTGCAAAGATTTTAAATCAACAATTTCAGGAATGAATTACAAAAATTTACAAAACTTTACTTAACCTAACCTAAAAATGCCAAAAAGTATCAAAGAAATAGGCCCATCAAGGAGAGGAAGAGTAAGTAAATCAAGGATCAAGTAATGAAGGCAGGTAGGCAAGCAGGCAGGCAGGCAGACAGGTAGATGAATTATTTCAACAAAAATATTTCAACTGCTGGAAGAATTGTTGATTTAGAAGAAGAATTTTATCCGTAATTGTTTGACATTGTTGTGCTCTCTCTCTCTCTCTCTCTCTCTCTCTCTCTGGGGGAGAGATATTTAATTTACCTTGTGTAACCACCCCCTCCTAAAAGTAGGCAATAAATAGTTTTGTTTTTGATAATATTTTAAAGTTGATTTTAAGGCTTAATGAAGCCTATGGAATTTTAAGAATTTTAATTTGTTTCTTGGCAAATGAAAAGAGATTGAGAGAGGGAGGGAGAGAGAGAGAAAGTAACGTAGAATCTTTTACAGGTAAGAAGCAGAGATTAAAGTATTGTGACTTGACATACCAGTGGGTAAATCAAAAGTTATTTTTCGTAGTAATTTTATAGAATATTTGTTTATGTTGTATTGGGATTATGCAAAGTTAGAATGAATATGATAAATAATTATGAAGATTTAGTGTTATGAACATAATTAGAATGAAGCTTGATTGGAGTGTATTCTTGGCAAAATTCAAAAGAATTTAAATTTTTTGGTTTTCTAAGGTAACAAACAGATGAGGAAGAAGGTTGTAGATGTGAAAAGTTTTGCTAACTCTTACCCATAATTTAAATGTAGTCGAAGTTGGAATGTTTAAAGGACGAACAAGAGGATTAACATCAGACTTTAGGATAATTATGCAAATCATCAAGCCAAAGTATTTATCACATAAAATACTTTGAAGGTATTCATGTGTATGAGAATTTTTTCAACCAGTCAAGCAGCTTTGAAGGCTTTGTATGCGGACTACATGGCATTTATGCTGGCTTAGTACAGGCCAAACACCAAAGGCATACACCAAATTGCCAATTACAAATGTAGATCAGCTGATTTGTGTCTCCGTTCTCTAGCGATTGAGTGCTAAGCGCTAGCCTCTTACCTGTTCCATAACAACGCCATTTTTTTATCAGGATTTGTAACACATCATAGGGATATCTTATATAGATTAAGGACAGTGTATATACTAGAGTATATGTAAGTAATCTTATCGCTGCTCATATACTACATCCCTGGAGAGTTCATTCTCTGGAGAGAGAAACAATATTAAGGCCCTACTAATTGAATGTTATTGTTATAGCAAAAATCGTTAGGGAATGTCGCCGCTGTCTCGGCCTTCTTTCTGAGCGCTTCAGTGTCCCACTTGTCTGGGTCCCTGGACACAGTAATTTTCCGGGAAACTGCAGAGCCGATGAGCTCGCCTGGGCCGGTGCACTCCTTCCGGAATCCTCTTTAATCGACTTGGCCAAGTTGGACATTGCGCAGAAATCCTTTCAGGACGCACAGGCCCTCGATGGCTAGAAGGCGCACCAATCAGTTACTCGGACTTGGTCGTAACGACATCTCGATCACAGTGGCCATGCTTACAGGTCATTGTGTTATGGGAAGACACCCGGAAAGTATGCAGCTTCCATCTAACGACTTCTGCCGTAGGTGCAGACCCATTTTCTTTGTCAATGCCCATCGTTTGCGAGGTGCAGATATAGGTTATTTGGTTCCCCAATCTTTGTCAGCTTGACGGAGCTATCATCCATTGATGTCACTGATATAGCTTCGTTTATCAAACTTTTGGGCTAGGTTTCCAGCGTGCTTTTAATGTGAAACCCTTGCGCTAACCAACTTCTTCCCTAGTTTGGTGGAACTTGGGACTACGTTCACCTGTGGCGTCACAACGGGCCACTATGTGTGCTCAAGTTAGTTGTTGGTATCAAAGCTCCCACTCCAACCTGGGAGAAATTGATCCTCTCTTCGTAAATCGTTAGCTTTCAATCACAGTGGATCATTATTTGGCGGCATATACCACTGGTTCAGATTCTTTATCCTCATCCAATTTGAAGTATTACACCCATACATCCATCTTTATTTGCTTTAGATTGTGTTTTATAAATTTTCCCATTCTAGGAAATATTCACAAATTATAAGTTCTGTTGACCAGTGTAATTAAACAATTTCACTAATTTCACAATTCTCCCAGCCGAAGCTTGTTTGTTAATTCTAAGCTCTTTACTTTCCGGTTAATCAAGTAGATTCTACTGTGTTAATTAAAAACTTTGCATATTTTTCGGCTGAAAATGTTTTAACCCTTAGCATACCTTACAGAGACTACTTTAAATTAAAATTTTCTTCTAATTTCTAAAATTAAAAATCAAAAATACAGAAAATCTTCCTTTCTAAGAATTTAACACCTTAATTTCGATTAAAGTTACTCCAGTTCATCCATTTACACATCTTAGTTTCCAAGAAACTTTTGCATACTTTCTAGGTAAACCAAACAAATATAAAACTCTTGTAGCCTACTTTCAGGCTGATAATTATTAACATGTAAGAGTTCTAGCACAGAACTGAAATAAAAAAAAACTTACCTTAAAAACTTTAATGTTGAAGGCAAGAAAACGAAGCTCAATTCTGTTTTCCTCTGGGTTTCTGAAAATTTTGTTGTAATTGTTATTGTTGTTGTAACTGCTGCTGCTGTTTTTTATATACCTTTTTCCACTTGTTAATTTTCACTTTTTTTCGAAAAAAAAATTTTTTTCCCTAAAAGTATACTTATGTTTTACACAACAACAAAGACTGGCTGTGCTGATGTTTACAATTTTGTTTGTTTGTTTGCTTGTTGTTGTTGTACAAAAAAGTATGGCACAGAAACAATAAATAAATTCTCTTAAATATTTGTAAATATTTATTTTTTCTGTTTTAATTTTTTTGTTTTCCCCTTGTGTTGGGTTAAAACTTTTCTAAAGGGCCTGGTTTTTAAGGCCACCACAAATGAAAAATAAAATTTCAAAAAAAATTCAATTTCAACTTTGGCCTTGTAATTCTCCAACACTCTACATCTGTTTTATATTTAATAAAATCAGAGATTTTGAAAACTTTCTTCAATTAATAAAACATATTTTTAGGCTGTTTCTTACTTGAGCATGCCAAAAGGGCAGGTCTGTTTTTTAATTGAAGTCAAGTGGAAAATAACAGTACATTTGCTTTTCGATAAAAAAAAAAACAACAAAAAAACGAAAAATTAACACACTCACGAAAATATTTTAACAATATCGTGTTGTTTTTTCCATATGCTTCGCACATTTACATTTTCATTGCCTACTTTAGGGGCTTGAGCACCATGTGTTTATGTTGCAGGGTTTTAGGTGTTGAAATTATTATGAGTTTCCTTATTTTTTGCACACTCTTTCTCCCCTTTCTTCTCCTTGTTTTATTGTTATTTATGGCCTTTAAATGATTTATGACTTTTGCTCTTTGCAAGTGATGATTTCTGTTCAAACTTTTCTTTGTGTTTTGTTTTGTTCCTGCTTTTTTCCTCTTTTCTTTTTTTTTGGTTTTTAATTTATTGTAATTCTTCTTTGTTTGTTACACACTCTGTGTTATTGGGAAACAGATTTAATTAATGAATCTCTCATGGTAATTTGTTTCAAAGATTTTTTTTCTCACAACTTTTCTGTTTTTCTGTTTTTAACACACATTTTCACAATTTTTTTTGTATTTTTGTTTTTTTCTTTTAATTTTTGAGGTTTTCTTAGATTTTTATTTTTGTTTTTAAATTTATTTGAAATTGTAGGTTTTAGATTTTAATATCCAACTGGCATCTTGCTGTAAATATAAAGAAAAAGAGAAAACAAATTTTAATTTAAAGTAATTGCCAAAGAGTAAAAAAAAATATTTAAAAAAAAATTAGAGCATACTTTTTTGGGGTGTTTTTTAAATGAGTCTCACTTCAGGCGTAAAACAAAATTGCTTTGAAAGAAACAAAAATCTTTTTTATGGACTAAAGTTCAGATGCGTTACCAATTGTCAAAACAAGGTATTGCAGATAAAAACTAAATTCTGTGCTTTTCAAATATGAACGAAAAAATTTCTAGTCGCCTACACTTTTAGGTTTCAAAAGTAAAGTTAAATATACCACACATTAAGCTATGATTTCCATGAAAGTTTTATTTCATTAAAATCTTAATAACCTTGATCTCAGCAGCAGATCCCTTTCAAGTAGTCTTCAACCCCTTTTTCCCATTTTACGGGCGGTCTCTGCATGATAACTTGATGAATATGGGATTTCAAAGGGTCCAACGTTAGAAAATAAGTCAAGTAGACCCAAAAAAGGTCCCACGACTTGGTTAACAAAACCTGAAATTACTCCAACTATCCCTATTCTGAACAAGTGTTCTTTGAGTTTACAATTCCTGATTACAAGGCAATTTTATAACCTTTAGCAGATATTAGATTGTCTAATGCGTAACTAAAATAATTGTTCATTATAGTCATAATTACCCAACAAATGTTCTCTTCGACTCTCTCCATCTTCCCTTTGGCCGAGTATACTCTACCGAATTTCTCCAAATTACATTCCTGACCCTATTAGCCCCCTCCTAGAATGCTCATTTCTCTGTTTATTGCCGTGAATTTCAGTATAAGCAGGAATCCTACAGAGGGTTGGTACTGTTTTCTCCGCATGGCCGATACAAGCTTTCCGCAAAGTCATGGTATTTCTATTTACTTTCAAAGTTTTTGTCAGAAGATTTCAGAGGGGAAGTCGCCAAAGAAAAATTTTTCTTCACATTTCGTTTTGTTTGAGAGGTCTAGGCTGGGGTTTGACCCACAGTCTTGCGTCTAATAAGCTAATAGCCTGCCATATGCAACATGTTTAACTCCAACAGAGCCTCCAGAGCCACTTTGTTGTTATATTAACAAATGCAAGTCTCTGTACCTTCACCAGGGTATTAAGACTAATCTGCTAATCAGAAATTAAATTCCTTTTAAAGCTTTTTTTACTGGTACTCTTTTATATTTTATTATCAAAACTTGATGAATGAAAAAAAATCAATAAAAAATTATGAAAGTTTAGTTAGAAATAAGGTTTTTAATTTAAGCTTTTTAAAACAACAGTAAAAATTTTAGTTTTTCAATATTTAAAGCCTTAATGTATACTGTACTTTTTTACAAAAAGAACGTACTTTCAAAACAATATTTAAAACTTTTTTTCACTTATTTTAACCACTACAGCTAAACTAATCGTTTAAATCAATTTACTTAACAGCTGGCATTTGTTTTTAAAGTTCAAGGCTGCTTAGTATTGATATTTATTTGCCTATTAACTGTGTATGGCATACTTTTAGGCACAAGTATTTACAGGCATACATTTTAATTGCATAATTTTTCAAAACAAACACGCATACACTCGACTATTTAAAAAGCACTCTCCACACTATTTTTATTTACACACATACTTAGTGAATGAACGAGTAATATTCAGAATATTTTCTGTTATTTACTATACACGTATACATATTTTCTGTTTCACATTGAAAAAAATGAGAAAAAAAATGTCAAAAATATAAACAAACATTAAACCTCCTAAAAGTATGCAACAGCTGGCTGGTTGGCTGTGTGTAATTTGCAAGAAAAATTACCTCTTGCCGTAACTTTACTTCTCCTCCTCCTACTCTACGTTGTTTAAAAGTGTTTAAATGTGAAAAAAAGAAGCAAAAAAAAATAAAACAGATAAGTTTTCCTCTGGCAAGAAAGAAAGAAAACGGATTTTAAAGTCAAAATAGTGGCAAAAGGGGAGAGAGAGAGTGAAGCAAAGGTGTAGGTTGCAAGGAAATCTATTTGCTTTCTAGTTGAGGGTATCTGTTGTGTAAGTTTTTCATTTTCATGCCACGCTCTTTTAGTTGAAACAGAAAAGTAGCAACAACTTGAAGTATTTACACGTTTTAATTATGCTAATGCGTAATAGTGTTTGTCTTATACTTACTTATACAGAGACAATCTCATACCCACTCTCACTCGCTCTCTGTGTTTCTCTGAAAACTGAAAACATATGCTTCTCATTCTCTTATGGAAACACAAGCACAGCGAGAGAGAAAACAATGTTTCTTTTTCTTTTAATTTTTTATTAGTATAGCCTTACCCACCTTACTGGTTAACTGCTGGTGGTACCCCAGCATTACTAGCATTACTAAGGCCAAAACACCTAAATGTATGCTTTGAATAAATACAACATTTTCAAATAAAAGAAAAGGGTTTTTACTCGTTTGCTGTTGCTTTTAATGAAGTGTCTTTAACTGTTTGTTTGGTTGGTTGGTTGAGCAAAGCAAAGTTTAAATAAATTCACCCAAATTTAGGTCAAGTTTACTACATGGTTTCATGGTGTATATATGTGTGTGTGTATAAGTGTGTGTTTGTTTTTGGCATACATTAAGGCGTTATTAATTAAAACTAATGGCCAGGCCTGTTTAAAGATGGCAAATTATGTCAATATGCTTGCAAATGTTGCAAATTAAAGCATTATAAGGGCCAAAGGATAACAAAAAAAATGGAAAATAAAATAATCATAACGGTTGATTAAATTAAAAGGAAAATTTGTTAATGAATTAATTATACCAAGGAATATAAACATTATCAAGGTTTTCATAACTTAATAAGACAGAATGAGAGGAAACATATGGCAGCCTGCTGCCTTGCGATACCACGTAACTAACTGACAAGTCTTAACCATCAGATTCAGGACTTAAGAGTAGACCATGATGCCCTTAGAACTACAATAAAAACTAGCCAGAAAGTTTAATGAATTTAGTGACCGCACAGATAATTTATTAACGATAGTTTCAAAAGAAACTAGGTGAGCGATATGAGAAAAGTCTGCATCGATACAGAAACGAAAATTGGGAAATAAAGTGGACGATACTCTCTTCTTCCTCAATCAAACTAAGGAATTTGAAGAAACCATTTGAAGGTGAAGTCTCTCTACCTGCCTATCCAGTATGCAATGATCCATGAAAGAGTTCCAATTTCTTATCCATTTTAGGCCAGACAAATATGAAAATAAAGCAAAACTAGACTCAGGCGAGATATGGTAAGTTTCACTTACGATTGAGGATCAACAGCCAGTCGAGAGGACGAGATAGAAGCATATCTATATTACTTGAAAAGAAAACACTTCAGATGTTAGTCTCCTTGGTCCATTGTGACCTTAAGAATTACTAGGATGAACTATCAGGCTCACAGTAGGTTGAAGGTATTCAGGCTTGTCGTTTAAAAACGTTTAAAATATGAGCTCGTATTTTGCAAATAAAATAAAAATAAATTTATGTTTAGTTTTAATTAAAATGAAGTCGCCGTGGTCTAGTAGGTAGTGTGTTGGCTTATTAGACGAAAGGCCCGAGATCAAATCCCAGGTCAGACATCAAAACGAAAATATAAAAATATTTCTTCGGCGACTTCCTCTCAGCAGATTTCTGGCAAAAACTCTGAGAGTAAAAATTGCCATGAAAGCTTCTCAAAAATCTGTCGTTCGGAGTCGACTTTAAACTGTAGGTCCCGCCACTCATGTATAAAATTAACGCACACAACACGAGTGGTGTGAGAAGCTAGGGCGTTGTACAATAGGTCAATTCGACCTCCGGGTACTGTACTTGTAACAGTTGACACGTCCTCTAACCTAACCTAACCTTTAATTAAAATTCTTTATTATTCACACAATTCTAAGTGCCACTTTTCACAACTTGATGTAAACAACAACAATTGTACAATAACAATTACTTGACAATTATTCGACAGATCTTTGTAACGAAGATCTTCAAACCACGATTATCCTCTTCAAACGCACCGCGTCTTCACACAAAACTGACTGAACTTCACTAACTCATTCGCC
This sequence comes from Sarcophaga caerulescens, assembly GCA_927399465.1. Classification (NCBI taxonomy): domain Eukaryota; kingdom Metazoa; phylum Arthropoda; class Insecta; order Diptera; family Sarcophagidae; genus Sarcophaga; species Sarcophaga caerulescens. The sequence goes on from OV656866.1 coordinate 107,541,375, forward strand.
TGCTTTGCCTTACCTTTTATATGGCAATGTAAACAATCTGATGAATGTTCTTGAAGGTGAATGTTCATGACTTCGCCTTCTCGAAATCTCTATAAATATAAACTTCGTTGTTTACATTTATTCTTGTAATGTTTGTTGTTGTATTTTTGTTTACATGTTCACCTTTTTTTTTTGTATGCTGGTGTGTGTTGTTGTATTTTTGTTTACTTGTTTACCATATTTTTTATGCTGGTGTTTGTTGTTATATTAAGCAATACGATAATTTGTAACAGGTTTGTTTACTGCATTGTTTTGTTTTTGTAGCTTTTGTTTTAATGTTAAGCGATATAAAAGCAAAACAGCAGTATCTAGATTTTTCATTTTCGTAATAGTACTAAACACATTTGTGGCAGTGACTGTGTAGGAGAGGAGAACATAATTGTTAACTTTTGTCAATCGAGCTATTAAAAACCGCCCCCATATATGCGTGCAAAGTGCTTTTTACATGACATGTCCGGTATAACATGTATTAATCTGAGGGACCTCTCTAGACTTTCAAGTTGTATTTGGTCGGATTATCCACTTAACGAGAAAATGTCGATTCCATGGCATATTCATGGGTCTACCTTATGATTTATTATGGCACATTTTATATTAGCACCTCCATCCATATAAAGTTCCACTCAGGCAAGAATTAAAACCAAATGACTATTCACAAAGTCTTTGGGTATGCTGATTGGGGACTAGAGGAATAGGCTTTCATTGCAGATTTTTCAAACAAAAATTTTCTTCAGTTATGGAGCTAAGTTCCCATAGTCGCACATGGGACTCGGATTAATCTGAATTGATTAGTTAAAAACTTTTGCGTCATGATAAGTGGGTGATTTAGTTTGGAGATGCTTTTTCGAAAATTATTATGCAGAGACTTTTGTGGTCTGCATAAGTCATAGGTTTAAGTACGTTTAATTCAAATTTAGTTTTAAAATCCAAAAAGCGTGTAAGCTTTCCATAGAAGTGTTAATTTAATTCAAGAAATCTTATGTATTTTAATATTCCTTGCAATTGTCTAGAGCCTCGTTTGCCTTTACGAATTTCTTTTTACCCCTAACCAATAACTTTTTTAAACAAACTCCTGTGTGTGTATGCGTTTTTTATAATTCATGAACTGCAGAAAATAAAAGCGTAACCAGTTACTAGCCCATGACAATTGTTCTCTTCAGTTCTGTTCAGTTCAGTTCAGTTAATTTTTTTCTTCTTCTAACAATAGAAAGGAAAGCTTTTGTATTTGGAAAAACCTTGAAAAATAAAGTCAATTTACTGGCGTATTTAATAAATAAATCTAAAGTCATAGCCCCTAACATGCTGTACCCTAGCGTTTCATAGGTAAAAAGTAAATACCGAAAATGGATTTTAAAAAACAAAAAATATAATAAAACCAGCACATGACGAATATTTTAACACAATTTACGAGAAAAAAAAAATAGAAAGCAAAAAATTATATACTGCTGACCGAGTTTTTCCTTCCATTTTTTCTTTGTTTCTTTTTCTTTTTTTTCTGTTCAACAATACGAATGGATATTTGAAATTCATTTACTGTTTTAACTCTTTCATGACCCTTCACTCTTTACTTCTCTTGTGCTATGTATCATAACCTCACTCTCGCTTTCTCTGTTTCTCTCTCTCTCTTTCTCTCTCAGTCTCTATTATTTCTCTGTGTATGGAAAGAAGTCCTTATTTGTAGAGTTTTTCCGTTCTGTGCTCCTTTATTTTTCAAATATGATGATGATTTGTTTTGCTTTTCAATTTCACAAGTTTTTGTTCAAGTTTTTAAACAAACTTTACAACAGTTTTTACTCTGTACTGTTCTCTGTTAAAGCAATAATATTCTCTTTCTCTCTCCTGCAGATGAGAAAGGATGATGATGATGATGTTGATGATGATGTGGGTTGGTTTCACAGTAATTCTGTTTTAAAATGAGTTTTACGTGTGAGTGCATGGGGGGGGGGGGGGTGAAAAACTAAGTTATCCTGGTGGTCTTATATGGCGAAGGCTTAACCTGGTTTAGTTTTTTAAGCCTTTAAAGAGTTCTTAACGTTGCCTAAACATTTCAAAGTTTTTCTTTACGTTTTTTTTAATTTTCTTTACATTGATATGGCATCACATAAAGGCTTTAAACTAAAAAATTCTAAATTTGTGTATAGAACAATGGCATCGAATTTCATTGTTGAGAAATTGAAATTGAAAGTCATAAATGGAGAACGAAAACAAAACAAATGGGAAATGGAACAAAAAAATTAAAATTGATTATTTAAATAAAAATAATTCAAATCTTACTAGCCGGTAATTTTAAATAAATTTCCAAGGTTCCCTAAGGTATGCTTTATAATTTTTTAATTAAAAAATAATAATAATTTAAAATAAATTCTGTTAAAAACAAAAAGAATATATGCAATCTTGTTGAACAACTAGCAAAACAAAATCCTTAGAATATGCTTTAAAATTCCTTCTGTCGTTTTTATCAAGCCTTCTAAAAGCAAATATTTAAAACCCCTAAAATATACTTTAAATCGTCCCTGTTTCTTAATGGAAATAGTAATAGAAAAGTAGTTTTAAAATCACAAATAATGGTTGATAATATCTGTAACGCCTGGAAGGTAGGCTTTAAAAAAAAATATTAAGAAAACTTTGTTTATAAAGGGTGATTTTTTAGCTATTATCTTTCTGGCAACACTTTTACTGGTTTAAACAGCTCACGCACCTTTCGTGTTTTGTTTCACTGTCAAACATCTTCAGTTTGGTCTATAATTTAACCATGAATCGTCTTACAAACGAACAACGCTTGCAAATCATTGAATTTGGCATCATTGGACCGAACTTCTTCAAAGATGCTGCGAATCGTAACGTAACTGTGAATGGTGAGCGCTACCGTGAGATGATATCCAACTTTTTTTTGCCCAAAATGCAAGAGCTTGACTTGCATGACATGTGGTTTCAACAAGACGGTGCCACATGCCACACAGCACGCGTAACAATGGACTTATTGAGAGGCGAGTTCGGTGAACATTTTATTTCACGTTCGGGACCGGTCAATTGGCCGCCTAGATCATGCGATTTAACGATTTAACGTCTTTAGACTATTTTTTGTGGGGCTACGTTAAAGCTCATGTCTATACAGACAAGCCCGCTTCAATTGACGCATTGGAAGACAACATTGAAGCATTTATTCGTGAGATACCGGCCGAAATGTTGGAAAGAGTATGCCAAAATTGGACTAAGCGGATGGACCATTTAAGGCGCAGTCGCGGTCAACATTTGCATGAAATAATCTTCAAACATTAAATTATATGGACCGTACTATCGATTCAAATAAAAATTTCATGCATTTTTTTCATGTGAATTTTATGTGTTTTTTTTTGTGAAAAATTTTCCTATAGCTCTTAAAAAATCATCCCTTATTAGGTTAAGGAGATCCTTTAAACAGTATTCGAGCCATGCATATTGGAAAATTTAGTTTAAAATAGTTCAGCTTGTACCAGCAAATGGTATTTTCCGGTGATTTTTGTATCTGTAAGTCTGGTAAATTGTGAAAATTTCTTTGCAAAATTCATTTCAAACCAAAAACAGCAGCATTTAAATACGAATAACTTTAAAGGCAATAGCATATCAACTCCTGTGAGGTATGCTTGAATTAATTAAAATTGAAAATTTTCATAAACTCCTTGTATAGTTTATAAAGTTCTTTGGAAGAATGTATATACAATACTCCCATATTTTCTGTTGTATTTTCATGCAAAGAACAAATACAAAAATATATTCTTATGTTTTTAATATCCCTAAAGTATACTTTTTCTTTTTTAAATTCATACAACAAGAATTAATTCAAACTTTTTAATGCTTTCTACAGAAATTATTTGTAGATTATGAAAACTACAAAAAATATTATGTTTGTGTTCTCATTAAATTTTAAATTCAAATAATTTTTGGTGCTTTATTTTGCTACATAAAAAGTATCAAAATATTTGTATAAACTATGTTCCGAACGTGTTAAACTCCGAAAAGTAGGCAACACTTGTTAAAAATCCTTATTGTAATATTACATTAAATACTCTTATCTTCCTTAAAGATAATCATACTTTAAATAAATAACTTTTTTAATTTTAATATTCTACTTTTGCAATGCAATTATTCTTCCAAGTGTACTTCATATTGTTCTTCTAAAAAGATAAAACAAATCTCTCAATTTCCTAGATTCTAAAATGAAAATAAAAATAGAAAACAAAAGAAAACTCCAGGTCATTAACAGCATGAAATTTAAAACAAAAAGATTTGTATAGGTTTTCTGTAAATTTCTCAAAAAACTTAACTAAAACAGAAGCCTAAATTAAGGCTGAGTATCTACATTAGCAAATTCTTGTATTTTTATTTTATTCTCATTAATATTTATTTGTTTAATATGCTGTAATATTTTTATTATAAAAAAATTAACAATTTTATAGTATACTTTTAGGCATTTGTCTTCAAGCTTATAATAGTAATAAAATCATCCCAAATGTATACCATAAAAAGGAGCAATCCAAGAATATATTAAGAAATATAAAAATAAAAATAATAATTTTGTGAAATTTCTAATGTTTCTTCTGATTTGAGACTGCAAGGACTTTAGCAAAAAATATTTTTTTTTCCTAAAAATATGCTTCAAATTTTTATCACAATTCCGAACCATTGACATTTCACTTATTATTCTAAATATTTGCCATAAACTCATGCAATTTAATAAAATTTTATTTAATTTATTTCATATATAAAACATGAAACGTTGCCTAGTTTCAGGCTTTAAAATAGCATGAGAGTGTGCAAATGAAAAGTCTGCAAAGTTAAGTTTTAAAATAAAAATAAAGAAAACAGCAATCAGCCGAAAGCATTAACAAAAGTTTTAACGCCCTAAACTAATTTAAATTAAAAATATGTTCCAAAAAGGTTGAGAAGAAAATATCCAAAGATATGTGGGTGCTTTAAAGTATGCTGCATGCATATGTGAGTATACACATGTTTTTAGTATATTTCATGGAAATAAAACATGTTTTTGTTTTAAATTAAAAGTACAGATGGCCTGGAAATTTTTCTTATTTGAAAAATATTTTTGATTTCCAGGAAATTGTTGAGGTTTGAGAAAAATTTTTTTTCGAAGAATCTTGAATGAATAAAATATTAAATAATTATTAAAATGAAATATAAATAAAGAAATTCAATAAAAACAAAGAAATCAAAACTATAATAATAAAATGAGAATTACAAAAAATTGTTGCGTACTCTTAGGTGCTTTCTTAAAAGTTTGATTGTATTTATATTAAAAATAACTGAAGCAGTTTTTAGAATTTATTTAAATTACGGATAAACTTTACAACCTTAAGAATTTAAACAAATGTTTAAGTATTTTGAAAATAGGCAGTGTAAGATAATTCAAAAAAAAAAATACTGCATATTTTCAGGGTTAAAAATATTCTTGTAATAGAATAAAAAGTAACAAAGGTCAGTTTAATTTGCTGCACGAAAACAAATATAAAAAGTAGGCTGTGCTCTTTGAGGCGGCTGCTAATTGATCATAACCTTCCCTACATTATACCTACTGACTACGAAATTTTCTAAAATTTTCCATTAAAACACCATTAATTTGTTTTGTATTCTACCTAGAATCAATTTTTCCAAAAAATTATTTTCCATTTTTCAAACAAAAACTTTTGTGGCATACTTTTAGGAGTTTTATTTATAGAAATCAAAAATAAAGCAATATTATAGGCTTCACATATACAAATTATTGCTTTAATATTTTACAAATTTAATTTTCCTTTAACTAGACTGTATTACAACACTTAACATACAACCCCTTATGTTATACTGCAATATAAACAGTAAGCCTAGCAGTAGGCCACAAATAATAAAACTTTGTTTTGAAGGGCCTAAAAGTTCACTAAAAAAGCACTCTTTAAATAGATAAAAAGAAAATGAAGAGTAGAAACAAGCACTTGGTCTAACATTTAAACTTGAGATGGTACCAAACACAGAAGAAGAGTTAGACGAAAAGGTTAGAGTTGAAATTAATGAAAATTTTCATTAAAACTGACATTTAAATACAAAACAAACTGACTTTAAATGTCTTGTTATTGGCTTACTAATGAAAGTCATTAAAAATGATTGACAGGCATTGAAAACAAACACTTGCTTTGAAGTTATTTGTCTAATAATCTTTTCAAATAAGAAAATTTAAAAGAATTATTTCATGAAATAATATAATAAAAGGTGTTAATTATTAAACAATTTATTGGAAAAAATTTATATAATTTTTAAGGTTCAAGGAATCTCCAGTGGTTCGAAATTAAAAGGAAAATAGTGCTTTACTATTTTAATAGTACCTGAAAGTATGTTTCAGTTAATGCATTAATTAAAGTGAATAAATTATATTTGAAATTATACAAACAAATGCCTCATAGTATGCTACAACTTTTAAAACTAAACTTCATAAAATTTAATGCCTACATTAGGGCTTGTAATATATTAAATTCTTTTGATTCGCATTCAATTTCCTTTAGAGTTATAGGCCTTTTAGTTATACTAGAGAATTCTATTTTCAATAATTTTAAAATTGTAAGCAAGTAACCACAAATTTGTCTCAGTGCTACCATGGCAAAGGTTGCCAACAGAACACTTAAAATGCCTCGTAAAAAAGACACAGAACTTGAAAGATTAAAGGGAAAGATTTGTGTGCACTTAAAACAGTAAAGCTTATAAAATTCCAAAGAAAATGTTTCAAAAAACTCTCTCTTTGATTTTACAGAAAAAATTTGTTTGCCAATCTACTTGATATAGATTTCCTAATAGCTTCGAAACAAATTCTTCATTTAACTTTAATGTTCTTTTAATATTAAAGAAAATAGTTTATAAATTAAGATATTAAATTAATAATTTGTTTAAGCCTAAAACTATGCTTCTAGTGTTCTACAAGCCTTAGCACTTAACGTGTATTTAAAATCGCTTAGTTAAATGGACACCACCCCCTCATTATAGTTAAACAATAATATGTCAATACATTCATTAATTAAAGCCTAATAGTATGCTTTAAATTATTGTTCTGCTGTAGGCGTTAAGTGGTTGAAGCAATAATAATTTGCGACAAAATAAACATACATAAATATAAACATACATAATTGCTCATTACACACCATCCATATTGTGTGCGTTAATTTTATCCAAGTGTAGGGACAGTTGCCTGAAGACTGTTTAGAAAAAGTCGCCGAAGAAATGTTTTTTTGTAATTGGAGTTTGAACTATGGCATCGCGTCTAATAACCAACACACTGACTTCTATACTACGACAACTTCTTCAGTGCTGATTACGTTAATTGTGGTAACAAATTTAAAGAAGTAATCTCCACCGATTCAAAATTAATGCATAATTTTTGGGATATAACCTATAAATAGTTTGTTTATTTATCAATACTTCTTAAGTTAATTATCCCTACCCTTAAGAGATTTTTTTTAAAAAAAACTTTAATGGATTAATTTCTTTTGCTATAGAAATACTTTCTATAAATAGTTTAGGATTCTAGGAACTAAAAAATTTATTCCCCTAAAGAATATCATATTGCCATCATAAATCAATTATAACTTTTCAAATTAATATTCCTGAATTAAAAATAAATTCAGAAAACTTTAAGAAAAGTCTAAATTTAAAGTAAATTTTTTGTGGCATACATTAAGGCATTTTCTTATAAAACAATAGTATAGCAATGTCATAAACTTCACATAAACAGATTATTTAATAAAACTTTTAAATATAAATTTAATTTTAAACTTATTTTTCCTTCAACTATACTTTATTAAAGTCTTAACAAACGCCCCCTCACATTATGCAGCAATATAAGCAGTAAGCCTAGTTGTAGGCGACAGATAATAAAACTTTATTTTAAAAGGCCTTAAAAGTTTATTCAAAAAGCACTCTTTAAATAGATAAAACAGAAAATGGAAAACAACAACAAACACTTGACCTGACATTTAAACTTGAGATGATTGGAAGAAGAGGTTAAAGTTGAAATTAATGAAAATTTGTATTAATACTGACGTTTAAGTACAAAACAAAAGGACTTTAAATGTGCTGTTATTGGCGTACTGATGAAAGTCATTAAAAATGATTGACAGACTTTGAGAACAAACACTTGCTTTGAAGTTTATTTCTCTAATAATCTTACCAAATAGAATAGAATTTAATGGAATTATTAAATTGAAATATTAAATTAAAGGGTGCTAAGTATTATAGAAACAGTTATGAGAGAATAATTATGAAATTGCTAAGGATGTAAAGTTTTTTAAGAGTTTTTAGTTGTCAGAAAGAGAATATTATCTTATTTATTTTAAAAGTACCTAAAAGTATGCTTTAGTCTAAGCATATTAACTTCAAAGAAAAAAAAGTATTTTAAAAATGAAAACAAAAATAATTTTACTCTTATTATTTCTTTTTCTTACAATAACAATTCCATTGGCATTAAAAAGTGTGCTTTTTATACAACTTTCGGCCAAAACAGGGGAATACTTTTGTTCTTGGTATTCATCAGGTCAAAAAATTTAATAATTGTATAAAAATTAAAATTTTTCTTTTTAAAGATGTATTTTATCACAGCCCAAAACTATGCTTAAGATTTTTTTGTGGAAAAAAAGTTATTTAATAGACTAGAAATTTGCAGGATACTTTTATTATATTAAGTTTCAAAAGCTTATTTTATTACATTGTGTGCATAAAGTTTTAAATGTACACCTCAAAATATAGTCTAAGATTCTTATGAAACACAGCTGAAAAGTATGCTTACGTTTTATGTTGTTTTACCAAAGAAAAATGGTTTAAATGAAAACAGACACTGACACTTTGATTAATTTTTAACACATTAATTTACACCTTATGCACATACATACTTGTAATTTATATTTCTTTAAACATTTCTTATCTTAAACACAGGATATCGTAGAGCTTTAAACGACACACACCATATCCTTTAATTTCGTTTATTCTTACGCGGAACTAAAGTCTATAATTTAAACGCTTTAACACGAAAAGAAGACCGAGTTTTACTTATTCGAATAATTTTTTTAAAGACTACTTTGGGGGGTAAAAAAAAAACACAAGAAACGAGTCTAATTTTAGGGAGTATAGAAACACAATTTTTAACTACTTATTGAATGTTAAAAATTTTATAATTCATTTTTTAAAGGCTATTTTACAGCATGTAAATAGTGTAGCATAAGTTAAGGAGCTTATATTTTTAAAAACACTTTTTTTAATTTTTTTTTAAAGCTTAAGGACTTTTGTACTTTAAAGCCTATTTAAACACATTACTTTACATATTTTTTGATAATTCTTTTTTGCCTTTGTAAATGGCTTTTATTCTTTTTGATTTCAAACTTTTTTTGTTATCTTTTTTTCACTCTTTTCAAGCGCGTTAAGCAACCTTTTTTCTTCTTTGGTTGCAGCGTTAACGATTTTAAAAACGACCGCACGTTTCCGTAGACACGAAAGAACTAAACAGCATCAACGACCAACAAATTGTACCAAAAGTCATCAACATTTACTGGGAAATCTACAAGAAAATGTTCCATAAAAAAAGCACACACACATTCAAAAAACATAAGAAACAGCAGCAACAATATAAATTATGTTTAGCATCCATAAAATCCACAACCTATATACACCTATGCACAAGAGCCTGGCAAAAAAAATTCCTTCGAAAGCCTCAGAATAATACACCAAACCAAACACAGCATCCGTTAAGCATTTACGTCAAAAGCCGCAAATGAATTGTGGAGAGTAAATATTGTGTTCCACTTGTAACACAAGGCTGAATCTGTAGAAACTCTCGCTCTCGTACTCTCACAACTCAATTGCTAACTCTCTTACTTTTGTTCACTCTCTCTCTCTCTCTCTCTCTCTCGTCTTACTACACTTGTGGATTTCATACGATTGTCACGTTGTCTGGCTGGCTACACAGCATTAACTGTGCGTTTATGTGTGTATGAGGGGTGCGTGTGTCAGTGAGTGTGTTAAACAGGTTTTTTTTGTTTTTTTTTTGGTATTGTTTTGTTTGGTTACTGGTACAAGTGTATCACTGGGTCAATATCCACATTGTTTATCCTGTGTATCCTTTATTTTTGTTTGTATTTTTTCTCTCTTTCTCTCTCTCTTCTTCTATTTTATTATTATTGTGTTTATAAATATTATGTGCGTGTGTGTGTGTCTTTGTGTGTATGTACGGTAGGCTTTATTAACCTCCACATCAGTTGGTTTATTGCTTTGCAGCAGGATTATTGTCGTTGTTATTTTTCCGGTTGGTTGTTATTTTTTTTCAAAGTAATTCACCAGGTAAATCTTCTTTTTTCAATTTGGTTTGTTTTTTGCCTTGCATGTATGTAAGCTTTTCTAGTTTTTATTTCAAATTTTATTGAATTAATTTTTATTAAAAAAAAATTCTTCTTTTTTTTGTTATCAAACCTGACAGTTAAAAGCCACTAAGAGTGGAAAGTAACACACAGAAAAAAGGTTTGAAATTTAAAAGAATTTTTTTTACAATGCCTTGTTAAGGTTCAATGCTCCAAAATATTTGCACAAAAAAAAAACAAAAAAACCAGCTGATTTTGCAAAAGGCCTGGCATTCTTTATTTCTTCATAAATTTAAATGAAAATTGATTCCACTTTCTAAAACAATTTTATCGACAAATAACTTTTTATTGTTTTTTAAATGGTCACACGCCTAAAAGTATGTTCAAATAAAAATATTGCATATATTCAGGCTGAATCCATTTCTTCTATTTCTTCGTTAGACTCTTGTAATAAAAAAGTCTTTTATTTATTATTTATTTGATTTATTTTATTTATGAACAGCCGCTCAATGCGACTGTTCATTATTAGGTTTTTATTATGACTAATGTTATTATTATTACTTAATTATTTAACTTATGTTCTACTATATTATAATGTGTGGGAATATGCTGAGACAGCTAAATACATGCTGTCCCAACATTTATGCAGTGTGGACACATTCATACTACAATGTATGAATATCCAGTTGCATGCAGAAGGCATACACTGGTCGACCAGTCAAACACACTACACCTCCCTTTTTACGGAAGAATAATCAATGTTCAATTCGACATTGATTATTCTTTTACATTTTTGACTTAAAGAAAAATTAAAAATATAGTGTATATTTTTTTTTTTTTAATAATAATAATAATAATTCATAATAATTTAAAAAGAAAACAAAAAACAAAAATAAAAGTATGATTATTTTTCATTTGTGATAAGCTATAAAACAAACAAATATTATGGTATCTATATACATATTATTACCATATATATACCATATTCAACACATATTCAAACAATTTTTATTATCAACTAAGTGTGCGATATACACACCTCAGTTGGGTAATTTCTTCACTCTATTTTTGTGAACGGTGAATGATTTACCGTTTGAGTCCGTTAAGGTGATGTTATTTGTGACATCAATTTCCTTAACTCTAAATGGACCCATATAAACCGGATCCAGCTTGTGTCCTGCGTCATTGCGGACCATAACCGAATCATCAATACAGAGCTCAATAGGTTTAGAACTTTTATTGGAGATCCCTTGTCTCCTTAGTTTAGCACTCTCAATGAGGCTAGCGGCTCTACGTTGCGCCACTTGGAGCCTGAATTTGACTTCTTTTTCATAGGCATCAACATTGTAAAGTGGATCTATGACACCAGTATTAGTAAACTCCATTTCCCTTGGAATTTTCCCGTATATTAACTCAAATGGGCAATATCCGTGGGCTGTGGATGGAGTTGTATTGTAGCAGTATACAAAGAACTTTAGCCAGTTATCCCAGTCCGATTTATCCAACGAAACATACGATCTTAGGTACTCATTGAAAGTCCTATGGGATCTTTCAATAGTCCCAAGTGTTTCGTGGTGGTAAGCAGTTGAATGCAATTTTTCTATTTTCAGTAACCCACATAGCTCTGTCAGTACCTGATTTATATATTCAGTACCCAGATCAGTAACTATGGTGTTCATGGGACCATATATCAAAACAAAATGTTCCATTATGGCTTTAGCTACATTTTTGGCTGATTTATTTGCCACAGGGATGGCCACCAAATACTTGGTCAAGTCACACATCACAGTCACAGCATATTCATTTTGCGAGTCAGACCTTGGCAGCGGTCCTATGGTGTCAAGTATTACTCGCTGAAAAGCCTTAACCGGTGTTGGTGTGATAACCAAGGGCTCCCTGTTTCTACTGGTTGTCTTATTGGCCTGACACTGAAGGCATTGCCGAACATATTTACTTATGTCCCTGGTCATACCCTTCCAATGAAATTGAAGTCGTATTTTCTTTATCATACGGGTTATACCAGGATGTCCACCAGTAAGGGGATCATCATGATACTTTTTCATAATTCTTAATTTTTCAGAATATGTATTTACTTTAATAAGTTTTGGCACGAGCATTATTGTTAAGTCGAAATCTTGCAAGATTTTATTACCTTTATTTTTGAAGGCTTCTATATTTGTTCCTAGGTTGTTAAACATGCTTTCATCTTGTGAAAGTACTAGTGTTGTGAGACCAATATTATTAGCTATTTTTGCAAGCTTTAGAAAGAGGTGACCTAAGTCGACATTTCTATTAATAATAAGGTCTTTCAACTTATATTCAGAAAGAACCTGTTTTCCTTTCTGTATAATTAATTTATTTTTGGTAAAATACAATTTTGGTATTTTACAGTGCTCGTGGGTATTTAGAGTCTCATATATTTTGAGATCTAACGATTCTGATTCTTCCGTATGATTTTCATTAATGCTTTGCCTATTTGCTCTTGACTGAAGTCTTGTTGTAACCTTCAGAATTGTATTGACTCCAATATTTTTGATGTCTTTAAATTCTATGCGGGATAGAGCGTCCGCTACGGTATTTTCCTGACCCCTAATATACTCGATCACGAAGTCGTATTCTTCGAGATCAAGTCGTATACGTGTTAGCTTGGAAGATGGATTCTTTAGAGAAAAAAGGTAAGTGAGTGGTCTGTGATCACTCAGTATTACAAATTTCTTGCCATAGATGTACGGTCTAAAATATTTTACAGCCCAATGTATTGCAGTTAATTCCTGCTCTATAGTCGACTTATTGCTTTCACCTTTAGTGAATGATCTTGAAGCATATGAGATTGGCATTAATTGTCCATGTTTTTCCTGACTCAGGACAGCGCCACAAGCATATTTACTTGCGTCGGTGGTGATAAAAAATTTTTTGGAAAAGTCAGGATATTGTAAAATCCTAGGGCAAAGTAATTGACTTTTGAGGTATTGGAAAGCCCTTTCACAATCCTGATTCCACTCAAAGGGAATGCCCTTTCTTGATAGTCTAGTGATATGCCGAGACGACTCAGCAAAGTTAGGTATGAACCTACGGTAATAATTACAAAACGCTATAAAACGCTTGGCTTCATCACCGTTCTTTGGAGTAGGATAGTTTTGTACAATGGAAAATTTGCTGTCGTCTGGTAATATTCCCTGATCCGTGCACTTGTGGCCAAGGAATGTGACTTCTGTTCGAAAAAATTAACACTTGTCTGGATGCAACTTTAAATTGTGTCTCCTACACACCTCAAATACATCCCTTAAATTTTTCAACATATGACCCGAAGAACAACCAATCACCACAAGGTCATCCATGTACACAAACGCTTGTGCTGGGGATAGACCGGAAAAAGCTAATGTCATCATTCGTTGAAATGAATTTGGGGCTACCTTCAGACCATATGGCAATCTTTTAAATCGGAAAGATCCTCTGTCAGTAGAGAAGGATGTTATGTCTCTGGATTCCTCCTCAAGCTCAATTTGATGAAATCCCGACATAAGGTCAAGGCAAGAGAAGAATTTAGCTCTGCCTAATTGGTCAAGAATATCATCAATGCGTGGTAACGGGAACTTGTCAGCTATCAACTTTTTATTAACCGCCCTGTAATCTACTACCAGTCTCCATCTCTTCTGGGTACCACCAGGTAAAGATTTTTTGGGTACCAATAGGATAGGGCTGTTGTGATCGGAAACAGATGGTTCAATGATATCATCCTTAATTAATTTTTCAACCTGATTATTTATCTCTTCCTTCTGAGAGTGTGGTATTCGATAATTTTTGATATAAACAGGTTTTGTACTATTGACTTTAAGTTTCTGCTTATAAAAGTTATTGGATGATATGCTTTCTGTTTCCAGAGCAAAAATATCTAAGAATTCATGGCATAAGGCTTTTAGTTCTCTTTCAACGAATGGTGGAAAATTTTTGGAGAGTCTCTCCATTTTTTCTTTTGATTTGGTTTGCACACGATCTGAACTAGCTATTTTATAGTCTTTAAGGGTTTCTGTTATAAGCCTAATATCAGAAATCACCAAGTCATAGTTAGTTGTATTAATTATTCTTACCAAGGGATTGGTTTTTGACGTTATTGTATTGGCAACAAAAACGCCGTCTTGAATTGTTTGGAATGGTACTAGAACACTTTCTTCAAGTGACTCAAACTTTATTGATCTTACTACCTCACATCTTGCTGGTAGAGATATGGAGTTGATGGTAGGACCGTTTCTAAGCGGTATTCCAATGTCATGATCAATTTCATCTGATCTTAGAATTATTAAGTCTTTATCACCTGAATATTGCAGAATGCAATTGTATTTTCTTATGAAATCCATTCCGATTATTCCGTCTGCTTGTATTTTAAAGTTATCTTCAACTACATGAAAAGTATGTTTTATTAAATATTTGTCTATTTTGAGTTCAGAGTGTACACTACCTAGTGTTGAAATGGTGCCCTGGCCTATGCCATTTAGGTTTTTTCTATTGTATTTATTTATGGTTAAATCGATGACCTGGTTATGCTTGATAATTGAGATATCCGCACCAGTATCTATTAAAAAAATTGAAATAGTATTGTTTAAAGTAGTTTTGCATCGTAGATAGCTACACAAATTCAAGTTAATATTGTAGGTTTTAGTTCCTACTGAGCATTTAGGGGTCGTATCTCGTTTCCCGGGACTTGTTCCCCAGTAACGTTTATATTTCTGTTTCGACCATTATTGTAATTATTATTATTATTATTTCTATTGCCACGGCGGAGACTCGAATTGTGGTTCAAATGTGGACCACCATTATAAGATCTGGGCCCATAAAAATTTCGGCCCCTGTTCGAATGATTGTTTCCACGCCAGTTGCTATTGCGATTATAATTATTGTTGCGGTTAAAACCGCCCCGGCGTTCAGATCCATAGTTGAGTATAGAGTTCTCCTGTCCATGCACTTCAGTGCAACTGCTTATGAACTTAGTTAAAACTTCGTTCATATTATTGAAGCTGCCCGATTGCATGATCAGCTTGACCCTGTCGCTTGAGCTGTTCCTAGTCATAGCTGTGACAGCTGAACGTGTGGCATATTTATTTGCTATTTCATGGGGTAATCCATCCCCTATATATGCTGTCTCCAATTTCTTAGCCAATTCCTCCATTTCCTTGGCATAGGTGTTGACATTCTTACCAGACTGTTTAGTGCTCAGGAGCTTGGCGTTTATAACGTCCACGGATTCACCCTTGACCGAAACTTTAAGTTTGTTTACAATCTGTTCTAAAGTTGTTTCTGAACTTATTAAGTTTCTTGCTGTTCCTTTCAATTTGGTTTTAATGAGGTTAACAGCTACAGCCTCGTGTGATTCCTTAATGGAATCAACCAAGTTAATGGCGTCAATGAAGCTTTGGAGGTTTTCGGAATTCCCGTCGAACTCAGGAATTAACCTGGAAGCGGTATTCAAGAACTCTACTATAGTCTGAGGCATATTGGAGTTCTTCGCTTGTTTCGTTTCTGGCGAAGTATTGAAAAGTATTGGTTCTCTTATTGATTGTGGGACTTGTATTTTGAAATTTTTTCGGTAACTTACAGAAATCAATTTTTCACGTAAGTCCAAATAAAAACCGTCAGCAGCGGTTTGGTGAGCTTTTGTTAGTCTGTGGTAATTTGTGTTCAGTAACACTCGTAATCTTTCTAATTGTGTTAGAAGATTATTTATGTGTTTATTAATTGTTTCAGGTTTTATATCCCTGTCATTATTTAAGCATTTATACGACTTTAAGAATTCTTCCTTAATTATTCTGGCCCTATATACAACCGTCTCCCATTCCATGAGTTGGGAAAGGAGAAAAAAAAAAAAAAAAATTCTATGCAATGAATTAGACTTTGTCCAAGTTGTTAGCCAATGATGCAGCTCTCATGTAATTTTTTCTAAGTGACCTTTTATGTAACTGATAAATCGTTACCAAGAGCTGTGCAGCTAATAGGATAATTATTACTATAAAATAAATAGAAGGAAGGTCAACTTTAACCACAATGTCGTTTACGACATTAGCATTTGGTTTTTCAATTTTTGACTCCGTACCTCCCATTTTAAATTAATTGCACGAAATATTCAATTGACAAAAACAGGGAAAATGAAAAAATATAAGTTTTCAATGAAATTATAAGTTTTTAATGTATTTAATTTTTCTGTGTTTAAATTTGTTTGTTTAATAATTAATTATTTGCTATTTAATCAAGAATATATTTGTAAAATATTTTTATTATTTCTTCTGCTGTTTTGTATACAATTTTAATTGTTATAATATGTTGTAAAAATAATAATAATAATAATAATAATAAAAATAATATTTTTGTTATTTTTAAAATTAATTATTTATTATATACTATATTTACAATTAAAATTATACAAAAATATTTTATAAAAGAATAAAATAAAATCAAATCATATAGAAATGGAAATATTAAACAACTTTAGGCCATTTACTGAGTTATTGGCATATACAAGAGGTGGTTAATATTGAAATTTAAAAATTTTAATTTTTATATCTATGCAGTACCGTTTGATCAATAATATGATGCTGTTGTATTTGTTGCACTTGTTGTGTTAGTTGCACTTGTTGTACATGTTGCTGTTGTTGTTGTTGTAGTGTTAGTGGTAGGGATTGTTGTAGTTGTTTTTGTAATGAGACGAGAACGAGATTCCAAATAAGTGGCTTAGACCTGGCACTCGCTGATTTCTGGATACGTTTCTATTGCAGATACCGTTTCCTGTTGTTTTCTTTAATTTATTTTTGTTTCATAAATGTTTTTAAATTTGTTATATATTTTTAATTTACCGAATTTTTTTTTCATTCTGATAACACTCTTAAAGTTCATTTTTGTTATCCAAGCACTACTTTTCTCTAACATTGACTCTTGTTAGGCTTATTAAAAAAAAAAACTGATTTTATGAATGGTCTTAGAATTGAAAAGTCTTGTGTTCATTATTGTTTTTAGTTTTTTTTTTTTTCATTTTTTTTTTTTATAATATTTAAGTATATTATTTCTTTATTGTTTTTTTTTTTATTTATAATTATAATTAGCTTATTTTTTTTATTAGCATTAATAATCAATATATTTTTTTTTTTATTTTTTTTCAAAAAAAAATGTTTGTTCTTTTTGTGTGCATTTTTTCATTTCTTTTTTCCTTTTTCATCTTGCAATATTATTCATTTTTGAATGATTCTCTTTTTTTGTATCTTCTCTATCATTATCATTTATATTTTATCTTTTTGTCATATTTTGTGGGTTTTTTTCATTTTTTCTTTGATTTTTTTTTTTTTCGTTCTTCTTTTCTTTTTTTTCGTCTCTTTTTCCACACATCTCTCTTTTTCTTCTATTTTTAATTTTTTTTCAAGTTCTTTTTCATGTTTCGGATCTTTTTTTTTTTCGATTTAATAATACCTTTTTATTTTACAACTGTGCTTTATTCTATTAGGCTTTTTAAAAAAAAAAGCTTTACAAAAATTTCTTGTGTTCGTTTTTTCTTTAATGCATCGGTTTTTTTTTAATTTTATTTTTTTTGTATAAATTGCACTTTTTTATTTTCAATTCCAACCACACTTTAACTATTTATTTTCCTTTACAAAACTGCACTTCTTTTGTTTTTAAAAAACTATTTAGCAAAAAAAATTTATTTCCTTCTGAAGATTTTTGTTCTCGTCTTTGATTTATCTTCCCGGTATTGCAGTTGCTGTCTTTTTTTTTTTTTACTTTATTGCCAAACTCTTGGTAGGTAAATAAATATACGTAAAGAAGAAATCAAAATTGCTTTTGGTTATTGTTTTTTCTTTCTATTTAAGTCGTTTTTTTTTTTTTTTTAGAATTCCAATGTTTTTAACAGTTTCACTTCTTTTAGTTAATACGCACTGGCAGGATCGCCATGTAATAAAAAAGTCTTTTATTTATTATTTATTTGATTTATTTTATTTATGAACAGCCGCTCAATGCGACTGTTCATTATTAGGTTTTTATTATGACTAATGTTATTATTATTACTTAATTATTTAACTTATGTTCTACTATATTATAATGTGTGGGAATATGCTGAGACAGCTAAATACATGCTGTCCCAACATTTATGCAGTGTGGACACATTCATACTACAATGTATGAATATCCAGTTGCATGCAGAAGGCATACACTGGTCGACCAGTCAAACACACTACACTCTAACGTGATTTTCATTGACAGTCATGGCTTCGAACTTTTCGTAGTAGCTTTTGACCTGAACTTGGAACCTGTGTTGGGTTTCGCTTCATGGTGGTATTCCTCGTGACGATAAGGTCAACGCACTTGCTAGATCCGTTCTAACTCAATTGATCATATGGTTACGGATCCTAATCCTATAATCGGCTATACTTTTGTCCTCATGAGGTAATAAGATGAAAAGCAGAGACATTGGGAGGACAAATCAAAATCAACATGAGACTAAGAAATGAATTCCAACTGGTCGTTGACGGCGATCTAATATTCAAAGGCTACTCATAGGAAAGGAAGCAGATACTCTGAGAGGATAGATCGCGGCGCACTTAGCTGGTAATACAAGCTCAAAGCAGGGAAGCAATAAAATCAACATGAAACTGGTAAATGAATTCCTACTGGTCATTGACGGCGATCTGGGGCAGATCTCAACGGGATTTCTGCGTGTTATGGAGAAATGGGAAGGAGATGGAGGCAATACAGCGTCTCTTTTGTAACTGTTCTGCTCTTTGTAGAAGAGTGTTTAATGCTATGGGAGGTTGTTTCTTGGAGAATTTCAATTCGCTGCTGAGAGCCGGTGCTACGGCTCTAATGAGGTAGATAGACACGCTTGGTGCTGGGAAGGTATATACCCCGAGTGACAAATACATAAACACCCTGATATTATGCGTCCTAAAAAGCGGAAATAAGAGAATTGAAAGAAACGGATTAGAGAGAGAGAGAGTGCTAGACGAAACAATAAACAAAACAGAGTAGTCAGCTACGTGAATATCTGTGCACATCGCAATAGCATTATAAGCGTCAATATCGAATCGCAACATAGCGTTTGAAACTTCAAAGAAACTTTTTCTCAAAATAACGAACCTTCTGCTATAGAGAACAGGATAGTAACTGCAGCGCACATAATCATTTTTCGACGAATTCCTTTGCTTATGAGATTAGAAAATTAGGATCAATAAACATATCAAAAATTGAGTGAGAACCAAATCTAGCAAGTGCATCATACTTTTATTTTCTATAGAAAATTTATTGAAGTCCAGCAGAAAATTTATCGATTACTTGAGTTTTCTACGGAAAATGTATCGATTACTTGAATTTTCTACGGAAAATTTATCGATTACTTTCATTTTCTATAGAAAATTTATTGATTACATGCATTTTCTATAGAAAATTTATCGATTACTTGCATTTTCTATAGAAAATTTGTCGATTACTTGAATTTTCTACGGAAAATTTATCGATTACTTGCATTTTCTATAGAAAATTTACCGACGACCAGCATTTTCTAGAGAAAATTTATAGATGACCACCAATTTGTACAAAATATTTATAGATTACTTGAATTTTCTATAGAAAATTTATTGAATATTTGCATTTCCTATAGAAAATTAATCGATTACTTGCATTTCCTATAAAAAATTAATCGATTACTTGCATTTTCTATAGAAAACATCAACTTAACAAGACGGATAAAAATAAACTGCATTATTACACTGATGCACTTCGTACCACACCTTCATCGGTGCTTGTAATCACTTTACGTCTTCCCATTTCCAGTTGTCAGAGCTCCGGTTTAAACATTTACAGTCCTATGTTGTGAGTACAAAATATTTCCCAGAAGAGAATTTCGGCTTTCAAAACTTTTCTTTCTGGCCTTCGTTCTTTCTACAAAGATTTTTAGGTTTTATAATCTTTTTTTCATATTTTTCATAAATTTTAAAGCAAATTGTGAGCATTTCCAATACAAAAATAGTTTTTTTTTTGTCTTTAAATTGGAGCCAAATTTCTGTCAGAAGCTAAACTAATGCAAACAGAAGAACCTGAACCTGGGAATCCAACAGAGACTGACGCGAACCATTTTAAAGAATTTTCTGGAATTCTTACAGTCCGGGATCTCTTACAAATTACATCAGTTTGAAACTAACTCCCTGGAAGTCCGCTTAGCAGTCTTTGATAATTACACAATGGAAAAGCGACTTTAGTCTTCGCCTTAAAAGCGCTAACTAGCTTCGCCTTAAAAACGCTGCAATTATTGACCTTAATTAGGAGTTTCTTACTCTTGCCTATGGGGTTGGAACACTAGTATAAAGAATTCAGATGCTTCTTTATGCTTTCCTCGACATCTTTATTGCAATTCAATTTTCGGTTCAACTTATGGTCCAGCATAACACCAAGGGCTTGGTCCTAAAAACACGTATATTTCCTTAAAAGAAAGATCGTCAATGATATTTCAAATTAAATGCACTCGTACTCCCTTTCGAATGCCATCTTCATTCTGTACAAGGATTCCTAAGGATGTACAGAAACAGTCAAATTGAATTAATATTCAAAAAAAAACTATTGCATACTTTTGGGCAAGGCTTAGATTGCTTCATTAGGGTAGTGTTTACCAGTATTTGCAAGTTATCTGTTCAATTTTCCTCTATTTTCAGCTGATAATTTAATAAATTGTTTCAGTATGTGTTAGAAAAAGACAGAAAGACCAAGTGATAGCAGCGTGAGGGAGCATGAATTTGTTGTTATTGTTGTTGTTGGTATTTTGATAATGTTTATTTTATAAGAAGATTAATCGTAAATGTTCATGTTTGTACTTGTGATTATGAGCTTCAGATTTAAAGCTAAATTCTATACACATACTCTTATTGTATTGCGAAGGATAGAGAGAGAGAGAGAGAGCGATTGAAATAGAAACTTTAAGAGGGTAAAGAGAGAGAAAGAGAGAGAGAGCCAACAGAATAGAATAGAAATAATCTTTTAGTTGTGGGGGCATTAAGACAATATGTGAATGTAAGTGTGTATGTATGTGTGTGTGGCTATGTGTTAAAGTTAAAATCGTTTTATGTTCAGAAGTGTGTGTGTATTATTGTTCTCTTCTTTTTGTTTCTCTCGTTTTCGTTTTTGTTTTTGGATTTTTACAAAGCATATGTAACATATGTTGCGTGAGTAACATCTCTCTCTCCGTCATCATAATGATTATACATACATACATGAGTGTGTACGTGTGTGAGTATATTTGTTAGTTTCCGTTTTTTTCCTTTGCATGTGCCACTTATAGTTTCATTGCGTTGTGCTAAATAAGCACTTAAGCAGACACATTGTTGCCAACAACAAAACAAAAACAAAAACGAAAATCATGAAGATTTCGATTCTCTTGAAACAAAAAGCAAATCTTTTGAATTAGAAATAGAATCGAGCAAGGAAAACTTTCATGTTGATTATCTCATTAATTACTGGCTAATGAAACAGATTGATGCGCTCTTCGGAATTGTTTCTTAAAGTGTTGCACATGGTTAAGCAAAATAAAAAAGAAAATTCAATGAAATTCTTATGAAAACTTAGGAAAATTTTTCTCTTTTTGCAAATGTTTAATGTTTTCTATACAAATTAAAAAAAAAAACTCTTTAAAGGCATTTTCATTAACAATTGCTGGTTACCTATTAAGGTGTTGCCTTTAATTTTGTAAATGATTTGAATATTCCTGGAGTACTTTTAAAAATCAACATCAGCTCTCTGGATCCCAGCTCATGTGGGAATTTACGGCAACAGTTAGGCAGAGAATCATGCTTGAAGAGGCATTTCTTGCTGCTGAAAGGCCAGCATATTTCTGCGGAGTGAGCCAATACCCTTTTAAGTGTGTACTTAGCATAAGGAAAGTTAGCTAAAAATATGTATTAAACTCAAGCCAATTTATCTTTTGAGCATAATAACTATGAAAAGAAATTTGAGTCATTTGTGTATCAAATATTCAGAAAAAGTCTGCCTTTTGTCAAGGCACTGTACATTCACAAAACACTTGTTCAGACCTTGATCATTAGAATTCATATTCCGAACTTGTTTGGCATTAGTGTCTCTCACAAAGAAACACCTGTTTGCGTATCAAGTGCTAGGCAGGGAGTAATCCTAACTAAAACCGAACAACATCCTGAAGTATTGCAAAAGGTTCCACCAGAAAAATTATTGCAGAGCCGCTCAAAGTTATTGACGTCCCTGCACTCACTCCATGTAGAATAGTGGACTCATCCACATACCAATTTTATGAGTAATCTCGCAGGTATTTTAGGTATGCAGCCTGTAATTATCTAGTGAAGAAGATCTCCCTGTATCTCTGAGACTGAGACAAATTAAATATGTCCCCACCCCACTCAAAATCGCGGAATGACCAATACGTTTCCCTTTCTCAAGTTTTTCCTTTCTGTGTACGGCCATTGTTTATGTCTGATAGTCCAAACTTCCCATCCTTGGCGACATAAACAGGATTGTTTAAACGATGGTAAATTGGCAACAGAGGGCGCTGACGTGTAGCATTAAGCTTTTTTATATTTTAACATTAGAGTTGTTTTTGGATTTAAATCTTTTTCTTGTTTTTTAATAACTTTTTTTTTTTTTTTTGGTTGTTTGATCATCTGGAGTGATTACAGCTCCAAAATTTGGATTACAGTATTATTTTGAGGCATTCGGCTATTATTTTTTTTGTGATAAATAATTAACGTAATTACATTAAAAACAAATTAAAATTGTTAATTTAAAAGTGTAACAAATGAATGCAGTGAAATAAATACAGTGTGCATCAGAAATATAAACAAAAGGAAAGTGTTTCTTGTTTTTATCCTTTATGTCGAAGAATTTTTTTGTTGATAATTTTCCATTTGTTTGCCAGAAATCTGGGCCCAATTTTGGTTCCAAGGAGTCGCCACAACCCCCCACACCTTTATATACAGTCCACAAATCGAACATTTGGTCCAGACGACCCGGATTTGGAACTTTTTTTTGAACATACATCCAAGAAATTTAAGCAAGGTAAAGTTGTTTTTGCTTTATTTTTTGATTTTTATATGGTGGTGATTCATATACTTGTAAAGTTTTGTTGTTTAGTCTAACAGAACTTTACTTGTATATAGTATAACAGTGTATCATAAAGTATTGGTGTTATAATTTCCACAGCACGGACATACTTTAGGAATTTATCAGATATTAAAACCGAAGTGGTTTTATCATACACCGGTAATCTCATTTGTCTTGGGTTGAAGGAAATAGTCAAAGGGTCAGTTGAAAATCGAGTTCAACAACCCAGATTAATAATTGTCTATAGTTGTCTAATGTGATGATGATAATTGGTAATAGTGCGCTGGATAAGTAGCAAAGTCTATTACCTTTTGTAACGATCCTTCGAATCCACCTTTTACAAAGCAGAGGCGGCCATTATTAAATGCATTATTTTTTATTTGAATTAATAGTATGGTAAATTTAAATTGAATTAATTAATTAATTTAATTTCTTAATTATGTAGTCGGGTAACGATTTGTTTGTAGGTCTCGTTTTTTGATCAATTAATTTGTTTACCATTTAATATGAATTGGATTTTTTTGGTGCACAATAGAATTTGAATTAATTTTGTTTATTAGGTTTAATAGATAAATATTGTTGAAATTTTAATATTGGAAAATTAATTGACCATCAATGCGATATGAAGTAATTATTTATGCTACAGGGTGATCAGGTACATTCAATAAATAGTTGGTTGTTTATCAGATAAATTGTGTTTCGTGAGTTTAATCATTTCGATAAGCGAGTGACTTTCGAAGTGTACATAGTTTGCAATTCCTACGGTAGGGATAATTTTTTGTACTAGAGATAGAGTGAGTACCATTACTGGTTTATTTGTTCTGATTATACATGATCGGTTCTACGTAAAGGTGATCGCGGTAGCCATTTATTTATATTGTTCAAGTGGTCGCGTTTATAATTTGTTTGCATTTCGAAATAGTTTGCTTCTGATTTCCCTAGGGTAGTGAACGATTGAGGTACTACCGAGCGCAATCTATTACTTCAGTTATATATCAATGATATTTGATAACTTCGTTGGAAACATTTATCGGTGGTTCTGTTATCCCCTTTTGGTTTCCTTATATTTTTTTCCGTTACACGTGAGCGCGTGTTTTTATTCGTTGATTAATTTGTGAATTTAGTCAATTTTGGAATTTAAATTCAATATGCCCAAGTCAGGAAAATTATTGATTTTTGAAACATTTGCCCAAATGTTTCTGGATTTTGAAAAGGAATTTAATGCGACGCAGGAAGGTAATACGTCCTTCTCTATAGAAATTCAGAGGGAGGAATTTAAGTTGTTATGGACAAAGGTCAGGAACGCTTATGAAGCCTTTGCCACAGGAGATGAGGAGGACTTAGAAGATGATCGAGAGGCAGCACGTGAACTTTTCGGCCATTGTCGTTTGGGATACATTACTGTAGCTGCCCTAATGAGTGAGCTCTCTCAGACTTTTGTCAATCGATCTGAGACGTCCTCGACCCGGTGCCAGAATGGTCCATGTAACGGGAATCGTTTTCAGAACCACATACAGTTACCACCATGTACTATGGAGGTATTTCATGGTGACTACAAATCTTGGCCATCTTTTCGCGATATGTTCACTGCTGTTTATGTGAACGGGGCTAATATTTCCCCAGTTGAACAACTTTTTTATTTGAGACAGTTCACGCGTGGTGAAGCCTTGGAGATTGTGAAGAAATCTCCTCTGACTGTTAGGGGATTTCCGGAGGCTTGGAATAACCTGAAGGACAGGTATGAAAATAGGAGAATTTTAGTGAACTCGCAGTTGAAAGTGTTGTTCTCTCTTATACCGGTCAAATCCGAGGCTGCCCAGGACATCAAAAGGTTGCAGCGAGATATAAATAATTCGATATCGGCACTTCGGACGCATGACATTGATATCTCTAATTGGGATCCGATTTTCGTATATCTCTGCTCCACAAAATTGCCCGTACTAACTTTGTCACTTTGGGAGCAGACAATTCGGGACAAAATGGAGATTCCCAAATGGAAAGATTTGGATGATTTTTTGACTTCGCGGTTTCAGTCTTTGGAAACCATAGCTGACCTTCGGGATTTTGAGTCAGTGGATAATTGTAATTCTAGGTTAGCCCCTCGGGCTCTTTCTAATTCGAGAAGGGGTATTCGATCTTTTCCTACTCGGCCATCAACCGAGATTTGTTTTTGTTGCTTAGGAGATCATTTAGTGAACATTTGTCCAAAATTCTTGAACTTGTCACCTGAGCGAAGATTTTCGGTTGTAAAGCGGAACAACCTGTGTATTAACTGTTTTGCGGTTGGTCATAGGTTAAATGAATGCAGGCAAAATTTGAGTTGTTCAGTCTGCAATTTTCGACATAACACACTACTGCATCGGGAGGTGTCTAGATCCTCTTCGGGAATGGGCGTTTTGGATGCGCCAGGTTCTAGCAGTACAGTCGAGTCGAGTGGTGCGGTCCAAAATTGTTTTGCTGCTAAATCGAGGCAGATACTTTTGGGAACTGCGGTAGTTGGTATTTGCCATCGAGGGCAAACGTTTAAGGCTAGGGCCCTGATAGATTCCGGATCTCAGGCAACTTTTATTTCGGAAAGGTTGCGAGAAAAATTAGGATTGCCAACAGTTCGGATGAATGCCAAGGTTTCGGGTTTGAACGGAGCTTCTACGGGCACAGTTCAGGGACAATGTTCGTTTGTCCTGACTTCGCTTTTGGATGATGGGTTAAGGGTAAAGGCAACGGGCTTCGTATTACCCAAATTGACTGGCATGTTGCCAAATTCAACGGTTGATATTTCGAGATCAGCAGCCTTTTCGGGGATTTCATTGGCTGATCCGAAATTCGATAAAGGCGGTCACATTGACATTCTTATTGGTGGTGACATATACCCTGACATCTTGTTGAAAGGCGTCAAGAAGAACATTTTTGGGAACCTAATGGCACAGGAAAGCGTTTTTGGCTGGATTGTGACCGGGCCTTTACCAGAGATGCATTCGAAGAAGCTCTTAACTTATGCGTCAGGTTACGCGAGAATAGAGGTCAGCGGAAAATCTGGGAGAATCGTGAAGCCGAATGGTCGAGCTAATGAATTGTTGCGAAGTGGACCTAGGCCCCACTCCAGTACTCGTAGAATGGCCTACCGCCAATATGTAGGGAATTATGTTGAAGTTGGTAACACAGCAGCCATTAGAGAGGGTACAGAGCCTACCACTAGATGGCGTTTAGGTCGCGCCCGTAATTTGCATTTGGATGATAATGGTTACGTGAAAGCTGTGGATTTCGAAACTGAACGTGGGACAATTACAAGGCCGATTGGAAGTCTTGTAATTCTTCCAGCGAAGAATTGATGGACAACTTAAGCTTATAGTATCATGGTACCGCGAGGAGATCTAAGAGGGATGAAGATGTCGAAGGCGATGAATTGTAAGGTTGCTTGAGCCACGATCATACCTGGTGGACTTGTGGGAATATGGGCTGCTGAAGTTAAACCTTCCGTTTACCGGACAATAGACCTAGTCCGTCTGTCCCTAGGAAGGTTAGACTAGAAAACCGAAACATCAAAGAGGACCACCCGCCCACTAGACAAGGAAAATATCGGACCTCGTTCGTCCTAATAATCCACCAGGGA
Organism: Sarcophaga caerulescens; assembly: GCA_927399465.1. Lineage (NCBI taxonomy): Eukaryota > Metazoa > Arthropoda > Insecta > Diptera > Sarcophagidae > Sarcophaga > Sarcophaga caerulescens. Next base: position 107,568,471 of record OV656866.1, read on the forward strand.
ACCTAGTTCGTTCAATGGTCGTGAGAGCAGAAGACCTAGTTCGTCGGAAGCTCTAGTTCCGATTTAGTAGTGGAACAATAAGACTCAAGAATTCGATACCTAATTTTATACCATGATACTTATTCCTGAATATATCTTTCCATTGTAACTTTTTCCTGGCTGGCAGATCATAATTGGAATGGAATTTGGTGATATTTATTATGATGTTTACACTAATACAAAAGTTTTTCTTTTTTTCTCGATTTATATTCTCTAGAAATAGATTTGGAGGCGATTACTTTTGATTGCAGTACTGCAAGGGCGCCGGCATGTTTATGTCTGATAGTCCAAACTTCCCATCCTTGGCGACATAAACAGGATTGTTTAAACGATGGTAAATTGGCAACAGAGGGCGCTGACGTGTAGCATTAAGCTTTTTTATATTTTAACATTAGAGTTGTTTTTGGATTTAAATCTTTTTCTTGTTTTTTAATAACTTTTTTTTTTTTTTTTGGTTGTTTGATCATCTGGAGTGATTACAGCTCCAAAATTTGGATTACAGTATTATTTTGAGGCATTCGGCTATTATTTTTTTTGTGATAAATAATTAACGTAATTACATTAAAAACAAATTAAAATTGTTAATTTAAAAGTGTAACAAATGAATGCAGTGAAATAAATACAGTGTGCATCAGAAATATAAACAAAAGGAAAGTGTTTCTTGTTTTTATCCTTTATGTCGAAGAATTTTTTTGTTGATAATTTTCCATTTGTTTGCCAGAAATCTGGGCCCAATTTTGGTTCCAAGGAGTCGCCACAACCCCCCACACCTTTATATACAGTCCACAAATCGAACAGCCATAGCCTACAGATCAGCCTTCTGTTGTGTCACCAAGTTACGCTATGATGCACAGACATTCAAGATTCTTTACTATGGGAAGTCTCGAGCTCTGTATAGCCTTTTCCCACGTCGCACAGTATAGAACTACTGGCCATTTGGACATATATTCAGCAGATAACTTTCGGAATTGGACACTTCAACACCTAACAACTAGTTATGATGCAGTTCAAAGAATTCTTGCAACTTTTTGATATCACGGAACAGAGATAAGGCTCCCAAGTAAAAATCTTATTCAAGAACACAAATATAAGACCTCTTCGCTGCACAGGAAACTCAATACCATTTATCTCTACATTGTTTAGCAGAATAATATTGTAATTAAAATGATAAGAAATGGAAATGTACATTTTTACACCCTAACATATGCTACATTTTTTTATTGCCCCCCAGTATATACTGCAAAAATAATTCACCCAACTTCCAGAATAGTTCACGAAGCAATTTAAATTTCAAAAATTTCTTAAATTTCTTTGCAATTAATTTGAATTCATTGCATCTCCCTTTTTGTGTAACCAATTTTGCAATTTCCTTTTGAGCCACTTACGTTTCCAGGTCAATGAGTCTAAAAAATAAGTTCTTCAATAAATTAATGACCAATTCGTTTAAAACATTTTCACTTTCATTTGTGTTGATATTTCTCTTCCTCCCCCCATTTATATTTGAACAGGAAAATAAGAAAAAGGAAATCAAACGATACGAAACGAAACATTACAATGACTTTCCAATTAATTTGTCTTAAAAGTTGTTGGCGAACTTTACAGGCACAAATAAAAAAGTAACAAAGACTTGTTGGCCAAAAACGACAAAACAAAATAAGTTAAAACCCAGATAACAAGTTATGTTTTCAAATCAAATCAAAAACAAAAAACAACAATTTTTATTGCAATAATATTCGAATTGAGTTGGTCCAGAAAAACTATTAAAATACTAGAGTGCTCTCGATAAACTGATGTTTAGCACAGTTTTCCTCTTCTTCTTCTTCTTCGTTTTTGATTTGCAATTGAGATTTTAATTGCCTCTAAAGGTGTGCTTCACTTATAAAACTGCTCTCTAGAGGACCACAACAATATAACAACAACACAGCAACACTAACAAATCAGAAATAAAAATCTTTTGTAGCAAGCAGGCCCATCAAAAAATACCGAAATTTATAGATTTTATGAATATTTTCCAGCATTCAATGACTGATTCATATTTTCATGCTTCTCATTTCATAAATTCAACGTTTCTTTCCCTCTCTCTCTCTCACTCTATTGCTCGAATTTATGCAAAATAAAGGAGCAAAAAAAAACGCCTAAAAGCAGACCCTTGAAAAATTCCTCTGTAACGTGGCTATTGTGTGTTTTTCTTGTTATTTAAGATTGTAAATCAAAATGTTGTCGTGGTTGTTGTTGTTGTTATTGCTTCTCATTGCTTTTAGCTTGTTTCTCTCTCTCTCTCTCTCTCTCTCTCTCTCTATGAGTTAAAGCATGAGAGTATTTATAACATGATATTCTCCACATCAGATTTTACAATCAATTTATTTTACATTGTCAGGACCAGAGAGAGAGACGCAGAGGGTCGCACAACAATACAGAAAGGAATGGGTTTTCTCTGGCCCATCTAGCTGTACAAAGAAGAAAATCTTTACAGTTGTTGCTAGTATTTGTAACAAAAGCAAAAGAGATTTCTTTTTTTACGAAAATTTTAAAAAATTTCTAAAAATAGTACTTTTTGCTACAAAACTTGGTAATTTTTTGCTACTAACTCAGTACTTTTAAAAATTTTGTTGCTATTTTCAAAAAATATGTATTTAAAATAATACTTTTTTTTTAACAAATTCACTACTTTTGCATAAAAATTATGGAACTTTTTCATAAAGAAGTTGGTACTTTTTTAAAAAAAATTTGAATTTTTCCAAAAAAAAAAAATGGTACTTTATCAAAAGAAATGTCGATTTTTTCATAAGAAAAGTTTGTAGTTTTTTATAAAAAATTTGGTACTTTTCCATAAAAAATCTGATACTTTTTCTTAAAAAATTTTGGTACTTTTTCATTAAAAAGATTATTCTTTTTCTTAAAAAATATAGATTCTTTGTCTAAGAAAAGTTGGTAATATTTCATAAAAAATTTGGTAATTTTTCATTAAAAAGTTGATACTTTTTCATATCGTACTTTTTTGAAACAATATTTGGAACTTTTTCATAAGAAATTTGGTTCTTTTCCATAAAGAAGTTGATATTTGTATTTTTTTTTTTCTTTAAAATTTGGTTCTTTAAAAGTTGGTATTTTTTCGTAAAAAGTTGGTACTTTTTCATAAGAAAAGTTGGTATTTTTTCCTAAGAAAAATTTGAAGTTTTCAAAAAGAAAAATTGATACATTTTCATTAAAAAGATGCTTCATAAGAAATGTAGATTCTTTTCTTAAGAAAAGTTCGTACTTTTTCATAAAAAATTTGATACTTTTTTTTGTAAAAGGACTGGGGAAAGGGTGTGGCGCACCTAGCGGGAAATGCCGCACAAATCTACACCGATGGCTCCAAATTAGAAGGAGCCGTTGGTATTGGCATCTATTCGAGATCAATCGGAATATCCAAGTCTATGACACTACCAGATCACTGCAGTGTCTTTCAGGCGGAAGTGTCGGCAATTCAAGCTGCGGTGAAAATTGTTGCGGACAAAAATGTTCGCAAGCGAAGGATCATTATACTTTCCGATAGCCAAGCGGCCATCAAGGCGCTGGATTCTAGTGTGATAAACTCCAAGACAGTGTCCAAGACTGTCGCAGATGTCTCAATGAGATGGCGAACCGATGTGATGTTTGTATCACATGGGTACCGGGACATAAGGACATTCCCGGCAACTGCAGAGCGGATGAATTGGCCAGAAGAGGCACGACCGTCAAGCTCTCTGATGAATTATCTACATTGGGGATCCCTTTAAGTACCAGTGGGCTTATGATTGACAATGCAATCGTGGACCTTGCCAACAGTAGATGGGCAGCTTCGGATAAAGGCAGAGCGACGCAAAAAATCTGGCCAAAGCTGGATAGAAGGCGCACGACGACTCTACTTAAGCTCCAAAGAAGCAGGCTCAAAGCTGTTATCGGGGTTATTACGGGGCATTGTATTATAGGAACACATGCGAGGCGTATTGGTCTTGGACACCTCGCGAATGATTTCTGCAGAAGCTGTGGAGATGAAGAGGAGGATGAAACTATTCTTCACCTACTTTGCACATGTCCGGCACTTGGTCGGAGGAGAAAGAAACACCTGGGTGCCTACTACATGGAGGACCTAGATGAACTGTCATGCGTGGATATTGGCAGTCTAAGTCGCTTCATCGGATGCTCCGAGTGGTTCCTAGAATAGGGGAGAAGATGAAACTGTGGTATCACAATGGGCCCTGTATGCGGCCTAAGTGTGTCCGCTCATCGGGTGGACAGCCACTTCTACCTACCTACCTACCATCTTTTTGTATGTACTTCTTTAAGATACAATGTGGAACTCTTTCATAAGGAAATTGTTTGTTTTTCATAAAGAAATTGGTATTTTGTCTTTTAAAATTGATTTTTTGAAAGTGGGTACTTTCTTTTAAAATCGCTGTTACTTTTTTAAAAAGTTTTCTTTTTTCCACAAGAAAAGTTTTCATTTTTGCCTAAGAAAAATTAGTAGTTTTTTACAAGAAAAGTTGGTACTTTTTCGGGAGAAAAGTTGGTACTTTCCTCGTGTTACGGAATTTTGTGATGAACCAAATGAAATAGATATTGGAACAGAGGCAATTGCCAATGCTGAGAACATTCTTTTTACAATTTTGTACAGATATGTGGATCCCAGTAAGGACGGGATGCCACTTGCTTTGGGAAATATTAGCGAATGGCATCTAGTGTCGATTTTTGTGTATATTCTAAAAAAAGTACCTTTTAGTACTTTTTTTGATCTTAAATAAGACTTTTTCAATATTTTCTGAAAAGAAAAATGGACAGTGACCACAGAAATCATTATCAACTAATCCTCTTTCTAGTGTCGATTTCTGTGTAAATTCAAAAAAAAAGTACCTTTTAGTACTTTTTTTGATCTTAAATAAGACTTTTTCAATATTTTCTGAAAAGAAAAATGGACAGTGACCACAGAAATCATTATCAACTAATCCTGTTTCTTTTTATTCTCCGTTTACTTACTCCCTTTATTCTCTCCTGAACACAATTGGATCAAGATTTACGTACTTTGGAAACTGTTGTAGCCTGCAGTGGCTGACTTTTTGCTCTTTGCTTATGCATATACACGCATACACACGTACACGTGCACACAATAGGCTTTTCTTTAAAACCAATGTTGCCCCGAAAACTTTCTACACAATGATGTGGAAGTTATTGCCCATTTCTTACGGGTGTTCATAGAATATTTCTTAGACTTCGACAGCATACAGCTTACGTACGTACATACTGCACGTCAGAACATACACTCACTTTAAAAACCAATTTCTACTTGAAAATGCTTAACAAGTACTCATCGGTTGCCATTTCTTTTCCTTAAATTTTTTTTTTTAAGACTGTTGGATTTTTTTCAGTTTTTGCAACATTTTGAAGCATTTTGGCCAGTCAGTGTGTAGAAAAATGAGAAAATTTGTGGCTTTAGAGCGTTTTGCCTATCAACACGCCATTGGAAAATAAAATCAAAGGCACAGGCACAGGCATATGTATTAAGTTGCATAGTTTAAGGGAAATTGGAAATTGAATTGAAACTTACCAAGTTTGAACAAGAAATTGTTACACACACAAGGACAGGCATAAAATCTTACAATGAAAATTTATTATTTTGATAATTTGGGGCCTATTTATATAAATTGTTCCCTAACATCTTGAGATTCAAATCCTTCTGTTTTGATAAAGAGATAGAAAGAGCTTGAACGAACCACAGGCTAGCCACCGAATGAAGTATAGAATTTCATCACTTAAAGGTAACTCTGAAAACATCCATAACTAGTAACGCAAATAACTTCAGCCAGTTCACCGAGATCCTAGATCTATTCTTGTGTAACGACCGATAGTTACTTAGAAGCCTAACTGGAGCTACATTTCCACTTTATGCGCTTAGTTGCTCATTAATAAGCTGCAGCATTATTAGTTGATGTATTTCAATACCATTTTCTATGCTAAAGCGCCTTAAAGTATGCAACAATTATTGTGAAAATAGAAAAATATACTCAAACCAAAAGGAATTCCATGATTTTGTATTTTTTTGAGGTCATTTTGTATAAAATAAGGCTCTGTGTTTAGCAGCACACTGTAACCTTTCCCAATGAGTTGATTTATTTAAATTGGCGTGATGTTTTTGAATGGGAAAAATAAATTAATTGAAGTTGAGAAGGAGATGGTGATGGCTTTAAAAGCTGATTAATTGAAATGATTTTCAAATAAATTGGCAATAATTGATGTAATGAGTGGGCGAATCAATCAAAATCAATCAATCTATTGCGTCGAATTAGGCCAAAACAATTTCAATATTTCGTGGAAGATTTTCTTTTTTTTTCTAATTTCAACAAGCAGACTTTAAATAAAGGGTCAATGCGTTGGCCCATTTCGTCGTTTGTCTTAAGTTAATATTGTTGTGTGTTAAATATTTAAAATTTTCTTTAATTTAAATCTTTAGGATTTTTAATATTTTATTTACAAATTTATTGCGTTTTTAGTGTTTTTTTTTTTTTTTCAAAACGGAGTCCTTGATTTCCATTTCCCTCTCCATCTTTCTCTTCCTCTGTCTCCTGCCTGGCACTACATACGCTACATATGCTAGCAACTGAATAAATAACTCTGTTGTACAACTGATCCACAATGAAGTTTCTTTATTTTCATTTTATCCTTCCAGAGTATAAGTATTCCTTTCTTCTTGTTCTTTTTTTCCTTCATTTTTTAGTAGTTTTGGTTCATATTTTTTTTTTTTTTTTGTTTAAGAAGAAAAATGCTAGAGATGTGTGTAGCAATGAATGAATGAATGTTAGATGTGTGGTTACAGCTGCACGTGTTGCCGGCACGTTTTGAGCGACTACTATTATGCAGAATTTATTGGGTAGGGGTAATAGCAACAGTACTAGCTTAAAAGTTAAGTTTATATGGTATCTCGTTCAGGCTTCCTTATTCCAAATTATGTTCACATTCTAATACCCGCATTGAATTAAGGAAAACACCTTCAATCGTATGCACAACAATCAATTCCCAAAATGAAATTAAGTCAATCTGGGACAGTGCCCTATTGTTCCAATTGTTACATTTTTACCTTTTAGAAACGTTTAAAATATGAGCTCGTCGATTGCAAAGGAATAAAAATAAATTTGGTATTTAGTTTTAATTAAAATTCTTTATGGTTCGTACAATTCTGTGTGCCACTATTCACAACTTGATGTAAACAACAACAATTGCTTTTCTTTGTTATTCATCTGTTTACACCCTTTGCATAAAAAATAACAATTACTAGATAATTGTAACGGATTACCATGATTACTTCAAACCATGATTACTGTCTTCAAACGCACCGCGTCTTCACACAAGACTGACTGAACTTCACTAACCCCGGTCGACTGCTTTGTCTTGCCTTTTATATGGCAGGGTAAACAGTCTGCTGAATGTTCTTGAAAGCGAATATTAGTGGTTTCGCCTTCTCGAGACCACTATAAATGTAACATCGTTATTTCATTATTGTTGTTTGTATATTTTTCTTGAACTCACTGAGATTACTAATAATTAACGATTAACGCTAATCTTTAGGATGTTGTTCGTTCTCTGTTAACATACCCCTGTTTTTTTAATTTGAGAGGCATTAATGCCTCACAGGTTCCATGTACATATTCTGATGATTCGTTTTCTTCCTCTAAGATTCGACATTTTGGTCTTGAAACGAAACATTTTCTAAACATGCGTTCTGTACGGCTGCAGTGCTCGTTTGTAAGATCAGTTAATATCCTCAAGTTCCATCTCGATAGCCTGATTTTCGTATTGTTATTATCCAGTAAGCCATTTATCTCTCTCTATCTGTCATTTCGACAAGTTTACCTTTCCAAAAATATTTTTTCTCTTCACATAAAGGTTCTGAACATATTAGTAGCTTCCCTCCTTGCCAGGTCATGTGCATGCTTTGTGCCTCATCCCAGCAGAACATTGCCATTAGTTACGAAACTACCTTTTCCCGTATCATCTCAATACGAGGCCCATATGCAGTTGTGTAATAAGGAACAAGGAAACCCCTCACATACAACAGTAACCATAAGGAGTCCATTTTTTTCTTTCTCTTGCTTCCATAAGCAGTCAGAGTTCTTGGTTATGACAGTTGTTGCTAAAACTAAGGAGCACGATTTAAAGCACTCAAGTGACAGAGTGAAAGGAGGGGGGACATAAATTCTAAAATATATCGAATAATTTCACTCACTCACTCACATCTTATGTGTGTATAGAAAGAAAGCAAAAAAAAAACGTTATACAATTTTCAGGCCATTTTTTTTTTTTTCTTAAAATAGAAATAACAAAAAAATTAAAATAAAAGATTTCCTCTACTTATTGAACTAAAATTATATGGAAACACATATGTATGCATACATACCATACCATACCATACGTATGTATATACGGTTGATTTATTTACAAAATTAAGTACAGTTTTATACAAAAATAAATACACACCTATTAACATACTCCTCATACACAAACTATCGAACTTAAATTCTAAGAAATACGGGATGAAAAGCAACATAAGCTACATATTGCTGATGATGCCATCGAGACTGATGGCTGACAATGGACGACCCGAATGTATGAGCGTGGCAAAAATACCATCTGGTTTCTGTTTCAACTCTTGAGGTGTGCCCTCCTCAATGATTTTGCCTTTCTCCATAACAATTATGCGATCATAGTCCATAATTGTGCTTAAACGATGCTGCAAAGTATAAAATTTCACAAAATTTTTCTTCTCAAAGACAAATTTAACGCCTTACCGCAATGGTTATAATTGTACGCCCCTGAAATGACTTATGTGCTGCTGCTAATAATGCCTTCTCTGTGGTGGAATCTAAAGAACTGGTCGCCTCATCCAATACCAAACACACCGAACCTCTTAATATGGCACGAGCCAAGCAAAATAATTGACGATGACCCACACTAAGATTAAGACCACCATCCTGGATTTCCGTATCTGCAAGACAAGAGAAAATTTAAAAAGTTTAAAGGATTTAAACATGAGTGTGTAGTACAGGGTCGTTAACAACAAAATTCCATAAATTCCCTGTAAAAAAGGCACTTGAAAAATCCCACAATTTTTTATTGGCATTTGCCAGGGAATGCAACATGAAAAGGGGAATGACGGGGGTATGTGAACAAACATATAAAAAGACCATCATCACCAGCATATTAAACAAATAAAGAAGCACATGCCAGCAAAGCTATAAAGGCCACTTGACATTAGAAAATCAAATTGATTGCGAGGGTCAATGGCAAATGAAATTGTTTTACAATCAATCACAAGGCAAGTGACATGTGAGATGTTAAACACTCTCCTCCTTATGCTTATTTCTGCAAAAAGAGCTTAAACGAATCACAGACTAGCCACCGAAAGAAGTATAGAATTTCATCACTCAAAGGTAACTCTGAAGACATCCGTAACTAGTAACGCAAATGAGTTCAGTTAGTCTACCGATATCCTCGATCTATTCTTGTGTAAGGGCTAATACTCACTTAGAAGCCTAAATGAACTTACTTTTCTACTTTATGTGCTTATTTGCCCCTTAATCAGCTGCAGGATTATTAGTTAACTAATTTCAATAAGATTTGCTATGCTAATGCGCCTTAAAGTATGCAACAATTTTTGTGAAAATAGAAAATTATACTCAAACCAAAAGAAATTCCATGGTTTTGTATTTTTTTTTTTTTTGTGTCATTTTCGTATAAAATAATGCTCAAATGAGTTGATTTATTTAAATTGGCCTGGCCTTTTTTGAAATGTTAAGCCTCCATTGTCAGGCTGTTGACATAACTGCCTGGCTATCCGTCATAGCATTAAAGTTTGAGTGTACACAGCACTGCTATAAAATTCACTGGAGTCCGTAAGGTATTGCCAGCCCTGGCACTCCTTCGTTACACTCAAATCCCACTCACTATTGCCGTGGTTTGATTTTACCTTCTCCATCTCTGGCCTCTTTTCCTTTTCAGTCCAAGTCCTTGCCATTTAATCTCCTTCACTTCCGTTCCTATGGGATGTATTGTAATTCTTTACCCTCCCTCGTATTTCAGTTGGCTGTAGACTAAATCCCGTATTTCTCAATTATCAAAAACCATTTGCAGTCTTCCCTTTTTTTTCGTCTTTCCTTCTGTTGCACTCATAAATAAATCTCTTGAAGAGCTCAAGTATTATTTGCCTCTCTCTAAACAATTCATATCACATTTTTCCCCCATTTATGTTTGCATTTCGCTGTTGTTGTTGTTATTGTGGAATGGTTAAGCTATACTCTCTCCTGGTGGTAGTCAAAGTTTTTAAAACCCAATTGGTTTTCCATACCATAGTTTCCCCATAAATTACTGTCATGCATCATCATATGCATTTATATGTGTGTGTGTGTGTATGTGTGTATATATGGTAAGTATGTGTGTGTATTTGATGCATACAAACCTAAACCCTGTGGCATTTTCATATTGACAAACTCCTTCAATTGTGCCAATTCAAGGCAATTCCACAGCTCCAAATCCGAATAGTAACCAGACGGATCAAGATTCTCACGCACTGTCATACTAAACAAATGGACATCCTGTGGGATTATCGATAATCGTGTACGTATCTCATCGGGATGTATGCTGGCAATGTCGTTGTCATCGATGCGTATGCAACCATGGCTGACTTGTAAAACGCCGAACAATGACAAGGCCAATGATGATTTACCACTGCCAGTGCGACCACAAATGCCAATCTAGACGGTGATAAGGATGATGATGGGTGTTGGTGATGACAACAAGGAAGAGACAAAAAGATGGAAAAGATTAAAAATGTTTTCGTTTTTTATAAATAGAAAATAAAACGAAGGGCAGTAAAGGGAAATAATCAATAAATGGTTTGAAAAGGAAATTTAAAAAAGTAGAGTTTAAAGCCGTTTATATTTTACAGGTAAATCCTATGCCTGACAAAACTTTTGTTGGCCTAAAATTTAAGATTATAAACTGGATTCCATTAGAAATTTTGCAGGAGAAGTTAACTGAAGAAAACAGTATCGCCGATGTACCGCTCTAAGTGTACGGAAATGTGGTTGAAAATGGCAATAAAACTCTTCCAGCAAAGCCTTTGTACTTTAACTCTTATACAAAACATGATAAATTCTGAAAGCTCTTGATTTTGTTTTGTTTTTTACCTTTTAAAAACGTTAAAAATATGAGCTCGTAAATTGCAAATAAAAAAAAAAATTTGTGTTTAGTTTTAATTAAAATTCTTTATTATTTGCACAATTCTGTATTCCACTATTCACAACTTGATGTAAACAACAACAATTGCTTTTCCTTGTTATTCCTCTGTTTACACCCTTTGCATACACAATAACAATTACTAGACAATTATTCGACAGATCTTAGTAACGGAGATCTTCAAACTACGATTGCTCTCTTCAAACGTACCGCGTCTTCACACAAGACTGACTGAACTTCACTAACTAATTCGCCTGGTTTTCCTTGCCTTTTATACATATATAATTGGTCATTACAACCCTTCAGTCAGGATTACGACCTAGCTTCTCACACCACTTATGTTGTGAGCGTTAATTTTTATACATGAGTGGCGGGACCTACAGTTTAAAGTCGACTCCGAACGACAGTTTTTTGAGAAGCTTTTCATGGCAATTTTAATACTCTCAGAGTTTTTGCCAGAAATCTGCTGAGAGGAAGTCGCCGAAGAAATATTTTCATAATTTCGTTTTGATGTCTGACCTGGTATTCGAACTCGGGCCTTCAGTCCAATAAGCCAACACACTACATACTAGACTACAGCGACTTCATATGGCAGATTAAACAGTCTAATGAAAGTTCTTGAAGGCGAATGTTCGTAACAGTATTTATACTTAAAGTCTTACAGTATAACAAAGCTCTTATACTGAAACCTTTATACACATACACTTCAACTCATATACTCAAACTGTAATACTACAACTAACATAGCAAAACTTTTATATTAAAACTCTTATACTAAAATTCGTATATCAATTTATATACTCATACTCTTATACATACATTGAAACTCTTACACCAAAGACTATATACTTAAACTCTTATAAAAAAGTGTCTATACTCTTGAAACTATTATGCCACATCTGTTATCCTTAAGGTCTTATAATATACCAAAACTCTTCTACTAAAACCTTTATACTTAAAATCTTATATTAAAGTTGGAATATTACAACCAAAACCTTTATATTAAAACTTTTATACTAAAATTCTTATATTAAAACTCTTATATTAAAACTTTTATATGAAACTCTTATACTCAAACTCTTACACCAGATTTATTACATTAAATCCCTTGTATTAAAATTTTTACAACGAAACCTCTATACCAAAACTCTTATACATACATTGAGGCTCTTGTACCAAAGCTCTTAGACTTAAACCTTTATTACTAACCTCATACACCCATTAATCTTAGTAGGAAACTATTTTCTATAATCAATTAAGTTATACTCAGGATAAGATAGATTTGTCTGTGGTCTGAATCCCCTTGACTTTGTTGGTACAAAAACACATTCTTATTATTTTAATATTCGATAGTATTTGCTTTTTTTCCTCTTTGTATTTAAAAAAACTCAAAAATTTATTTAAAAAAGATATGAAAACAATTAAAAAATTTGTCTCAACCGAAATTACACTGCAGGCAGCCTAAAAATATGCTTCATTTTTTTCTATACATTTTTTTAATACTTTACAGCCTAGAAACACAATGAATAAGGGGGAGTGGCAGTGGCATTTTAAATTAAAAAACCTTACAACTTTTTATAAGAATTTATTTAAAAATATTTTCCTATTAAACCAAGAGAAAAAAAACATTCCATTCAACCATCATCATACAATAATTGTTTTTATCTAATAAAACTATTTTTATTTCTCTGAAGAAAAAAACTAGCATGTGCTTTACATACCATATCCTACAGTGTTGCATTTAATTTTTTTTTTATTAAAAATTTTTTTTCCTTTTTTTAAATACCAGAAGCAATTTACTTTGGCATACAGAAAAAAATTGTTGACTTTTTTAAATACTTTTTGCAGCATATTTAAACCAGACCAATAATAAACATAGAAACACTTTTGCCTTTATTTACAAAATATTCAAATTCTTCTTGCTTTTGCAATGATTACGCCTGTAAAGAGCAGCACTGGTGTAAGTGCTTACATTTTTTATGAAAATTATAAATATGAATGCATATGTTGATTATGTTTGTGTGAGTGTAAACATTTTTACACTTGATAAATTGACTTGAAGAAAAAAACCAATTTTTATGTACTTTCTCTCTCTCTCTCTCTCTTTCTCTTTCTGTTACTTTTCAAATCTATAATCTATTAACAGGAGCCATATGATAATAAACTGTGTGGTGGAGAGAGAGAAATGATTTAATTGAGCTCAAATGCATAAAAAAAAATGAGAAAATTTTATGCACAACAATACACAACAAAATTGTGTAAAAAAAACGAGCAAAAATATGTTGGGGTTTTTGCAGCAGACAAATATTTTCATAAAAAAATCATAAAGAAAAATAATAAATTTTATAAGTCATATAATAATTTAAAGGATATCACAACGAAAAAAAAATTGTTAAAATATTCAATAGATTTACTACTATTGGCCACTATAGTTTACTGGCTTTGGCAACAAAAAAAAATAAATTCTTCATGCTATTACTGGCTGTAACATAAAAACCCGATAGTTTTTATGTAAAATTATAAACAGCCTTAATTGTTATAAACTAGAAAACCTAATGAAAATAATGTTACGAAAATAAAAAAATTCAGATACTGTTGTTTTGCTTTTTAATCGCTTAGCATTAAAATTATAAACAAAAGCTACAAAAACAAAACAATGCAGTAAACAAACTTGTTTACAAATTATCGTATTGCTTAATATAACAACAAACACCAGCATAAAAAAATATGGTAAACAATTAAACAAAAATCCACAAACAACACTACAAGATTAAAGGAAAACAAAATACACAAACAACAATGATTAGCAAAACGAGATTTCGAAAAGGAGAAGTCATGAACATACGCCTTCAAAAAATTCATCAAACTGTTTACTCTGCCATATAAAAGGCAATGCAAAGCAGGCAACTAAGTTAGTGAACTTCAGTCAGTCTTGTGTGAAGACGCGGTATGTTTGAAGAGAGTAATCATGGTTTGAAGTAGTCGCCGTAGTCTAGTAGATATTGTGTTGGCTTATTAGACGTAAAGCCCGGGTTCGTATTCCAGGTCAGGCATCAAAACGAAATATGAAAAACAAAAAATTTCTTCAGCAACTGCCTCAGCAGATTTCTGGCAAAAACCCTGAGAATAAATAAAATTGCCATGAAGAGCTTCTCAAAAATCTGTCGTTCGGAGTCGACTTTAAACTGTAGGTCCCACCACTCATGTATAAAATTAACGCTTTAACATAAATGGTGTTAGAAGCTAGGTCGAAATCCTGACTGAAGGGTTGTAATGACCAATTATGTATGTATGTATGTAATCATGGTTTAAAGGTCTCCGTTACAAAGGTCTGTCGAATAATTCTGCAGTAATTATTATTGTTTATGCAAAGGGTATAAACAAAGGAATAACAAACAAAACAATTGTTGTTGTTTACATCACGTTGTGAACAGTGGTACACCGAATTGTGCGAATAATAAAGAATTTGAATTAAAGCTAGACACCAAATTTATTTTTATTTTATTTGCAATCTATGAGCTCATAAATTCTTAAACGTTTTTGAAAGGTAAAAACGTAACAATAATATTCCTTTACTAAGCCTGTATATTTCCTTTACTTTACCATCCAATAAAAAACTTTTCTTTTAAGAAAATCTCCTACTTTCTTAAACTTATGATAAAATTTTCTTTCATAGACAACCTTTATATTAAAAAAAATAAACTCTTATACTATAATCTATTATATGGCAAACTCGTAGACTACTTTACGCTTTTTTTAAAAATAATTCAAGTATCGGCTTACCCTTTGACCGGCTGGTATTTTTAAATTTAAATTTTTAATCACATCCTCCTGTTGGCCTTCATAACGTAAACTGACATTTTCAAAAGATATATCGCCACGCTGTGGCCACGATATTGGAACTGGTGTGCCTGTAAAATATCAAAATTAATAATAACAACAACACAAATATATTTTTTGAATAGAAAAATAAATAATAATAGCGGCACATAAATAATAACAGGGGGAAAAAACGAAGAGGGAAATCATAAAACAAAATAAAATTTGAAAAATTTTAAAAAAGGGAAAAAAATAGATGCACAGCCTTTATTGGGCACCCTAAAATTTTTCTCTTTTTTATGAGAGGTTGTTAAGCTTTTATTATGTTAGGCGGATGTATTTAGTGGTCTCTGACAAGTGCTGAGCTGCACTCATTATCAGGCTTTGTTGGTCTAAATTGAGTAGAAAACATACTTGAGTTACACTTTAAGGACATCCCTGTCACTGTATCAAATTTCATAAGTCTTTACATAGGTAAGTACGCCAAGAGACTTGTACAAATAAATTCTGTAGATGTTGTAAATCGATTGACGAGGAACAGTACATTATTGTTCACTTTATTTGTCAATTTCCGTCTCTCCCTCGACACAAACTTATCTCGCTTGCCTGCAGCTTTTCTCGATAGACTAATGGAACTATCGTTACTAGATTTTGGAACGATCAGTAGATCCATTAAATGTTTAGACTGGATTTCATGTTGATTCTAAGACAGTCATGATTAAACTGCGAAACCCTAATGTTGGTTGTCAAACCCAGATCTTCAGGACTTAGATTCTGAAACATCGCATCTTATGGTTTCTTAGCGAGCCACTATGTATACTAAGGGGAGCTTTAATTTAACAAATCGACATTCCCTCCCATCCTATCCTATCCTAACCTACTCTATGCTTTTAAATTGATACACTTTTCCAAGCGAAATGGATTCGTAGGCTTCTCATTGTAGAAATTGTCGGTCTAGGTCCTTCAAATCTCTGCTTAATTTATCAAATAAAGTCCATGATAAAGCATTTGGAGCTTGATGTTGGTCACCACAATAGCGTATGTGTTAACAGGCATACTACAACCGCTAAGTTTGCCTATTATATTCCACCAACTGTGCATCTTCTTTCTTTGTGCGTGTGTTACATTTCCCTTCAACAACCTACCATAACCCATTTGTCTTCTGTAATGCCCCAGAGACAAATAGAAAATAAAATTTCAATTCTTTTTTTTTTTTAAACAGAAATTTTCTGCTTTCAAACAGACAATACGGACTGGGACTCGGTCAAAAAAAAAACTAAAAAAAAGAAGAAGATATGCGTCGAACAAAGTGGTTTAAAAAACTGAAATGCCTGCACAAAAGATTTATTGTTTTTAAACCGCAAAATCTGTCAGTCAATGTTAAATAAAACAGAAAATAGATTATTTTTCTAGTTTTTTTTTTCTATTTTTTTATTTTTAATAAATATTTGAAATGAAAAGTAAAAACGCTAAATGGAAAACCAACACACCAAAAATTAAAAAATATTCAACGAATAATTTAAATAAATTTTACATTTCTTTGAAAATTTCAAATTAAAACCTAATTTAACGAAATAATTTCTAATTTCTTGAACGATTGCTTCAAAACACTTCCTATCCTGTTTTCTCATAAAATTTTTGTAAGAAATTTAAACACTTAACCGTACCCACACACACACCTACACACACATACACACAACAACAACCAAATTCGGTTCAAATTATTCACAGCAGGAGCTGAACGAAGACGGGAAACACAGACAAAATAAACACAAACACAAGCCGACACTGTTTGCCTCATAAACTTTAACCATTAAATTTACCTTGAAATTGAAAACACTAATAATCTTACACACATACACATACACAGCCACACACACATAAGCACTCTTCCATAAACATTTCTCTTCAAAAACAAAAAACAAAAAGAAAACAAAACTCTTTTTGCTTACTCCCTCCCCTATGCTGTAAGTACTTTATCGTAGTAAATAAACAGCTAAACTCACACACTCTCACTTTCTCTTGTTGTGGTGTAAAGTTAGACAATAACACAGGCACACACAGAAGCAAAGAAATCAAAACAAGTTTTAGATACGGCCATAAACAATCGTGTACAAACACACACACACACTCTTCTAATGTACTTGAATGCATTGCTATACTGTAAAAGTCCCTGCTACACTTGTACCAAGAAATTCTCTTCTTGTAAGAGAGATACAAAGAGAAGAGAAAGGAGAGAAAGAGTAGAGAGAAAACGTATTTAAAGTTTATTTGTTGTTGAAATTAAAAACAAAAACAAATAAAACAATCGATGGTGGATTGTTTCTGCCTGTTTGTTGTTGCTTTAGTAAGAAGACTTTACACTGGCAAAGAATTTCATTGCTTAGTTTTGAAAGCGTGGGATAGTTCTGTACAAAACTTCAAAACACCTGGAGTGAGTTTGTTTCTTAAAAATTAAATTAAAATGTAAAGTTGTCAACTCATAGCAGAGAAACTAAACACCGTGCAATGCAACAGTACTTAGAAGACATGTAATGGGTAAACCCCTAATATATCTGCGGTTCATGGACTTATGAACTGCTCGTTATGAGCTCCTTTAATCTGGAGACACTATCAATTACAAATTCAAATGCTCACTAGTCGCCTATTTAGGCCAAGAGATAAACGAAAAGCGACCTTAATTGGTCTAGACAAAAGACTACAATTTTGTCAAACAAATTCTAGACATGCTTTCATGTCTATCCAGAATTCACTGCTAGTGTGAACACGGTAGCCTTCGCAATTATGTTTTATTAGTGTATGTACATATGTACTTACACTGTTTCCTGCACTTAGCCAAACCTCTTACACTGGCTCTACGTCGTTCCACATCATTACGTTCTAAGGGCTTCATAGACGAATTCACTTTGAAAGTTGCTTTCGTTACTCCTGCTTTTGCTGTTGCTGTAGCACCGGGTGATCTAGATGCTGTCATCTTCATGTCATTCATAATGTTGTCTTCACCAATAGTTGCTACTGATGTTGCTGGCGGACTTGTTGTCTTTCTTTTTTGCCGTTTGAAAGCAAAAGTTTTTGCGGTTGTTTCAGCAATCTGTCCATCATTATGGGCTTTACAATCATCATCTTTACTATCATGAGCACTGGGAGTTTCTGTAGCAGCATCGGCAATAGTTCTATTGACATTGCTGTCAGTTGGTGTATTATGTTGAGGCAAGTTCAGCAATTTATCATTGTTGTCTTCTGCTCGAGATGAAAACTTTGTTTCTGAGCCATCAAAATGGCCAATAACCTGTTCAAAACTTACTCTTCTATTGTTGTTGCAGCCATTATTACAGTCTTCTTCATCTTTTTTACTTTGGCCCAATTTCCTGGCTTCCTCTTCCTCTTTCGCCACACCAACTGTGGCAATTTCCTGCAAGTCTTGTGTTGTATCATCATCCTCTTCGTCATCGTCTTCGTCTTGCAACTTATCCTGTGAAGTTTCAGCATAATAAGCAATACGTTCAACGGAACCCACATACATTTCCATATCGGCCAAAAGTTTTACAACCCAATTCAAATAAATTGGCATCAACAGTGTATAGTTTATTGCCAAACCGACCAAAGATGGTGTCGGTGTCAGGGGTGCCATTTGTTGTCGTTCCTGCCGCTGCTGCAGTTGTAACTGTTCATTATAGTTGTGGCAAGCTATTGTTGCCGCCAATAAAGCTGTCACTATGGCCACAAACACAATTACACCGCCCAGGTAATCCTGTAATAAAGAAGAAAACAAAAGGAAAAGTTTTTACTTTTTTTTTTAAGAAAGATAATGATTATGAGGGGGCGTATGGAAGGCGCAAAGGCATGCAACAAATTGCAACACCGCCATTAAATGACAGACCGGAAAACAATTTTTCTGTCCGTTCAAGAAAAGAATTCTTTAATGCAGTAAAAATATTGTTACGAAAATGAAAAAATCTAGATACTGGTGTTTTGCTTTTACATCGCTTCACATTAAAATTATAAACAAAAGCTGCAAAAACAAAACAATGCAGTAAACAAACCTGTTTACAAATTATCGTACTGCTTAATATAACAACAAATACCAGCATTAAAAAATGGTAAACAAGTAAACAAAAATACACAAACAACACTACAAGAATAAATGTAAACAACGATGTTTACATTTATAGAGATTTCGAGAACATTCATCAGACTGTTTTCTCTGCCATATAAAAGGCAAGGCAAAGTTAGTGAAGTTCAGTCAGTTTTGTGTGAAGACGCAGTGTGTTTAAAAAGAGTAATCGTGGTTTGAAGATCTCCATTACAAAGATCTGTCGAATAATTGCCTAGTATTTGTTATTGTTTATGCAAATGTTGTTAACAAAGGAATGACAAAGAAGAGCAATTGTTGCTGTTTACATCAAGTTGTGAAGAGTGGCACACAGAATTGTGCGAATATTAAAGAATTTTAATTAAAACTAAACACAGGTTTTCCTTATCCCCTCTATTATCCTCTCCTCTTCAGGACGTTTGTACAATGAGTCAAATTGACCTCTGGGTACTCTACTTTTCTCAATTGATAAGTTCACGTCCTTCACGTTTTTAGAAGGTAAAAACGTAACAATATATTCAAAGGAGTTATTGGTTTGACTGCGTTTAACCTTTAAAAGTCATTAAAGTCATTCAACCCCTAGCATGAGCACCAATAAGGCAATGTCCCCTCTATTAAGCACAAGCTCCATCTGTGAATTCTGCTCAAGGCGTGTAATGTCTCAAGAACATACAGTTATTGGATCTTCCTAGTTGCAGCACAGTTTAAAATATCTACCAGTTGAGAGAGCAACTCGTTTACTTTTGGAAATTATTTTAAAAAGAAAATATCTTTGAAATTCAGCATATTCCCTTGATTTTGGACACTTAAAGTTTGTCTTTCTTTCTTTATTTGGCAAACGTTAAACTATAAAACTTAACATATAACTTCACTTAGAATTCAAATATAAACAAGAAACATTTAAAATTACTTTATAAAACAACAACAACAACAACAGCGACAGTGACAATATTGGAAAAACAAAAACTAACACGGCTTGGCCCTAAGAAACCCCAGCACGTTCTTTACAATTTATGACAGCTGCTGTTGGAGTTTTGCTAGTCTTGTAGTATTTTTGTTTCCGTTTTTTTTTCTCCCAAAAAAAACTTACATTTTAGAAGAGAAAAATAAAGAGAAAAAAACTACAAAAGTTTTGGAGATAAAATTCCTTAAGAATTAAAGATTTTAAGAAACACAAAAAAAAAAACAATAAAAAAATAAAGAAAACACAGGAGAACACTTTACAAATTGTTAAATGTTGTTTTAAATCAAATCGAACAACAACAATTCCATCAGACAGAGAGAGAGAGCAAAAGATAAGAGAAATTTTTAACGTCTTTTTAATTGTTTTTTAACGTTGAACGTTATGGTTAAATTATAAGATTTTTATGAAGCATACTTTAAGGGTTCTTGCATATGTAAACACAACCCTATAGTATCAGTGTATGTGTACAAGTCAAACATGTGTAGAGAAAATAATTAAAGCTTCTTGTGTATGTGCATGTGCACAGGCTTATATATATTTTTGTTTACCTCCCGTATACTTAACAACTCTGAGGTGTTTGTATTTAACTCTCTCTCTGTCTTCCGCTCTACCTTTGTGTGTGACTCTTTCCGTTACTCTCTCTCTCTTTGTTTTTACTTACCAATGATATGCCCAACCAACGATTACTCGTATTCAATATGGTGAATGCAATTGTATTTTCTTCGAGTCGTCGAAACAAGATTTCGGTGAAACGTGACTCCTGATTGTAGGCACGTATTGTTGTTACCCCCTGTATCGTTTCCGATAGATGTGATATCACTGGTGAATTTGTGGCATTCTCAATACGTTGCAATTCTCTAAAGAAAATAAAATACAAAACGAAAAAGAAAAAGAAAATAAGAAAAGAAAAGAAAAACAACAAAAATAAACAAACAAACAATGAACGCGTGCTGGTTTATTAAGAACATTCTGAAATATTAAGGGGGGGCTATAAATGAAGCCGAAAATATTCGAATGAAAGAAAAAGAAAATTTCTTAAAGATATATGGACGTTGTTTTATTTGAGATGCCATAGCTAAGGTTTCAATCACAGGCTCGCGTTTAATAAGCCAACTAGACTGCCTTGCTAGTGCCTCCTTTATATTCAACTCATCGTCGATCTCTTGGATTCTATTTTGGTGTCTCCTATGATTAATTTAATCCTTCGTCTATTTTTCGAATACTTATCAAGACGGCTTTTGTATTGTGTACAGAATAGAAGTCCTTGTTGAATAGTTCTTTGTGAGAGAAAAACAATTTTTTGAAAAATTTTTGAAAATTGCACATTAGAGCGGGTCGCTCTCTATGGACAAAAAAAAAGTTGAGTCAGTCACCCCCTAGGATTAAAGATATATTAATAACATTTCCAAAAATATAAAAATTATTTTTTTGCCACGCCTAGAAATACCGCCCTTTTTGTTTTTTATATACTACGTCGCCATTTTAGGTCCGATCGTAACATATCATATATCAGTGTTTGTGGCTTGATGGCAGCTACATTTCACTCTCAGACAATTTTTTAATTCGACGTCATATTCTATGCGCAACTTCTGATATCTCGGATCTGATATCTGAGATGCTAGGTCGAAATCCTGACTGAATTGTTGTAATGACCAATTATGTATGTATGTATGTATTAATATATCTTTAATCCTAGGGGTTGACTGGCTCAACTTTTTTTTTCGACCCACCCTATTGCACATCCTTTGCCTCGCCCCCAAATGATTTATAAAAAATACATATTTCAACGGATGTATAGCTTTTTTTGATGTTGTGTTAAACAATCGAAAAATTTTTAATGTTTTTAAAACCTTTGTTTTGATCAAAACCTTAAAAACAAAGTCCTGCGGCTGTAAATAGCAGAAAAGTTTTTGTTTCTTTTAATTGAAAAATCAAATTGAATTTATTAAAATGATAGAATAGGTTTGGATTGGATTGGAAAGAGTGGCAGCTTCATTAAATTATTAACCATTTGAGCATGTATTGAGGCTACCATTACCACGATATGGGTGTTGTGATAAGCTTGGTTGTAATCCAGATTGTCATGGGTCCAGGGTTGACATGGCCTATTAAGTAAGTAAATAAGTCTAAGGATCTTTAGATACGATAGAGGAGTATTCAGAAGGAATAATAATAAAACGTGATAGAGGATTAAGTCGCAAGTGATGGCATAGTGTCTGATTAGTAATCAACACAAAAACTAGTTAAGCACACCAATTAAAGGTCTTTGCTGGGGCTGATACGCAACGCCGTGGTCGTAATTTGCATTGCAACAGAGTTTATCACTGTATCAATGGGCCCTGCATTACAATTTTTACTGAAGACAGTTTATCAAAAGAATTGTCGATTGAGATTGGATTCGATAACCAAAGATTAACTCCAACAATTGACACCAGGAAGAAGACCTGTAACAATGAGCACCGCGTTACAATTTTTATTGGTGGTCTGCCACCAGAAGAATCGTCAATTGAGATTGGATGCGATAACCAACGATTAAGTCCAGCGATTGACACCAGAATAAAGTTCCCTAATTATGCAATATTCTTCCTATAATTTGATAAAACTGTTGCTAATATTTGCAGATTTTCTCTAAATTAAAAGAAATGTAGGACGTTTTCTAGTAGGCAGTTTGTTAGCTTGTTAAACGTGAGGCCACGGTCAAACTCCAGGTCAGATATCTCCAACAAAATATTTCTTTGGTGACTTTCTCTCACCAGACTTCTGGCAAAAACTCTGAGAGTAAAATAAAAAAAAGTTTCTCAAAAGATCTGGCGCACAGAGGGGCATTTTGACTGAAAACCTGGCCAAAAAGGCAAAAATGAATTTAAAGAAATTTAAGAAACTGAGTATGCAGTTCGATAGACAACAAAATTCTGCATTATATAGTGAATTTTCACGACTTTAAGTTAAGATTTGTAGATTTGAGACGATGTCAAAGTCAGGAAAGTGAAGAAAATTAAATGCGTTTTTGGTGTTTTTTTTGAAATTTTAATAGGTTTATATGATATTTTTTTGTGTCTAAACGAATAGAGGTTTTATATTGATTTTTTTTTGTATTTGAAAGGTATGAGCAACTGCTACTATCAGTTTTTTTTTTTATATAAATATATATACCTCATAGATTAATGTTAAAATTATTCGTTCAAAATTTAAAAATAATAAAAATTTCGCATTTTTTTACCCTCCCTAAAAAAAAGATAAGGATTTTAAAGGTGAAAGTAGTTTTTAGTACACTAGAGCCCCGACTTGCGTCGTTAATGGGGACCGGAGAATTGCGACGCAAATTGAAACGACGCAAATCGAATCAAATTTTTCTATACAAATGCATTGAAATTCATCAAAATGAAGCAAAAAAAACTTAATATTTCGGATAAAACAGAATTATGAAAACATTTTTCATTATTTTATTAAGTTCAGTAAAGTTTTCTTTAATTATTATAAAGAAATAGCAAAAATATAAATTAACAAAAAGAACTTAACAAAAATCAATAATATTCATTTATAAAAAAATAAATTTTAAAGAAGAAATTGTGTTTTGTTTAGTTTATGTGGTGCTTTCTTCAGATAATAAATTCAAATCAACAACACTCCATTTGATTACGTGGTCTTACAGGTTTGTTAACAAAAAGGTTTGTTGAAATTTTAGAGATTTTTTTGCTGATATGTTTCCTTGTAACAACTAATGGCTTGGTCAGCAGATGCTGCTACGCCCTCGCTACGATTTTCATCAGGATCGTTTTCAGAAAATATATCCAATGCATGGGAAATTAATTACATAGCTTTCGAAATATTGGAGATTGTTATTTTTTTTTCCTCTAATGTATTATCAATTATCATAACATCATCTTCTAAAGCATGCTGAATATTAATGGTTAATAAATTTTCATTATCAAGCTCCTCATCGTGAGACAGTAAAAGTTCATTAATGTCATCCTCTTCCATTCCTTCAAATTCGGCTAAATTTAATCGACGCAAGTTGAAATTGCAACAACGCAAGCTGAGTTTTGTCAATTTTTAAAAAGCGACGCAAATCGAAACGACGCAAATCGGATCGACGCAAGTCGGGGCTCTAGTGTAGTTTAATGTTAAATACCACAAGAAAATATGAACTCTCTACATTCAGGAACAAAAAAAAAAGTTTGCGTAAATTTGCGCAATTATTTTTGGCGATTTTTTGAAAATTTTACTTTTTTTTTAAAAAATTAAAAAAAATTAGACGCAGTGTAATAAAGTGCAATAACGCCATAATCTTGTGGAAATAACGCCATAACAGTGTAATGTTGACCTCGGTTGACAGGTTACTTTTAAGCAGTGACCCTTTTATAAGCTGCAGTACACAAAAATCGCAAAGGAATAGAAAAGCATTTTCATCAGATACTATTAAATTACTCCTTCCTGACATTGATGATGAAAATGATAACGATTTTAACGATTGTATTTAGTTTCACTTTTCAAGTATTTTTAAGTTAAATATTAAATAATGTAAAATAAATATTATAAATAAATATTAATTATCATAGAACATTAAAAACTTAATTCGACTATTACAACAATATGAGATGTATGTTTGATTTTCTTAATGGACCGTATGTGGTACCTAGGGGCACTTATGATCCGATCATAATAAAATCAGGTAGAATGAGTCACATTCATATTAAACATGTTCATGTCGAATTTCATCGAGGTAATAAAATTTTTAAGCTAATTATAATTGCTTAACATAATTTCTTAAGGGGCCCTATTTTGGACCTAGCGGCAATTATGGACCGATCATAACAAAATTTGGTAATATGATTTAGATTTACAAAATACACGTTCATACCGAATTTCATCACGATACCGATGTTTTTAAGCCGTTTATAAGCGTAAACGTGAATTTCTAAAGGGGACTTTATATGGGGACTAGGGTCAAATGTGATCCGATTTTTACCAAACTTTACACCATGATTTCTTAGTATACAAAACTTTTAGCATGATTGTTGCATAATTACCATAATTATGTGTAAATAAGTGCAATTTCGAGGGGAATTTGTAGGGGGTCTAGGCGAAATCACCGACCGATTTGAACCAAAATCAGTTGGGTTCTTCCTTGGGCCTTATTATCACTAACACTATAAAAAAATTCCAGCCATTAACTCATAAAACACTTCTATTAATTTTGGCCAGGTTTTCAGGCAAAATGCTCCTCTGTGTTAAATTAACATAAAAAATTAACACACACAACATGAGTGTGGTGTGCGAAGATAGGTTGTAATCCTGGCTAAAGTGTTCGAATAACCAACTAAGCAAGTTAACTAAGTATTGCCAGAAGCTAAAGAATATTTTCAGTGACAATTAAAACAATTTCACAACACTTAACAGCAAAAACTAAAATATTAAATGCAACAATGCCTGGGATTTTTTGCTAGTTATTGTTGTTAATCTAGACTACTTTGGTGCATTTTTAAGTCATAATTCCTGATAAAGATTCCTCTTTCATAAGTTAGCGAAAAAAATTTCGTATTTACATACCAGAGATGGGACTTATTATGTTTTTGCAAAACTGCATTAAAAAACAGCTTTTGTTGCAACAACATTCTTTGGGGAAAACTTGCCACAAAGCAGTGAAAGAAAATGAAGTATTTACCTCAATAACAACAACAGCAACAACAGTAATATTAAGTATTGAAATGGTAATGGGTATGGGAATAGACAAGGACATGAATGAGAAATCGAAGTCACCGTAGTCTAGTAGGTAGTGTGTTGGCTTATTAGACCGCAAGGTCACGGTTCAAACCCCAGGTCAGATATCTCCAACAAAATCTCTTAGCAGATTTCTGGCAAAAACTCTGGGAGTAAAAAAAAAATTGCCATGAAAAGTTTCTCAAAAATTTTGTCGTTCGCAGTCCACTTTTAACTGCAGATCCCACCACTCATGTATAGAATTAACACACAATATGGGGGTGGTGTGAGAAACTAGATGGTAATCCTAACTGAAGGGATGTAATGACCAATTATGTATGTATAAATGAGAATATTTAACGTAGCATCCGAACTACAAAGTTGAAAAGATTTTTCAAGGCTTTTGCTGCAATACTGCTGCGGGTGTAGTGGCCTAGAACGTCTCAAACTACACGATTGAAATCAAAATATCTTCTAATACAGAGTAGCATGCAGTTTTAAAAAACTTTATGAACTTGTCTTGAAAGTAAAAAAAATTTCATATTCATACTCCTCGTACATGTCAATTGCAATGAACGAATGCTAGTTTGTTGCAAAACAAACTTTCTGCAACCCTCACCCTGCTACTAACTACCACTACCACCTGTTATGAGGAGACGAAACACAAATTGTTGCCTTCAAATAATTTGTGGCAGTAGCGGAATACGGGGGAAAAGATTAAGTTAAAGTTCCAGCCCTTTTAAATGCTATTAAAAACTCGGCTCATTTAATGTTACGCGTAGGGGGGAGGAGGTAGCTCATTGCGTTAAACGTTTATTTGTTTGTTGATTTAAAAATGGAGGTTTTTAAGGAACTGGAAATGGCAACAGTTGTGTTAAATTAGCAGCAGTTTGTTGTTCAAAACAAAGTTTCTCTGTGTGTATATGAATGTTATTTTCAGTCTCTCTCTTTCGCTCTTTCGCTCTCTCTCTGTCGCTCTCTGTCGCTCTCTGTATTTGACAAAGTTGTTGAGTTAAACGTTTACTACAGTTTAGCAAAACTTTTAAGAGAAAAACTATAATTTTTTATGATTTTCTAATGCATTTTTCAGATTTTCATAGTTCGAATTGAAGAGCAGAGCAGAAAATTAAATACAAGGCAGGAGGGATTCCAAGAATTTTTGTTGGAGTTTGTTTTGATGTTTCATAATTTGATTAAAAAGTTATTGAGACTAAGCAGATGACAAAAACAAAAATAAAAAAATAAAAAAACCTTTTTAATTAACACACACACACACGTACACACTTACAGCCAAAGTCAATGATGTTGACAAAATTTTTGTAAAAAATCGACAAAAATTCCGAATTTTTATTTTTTCAAATCCAAATTTAATGCAAAGTTTTTAAATTTTGAAATTCAAAAATGTATTTTACCTGGACGAGCATCTGTAGAACTTTTGTATGGCATAATAGGCCAAACACACGGGTACAGTAACCACCATAAACCAGGGCGTTATAATGACATTGATGAGTATGGCACACAGACACAACAAAGTGAATTGCAACAAACGTTGACTGGTGGCAGCAATTTTCTAAAAAAAACCCAAAAAAACAACGAAAAAATAAACAAAAGAAAAGAAAACAATAAAAATCTAATTATTAAGGGTATTCACTTCACAAATAAATAAAAATTAAAAAACAGATGACAGGTATCAGGGAAATTTTGAAAGCCGCTCAAATGAAGTTGGAAAGAAAAGAAAGAGAGCAGTGGATACCGTGTTTAGGCTAATGGGTGATAAATCTAATACTAGCTGCTAAAGCCGCTGAAGGAACTCCTGTCTTTCTGTTAAATTTAATCCTCTGAAGATGAAGAGTATGGGCAGGAGAACCCCAAAAAGGGACTTGCATTCTCCCTCCAATGAATTTTTGTGATGAACGCGCAAACGTTGAAACAAGTTAACTTGTTTCCTATACTAGCGACTTAGTTTGTTTGTCAGTTTTATATAAACAGAGCCGTATTTCAAAAACTTTTAATGCTAAAAAATTCTAGGCGTTTGATAGAATGTATGGCAAAGAAAAAATATGGTTCGTTTCTAGACTAAATGTAGAGAGAAAGGTGGGCTTTCATCGTCTTTGTTAATTGAATATAGTGTTACGAAAATGAAAAATCTAGATACTGGTGTTTTGCTTTTACATCGCTTAACATTAAAATTATAAACAAAAGCTACAAAAACAAAACAATGCAGTAAACAAACCTGTTTACAAATTATCGTACTGCTTAATAAAACAACAAAGACCAGAATAAAAAAAAAATGATAAACAAGTAAACAAAAATCCACAAACAACACTACAAGAATAAATG
Source organism: Sarcophaga caerulescens (assembly GCA_927399465.1). Taxonomy (NCBI): domain Eukaryota; kingdom Metazoa; phylum Arthropoda; class Insecta; order Diptera; family Sarcophagidae; genus Sarcophaga; species Sarcophaga caerulescens. Next base: position 107,596,673 of record OV656866.1, read on the forward strand.
TAAACAACGATGTTTACATTTATAAAGATTTTAAGAAAGCGAAGTCATGAACGTGCGCCTTCAAGAACATTCATCAGACTGTTTACCCTGCCATATAAAAGGCTAGGCAAAGCAGGCAATGAGTTAGTAAAAGTTCAATCAATCTTGTGTGAAGACACGGTGCATTTGAAGAGAGTAATCGTTGTTTGAAGATCTCCGTTACAAAGATCTGTCGAATAATTGTCTAGTAATTGTTATTGTTTATGCAAAGGGTATAAACGGAGGAATAACAAAGAAAAGCAATTGTTGCTATTTACATCAAGTTGTGAACAGTGGCACACAAAATTGTACGAATAAAAAAGGATTTTAATTAAAACTAAACACCAAATTTATTTTTATTTTATTTGCAATCTACGAGCTCATATTTTAAACTTTTTTAAAAGATAGAAGCGTAACCATAGAAACGCTTGGTATTAGGTAACCCAGTTCTCTATGTGTTTTCTTTTTTCTTCCTTCCGAATAGGAGTGACCCTAATAAGTTTTTTATTTAACCATCCTCAGTGTTATTGTTTTCTTTTTTTGTTGCTATTTATGCAATGACTTACCTTATCTATTATGGCCATATCATTGCTAAACCTATTCATTATACGGCCCAACGGTGTTGTTTGGAAAAAATGCAACGACTTGTGCATAATCGAATGCAGGAGTTTATCATGTAAATTTTGACGAGCTTTACAGCCGGCCCATTGACCAGCCGGTGTCGATAACATGGCCATCACAATGCAAACACAAGAAATTACCGCATAAATATGAAAATAATACGTGACTTCATGTTGATCCAAATTTTCATTCATCATTGAGGCGGACGATGACAATGGCGATGACGATGATGCCGTCGAAGAGTGCAAAACTGCAGCTGCAACTGAGGTTGCACTCATTGTATTGCTTGCTGTGGCGGCGTATTTAAGGCTCATTTGTTGCACGTATGCATAAACGGGCAACTGGCTTTTATGTTCATCTTGTATTGCGGATATATTTGCGGCAATTGCTGTCGTTGTCGGTGTTGGTGATTTCAGTGAGATATTGTTGCCATGGCTATAACTCTGACTGTGGCTACGGCCGTGGCTCTTTGTATTGTCGTCAGTCCACTGTTGTAGCCAAACATCCGTATAAACACGCAATGTTTGCCAAATTAGGGCCGTGATGAAAAATATTAAAACAATTGTTAAGCCAGATGCACGCAAATACAGCAGATAGATTTCCGCCGGTATTTTACCATATTTACGTTCAACATCATAATTTGTTGCTGGTGTTGTTGTTGCTGTTGCTGTTGCTTCTGTTGATGCAATTGCAGTTTCTGTTGTTGCTGTTCTGTTTGTTAAAGTTACTCCACCAGTAGAAGTAGTTGCAGTAGGTGTAACTGCATCAGCAGTTGTTATTTGTTTGTTATTCGTTATGGCTGCTGTCGTTGTAACAACATCTGCACCTGTTTTCATTGAATTATTTTCATTGTTTTTGGTCAACAACAACATTTTATAGTCAATATTGTCAATATCTGTAGAAGAGAGCGAAAAAGAGTATAAAAATAAGGACGAAAGTAAACAAATTAATACAAAAAAAAGAAAAAAAAAATTCTCACATAAAATCCCTTAAAAGCAGTAATGCTAGCGTAGTACTGGAATATAAAGGAATTTAAAGGGATAGATTGCCTATCTAGTAACATGGAAAATGCAATTAAAATATGCCTTCCCCCTTTGCACAAACAGATAAAAATCTTACAGTGATGGACAGCCAAGCAGAAATGAAATGTACCAGCTTGACAAAGCATAGGCCGAATGGTCCTACACATATGTACATACATACATACATGCATAATTGGTCATTAGAACCCTTTAGTCAGGATTTTGTTTTTTTTTTTTTTTGCTTTCAACTACATACGTAGTTTTATATTTTATTTGAACAAAATTCTTTACAATATTGATTAGGCCTCAGCGCCATAAAGGCATTATTGAGGCAAGTTGACAAACTAATTTAACACAATGTATGTACAAATAAAAAGAGAATAGTAAAAAAGCTTATATATCTATTAAATATCTATTTTAAAGAAATAAAATAAAAGAATATTAAAAAATTGGGAAAAGTAAGAAAAAAAAAATTTTAGAAAATGAAAATATATTAAATTTAATAACTTCAAAATTTTATTATATTAGAAGCGTTTCGATTGAATTCAATAAATACTCTTTACAAGAGGACTTAAACATAGAAATTCTTTGAGTAAGCTTCAAGTTGTTAGGTAAATTGTTAAACTTTACTCCACCTATATAATCTACTCTCTGTTTGGTTAGTTCTAACCTGCATCGAGGAACTCTTAGATTTGACCTGTTTCGAGTATTAACATTTATTTGGTTTTGTCCGAAAGGGATGGTATGGTAGCCAATACTATTAATGCATTTAAAAACAAATATGAGGACTTGATATTCATGTAATCCATAAATTGGTAATATTGATCTAGTAACATCCCTGTATAAATTACCAGTAGAATACAGCAACGGTAAATTGTATACAATTTTCAGTGCTCTGTTCTGCATTCGTTGTAGAGATCTAAGTGTGTTATTATGTTTATTGTAAGCGTAAGTTATAGCCAAGTAATTTAAATGGGAATGTATTAAGGATTGATATATCATAAGCTTCGATTTTTGATCCAATTTATTCTTCAACTTGTATAATATCCCAATTGCTGGAGCTATCCTCCTTTTCACAGCATTGATATGTAGGTCCCAGCATAGATTGCTTTAAAGAATAATTCCTAAATATTTTACTGAATGCGTTTCACTCACAATTTCCCCATCTACATAAACATTAAAATAGTTATTTATACTCAAAGAATGTGGCCTAAACCGAATAAGATTGGTTTTAGCCGAATTGAGTAATAATCGATTTAATCTCGCAAATTCGAAAATAATGGAAGCATCTTTTTCGATTTGAGTTTTTAGCACCAAGTCGTGCTTGTATGGATACAAAACACATATATCGTCTGCAAACATACACAACTGACCAAATAAGTTAAGATTTTTTATATCGTTTATATAAATGGAAAACAATAACGGTCCTAGTCCACTTTCCTGTGGGACTCCATATTCGACAGAACTAACAAAACTTTTTGCATTATTAATATTCACATATTGTTTTCTATTCGCAAAGTAGCTTTCAAACAATAAAAGTTCTCTATCCCTGATACCATAAAACCTTAGTTTCTGTAGCATTATCCGATGATCAACTAGGTCAAAAGCCTTAGATAAATCAAAAAACATTCCCGCAACTCCAGAAAAACCCTCATCAAGACCTTTGCAAATACTTTTAACTACGTTCAGGACAGCATCCTCAGTACCACACCCTCGTCTAAATCCAAATTGAAAATCATACAAGAAGTTGTTACCCTCCATGTAAGAAAGCAATTTATCACACAAAATTTTTTCAAATATTTTATCGATTGAAGATAGTACAGCAATCGGTCGATATTTGTCTACAGTGGATACATTTACTTCCTTCGGTATTGGAACCAGTTTGTGTCGTTTACCATTTTATTAAATATATCGCATTACGACCTAGTTTCTCACACCACTGATGTTGTGTGTGTTACTTTTATACAAGAGTGGCGGCACCTACAGTTTATGTCGAAATCGAACTACAGGTTCTTTGAAAAACTTTTCATGGCAATTTTTTTTTTACTCCCAGAGTTTATGCCAGCAATCCGCTGAGAGGAAGCCGCCGAAGAAATATTTGTTCATATTTTCGTTTTGATGTATGGCCTGGGGTTTGAACCGAGGCCTTACGTCTAATAAGCCAACACACTACCTACTAGACCACGCTTACAAAGCCTGAGAGTTAATATAGAGTTGTCGATGAAGTGGGACTTTATTTAACGTTCTTTCTTACTTACTTAACTGCTCAATACAAACCTTTAGTTAGGATTCCAACCTAGCGTTTCACGTCACTCATGTTATGTGTATTAATTTTATCCATGACTGATGAGACCTTCAGTTTATTATCAATTCAATATTTTGTTGGAGATATCTGACCTGGGGTTTGAACCGTGGCCTCACGTTTAATACGCTAACACACTACCTACTGGAAAGCGTCCTACATTTCTTTTAATTTTTGAAGAAAATCTGCAAATATTGGCAATAGTTTTATCGAATTATAGGAAGAATATTGCATAATTAGGGAACTTCATCCTGGTGTTAATCGCTGGACTTAATCGTTGGTTATCGCATCCAATCTCAATTGACGATTCTTCTGGTGGCAGACCACCAATAAAAATTATAACGCGGTGCTCATTGCTACAGGTCCTCATCCTGGTGTTAATCGCTGGACTTAATCTTTGGTTATCGAATCCAATCTCAATCGACAATTCTTCTGGTGAACTGTCTTCAGTAAAAATTGTAATGCAGGGCCCATTGATACAGTGATAAACTCTGTTGCAATGCAGATTACGACCACGGTGTTGCGTACCAGCCCCAGCAAAGACCTTTAATTGGTGTGCTTAATTAGTTTCTGTGTTGATTACTAATCAGACACTATGCCATCACTTGCGATTTAATCCTCTATCACGTTTTATTATCATTCCTTCTGAATACTCCTCTATCATATCTAAAGATCCTTAGACTTATTTACTTACTTAATAGGCCATGACAACCCTTTAGTCTGGATTACAACCAAGCTTATCACAACACCCATATCGTGGTAATGGTGGCCTCAATACATGCTCAAATGGTTAATAATTTATTGAAGCTGCCACTCTTTCCAATGCAATCCAAACCTATTCTATCATTTTAATAAATTCAATTTGATTTTTCAATTAAAAGAAACAAAAACTTTTCTGCTATTTACAGCCGCAGGATTTTGCGGTTTTGATCAAAACAAAGGCTTTAGAAAAATTAAAATTTTTTAGTTTATTTAACACAACATTTAATTAATATTTGCTTGATGCAATTGTCAATTCATCAAAACAGATACACATCCGTTCAAATAGTTTTGATCAAACGCTTGAGGGTGATGCAAAGGATGTGCAATTTTCAAAAATGTTTCAAAAATATTTTTTCACTCTCACAGAACTATTCAAAGCGGATGTATTTTTGCTTTTGAAAGTTTTCATAAACCAATATTTGATGGAATATTTTTGAATAAAATCAAATGCATATTTTAACAACGTAAATATGCACAGAGACAAACAACAGGAAACACTTGTTTTATTGCAAAAAATAAGCAAAAAATTCATATAACCTTTGACCTAATTTGTATAAATTTAAAAAAAAACCCCCAAAAAGCTTTATTTGTTCCTCCCATCCTGAGTTTATTTTTCCATTATTTTTACGCAATTTTTCCTTTTATTTTTAAATCGTAGAAGAAAGTTTTAAAGTTTTTTTATTTCATTACCTTCTTCACACCCTCTTTTCGGAGTTATCGAATGGAATTGAGATGTGAAAACTTCAATCAATTAAAAACAATTCAATTTGAATTGTTGCCAATTGTTGCAAGGATGCTAACAATTGTTGCTTTGTTGCTGCTGCTGCTGCTATACACTATCGCACTTAATATCACTCATCATTAGTGCTTAATAAACACCGGCGTTTTCTACAATTGAAAAGTGGGCAACAGTTGGGAAAACTTTTCTTTTTTTTTCTTCTTATCTATTCTCACAACGAGTCAACATTGTGGCACACAACACAACTCGACTCGAAAAACTTAATGCAATGCACGTTCAGGTATATTGCAACCTGTGCAGAAAAAGTATATTTTTTAACAAGAAGAATAAATATTGCAATGAGAGGTAAATAAGTGTAACTAGATAAACAGTTGAATTTTCTCCGGCTTAGTTTTTTGTGAAATATTGTGGAAATATTTTTATTTTTGTTTTGTATTTTCAAAACTAAAATGATGACCTTTGACCTTTTTCTATTTTCTTCTCCAAATTATTATGTGGTAACAGTAAACATTATGTAGGAGAAAAATAACCTATTCTATGACTTCATAAAAAGTTAAAAAATTAAAAATATTGTTACGAAAATGAAAAATCCAGATACTAGTGTTTTGCTTTTACATCGCTCAACATTAAAATTATGAACAAAAGCTACAAAAACAAAACAATGCAGTAAACAAACCTGTTTATAAATTATCGTACTGCTTAATATAACAACAAACACCAGCATAAAAAAATGGTAAACAAGTAAACAAAAATATACCAACAACACTACAATAATAAATGTAAACAACGATGTTTACATTTATAGAGATTTCGTGAAGGCGAAGTCATGAAAATTCGCCTTCAAGAACATTCATCACTCTGTTTACTTCGCCATACAAAGGCAAAGCAAAGCAGGCGACTGGGTGAGTGAAATTCAGTCAGTCTCGTGTGAAGACGTTGTGCGTTTGAAGAGAGTAATCATGGTTTGAAGATGTTCGTTGTAAAGATCTGTCGAATAATTGTCTTGTAATTGTTATTGTTTATGCAAAGGGTATAAACAGAGGAATAACAAAGAAAAGCAATTGTTGTTGTTTACATCAAGTTGTGAACAGTGGCACACAGAATTGTGCGAAAAATAAAGAATTTTAATTAAAATTATTTTTATTTTATTTGCAATCTATGAGCTCATATTTTAAACGTTTTTAAAAGGTAAAACGGAACAGTATATTCTATCAAAAAAGAACAATATGACCTTTGACCTTTCAGTTGATTTATATTATTTATCCGGCTTAGTTTTTTTGTGAAATATTGTGGAAATATGTTCATTTTTGTTTTGTATTTTCAAAACTAAAGTGATGACCTTTGACCTTTTATATGCTGCAAAACTAATTGACAAGTCCTACCGAATCGATCTTACATACATACATACATAATTGACCATTACAATCCTTCAGTCAGGATTACGGCCTAGCTTCTCACACCACACATGTTGTGTGTGTTAATTTTATACAAGAGTGGCAGCAGCTACAGTTTAATCGATCTTAACAATCAATATCAGATCTTAGCAATTTAAAGCATGACTACTTTAGAATTAAGCTGAAAACCAGCTTGAAAGTTCATTAAATTCACATTTACATTTAGTACTTTAGTCTATTATTGCTGTCAACGGTATTTATATTTATGCTTATAAGAGTTGTTTACTTTACCTTGTATGGATTCTTCATTCTCTATGCCAGCCAACCAACTTTCCGTTTCTGTTTCAACATCCGTTGCTGTCACTGAACTCAATTCAATTGATGGCACTGATGCAGCTGCACATCCAGCAATACCAGATTCCTCGGAGATGCTTCTATACGAGGGGTGGCGCACACACAAATAATAAAAACAAAATAAAGGATATAATAAAAGAAAATAAAAAAAAAACAGAAAAACAAAAATAAAGTTTAAAAGCAACGTTATTTCGTTGTTGTATTGTATGTTGCAAGTAGAATAGTTTCAATATTGTGGTACTACTACGTTGCCATAAAGAAAACTTTTTCAGGCAACAAAATTATATAAAAGTTTTGAAGATTTTTATGAACAAGAAGAAGTAGAAAATAATCTTTAAAAAGTTCAAAATTTTACCTCCTTCCCCCCCTATTTAAACTTACAATATTGAGCCGGTATTGGTGTGCATTTTACGAGCGTGTGTTTGTGGCACTTTCCCCTTGAGCCGTAAGGATTTTCTCATGGACATGCGACGTAGAAACTGTTGAAATCCACTGCTGCTGTTTGAGGTCTTAACTAAATCCGCTACTAAAGCAGCATCCGAATCTCTTTCATCTTCTTCCTCTTTGACCTGTTGCTGGTCAAAGGCTGGTGGTGAGCTAATGTTTCGTGACACTGGCTGGTGTTGTTTATTGTTGCTGCTGTTGCTCGGAAATGGCTGCCATGATTGGGTGCGTGAGGCTGGTGTCTCATCGCCACCATAACCGCTGCTTAAATTCGTCATATAACTGGTGGCACTGCCACAACTATTTGTCAATATGCTGCGCCGTAATTCGGTGGGTGTATTGCTGATGTTGCTTAAGCGACTGGATGCTCTGGAACTAGGACGCGGCTTTTGTTGATTATCACTACGACTGCTGGTACGTCTTCTACGTCTTAGAATCACATTTTCAGTTTGGCATTCATCCAAGGGTAAGGGAACATCATAAATGAGATGACGTGAGCCATAGACAGTGGAGGGTGTACGTTTTAGTTTGAAGCTGGTGTTGTGAGACATCATGGAAGACTATTGAAAGACAGAAAATGTTCAACATTAAATTCTTTATGTTCACTAGTCATTTAAATTTCTCGAAATTTAAAAATTACATCCCCATCCCCTAAAATGATGCCTTAAGACAATCACCAGACCAGCATTCTGTAAATAATTTCTCTCTTTCAAATTCTTTTTTAATGAATAAATAATAAAACCTCTTCTTATGTTTTTATAAACAAAACACAGAATATAGGAGAGGGGAGAGGGGAGAGGGAAAGAGGCAGTAAACAAACAAATAAAAATAATTTAAAAATAACTGTAAAACAGTCATGCATAAATATTAAAAGAGGAAAAACGGTACACAACTCACCAATTGTGGCATCATCATGGCATTGTAGGCATCCACATCATCATCGACAGCCAAAATATTTTCCATAGACATTGTCTTCATTTCCGTTTCCGCATCAATCTCATCTGGTCGCCTATTTGCGGCCGTATTATTAACATTATTATGGCCACTGCCATGTGCCGCTTGTGTGATGGCGGCGGCGGTAGAGCTGTTGCTGGTACTGCCTGTTCTCTGTAAACCCAATTTGGTCACATTTTTAAATAATTTCCAACGTTCACGAGCTGTACGTCCTAAAGCGGCATTCTCGTTTGAACTGTAAAGAAAAACAACAACAATAAAAACAAATTCCAAAAAAGTTTAAAGTGTTTAACAAATAATTGCCCAAAAGAAGAAAAAAATTTTAACGTTTGCCTTACAAACATTTCAGAGCTCTAAACCTACTCCCCTGCTTATGCTACAACCTCAAATGTGGGTGGGTCTCACTCTAAAGTGTTTGTCTGGGGCTTAAGGAATCTCTTAATGCCTGCCAGTGTTTGAGTTGATTTTATATTTAGAAATGTTTAATGTTCAATGTTTTGTTAAATATTGTTCTTCTTTTACCACAACAACAACAAAAACCAAAAGAAGAAGCAGAAAAAATAGTTCATCATAATGGCTCCTCTTGTTCTTGTCTCAAGCTTTAATAGCACCATCATCATGCCCATAATGAGAGTTTTTATAAACCTTATGGCATGTCAAATACTTTAAGATTTCTTCAAGCCTAACAAATTGCTTTAAATAATACGAGGGTGGTAAATAAATTTTAGCAAAATTTGTTCGTAAACAAATTCAATCACCATTCAATAAAGATTAGAAAATTTGATTAAAAATTTTCATTCTAACGTAAAGTGATGTGCCTAATATTGTACATTACGTAACGCTATGTCTACTCTTTTGTTTAATAAGCATTTAGTAACGAAATATCATTTCAATAATAAAGTTTGTTAACAGTATGTAATTGATTCTTACGTAACGTAATATACATAAGAATATACGTAACGTCACTGCATATTTTTCATTTGATACGCATTGGATAACTGAAATATAGTTTTTGCTTATAAAAACTCAAATAATAGACGGTAATGGACTCTTACGTAACGTAACAATCTTGAGAACGTTCGTAATGTAATCACATGCCTACTCTTTTGTTCAATAAGCATTTAATAAGGAAATACTATTTCTATAATAAAGTTTGTTAACAGTATGTAACGTAATATCCATAAGAGTATACGTAACGTAACTCCATATTTTTTATTTAATATGCATTTGGTAACTAAAATAAAGCTTTTAATTAAATAAACTTAACGTAACAACCTTAAGCACAAATGTAACGTTATCGTACGCCTGCTCTTGCGTTTAATAAGCATTTCAATAATAAAATTTGATAACAGTATGTAATATATGCTTACGTAACGTAACATCCATAAGATTATACGTAACGTAACTGAATAAGTATTTCAATAATAAAGTTTGTTAACAGTACATATGTAAAAGCTTCATACGTTACGAAATATCTATAAGAGATTACGTAACGTAATTGCATAGCTTTCATTTAATACGCATTTGATAACTGAAATATAGTTTTTTTTTACAAATCAAATAATAGAAGGTAATAGACTTTTAGGTAACGTAAAAACCTCAAGAACACATGTACGTAATGTACAATAAGCATTTCAACAATAAAACTTGATAACAGTATGCACTAGATCCTTACGTAAAGTATCATCCATAAGATTTAACGTAACGTAACTGAATATACGTCACACGCCTACTCTTTCATTCAATAAGCCCTTCAATAATAAAATTTGATAACAATATGTCATAAATCCTTACATAACGGAACATCAATAGGAGTATACGTAACGTAACTGCATATTTTTCATTTGATACGCATTTGATAACTGAAATATAGTTTATTCCCACCAAAAATCAAATAAACGTAACGTAATGACATTCAGAACATACATACGTAACGTAACCACAAGTTCTTTCGTTCAATAAGCATTTCGATTGAAAAATTTGATAACAATATGTAATAGATCCTTACGTAACGTAACATCCATAAGATTATACGTAACGTAACTGAATATACGTTACATTTTTCATTATTTCAAAAATAAATTGCGATAAAGAAATTGTAAAATAGTTTTACGTTACGTAAGTCTCTTACGTTTCGATTCAATAAAAATCTTACTACCGACCACGACTCTAGTGTTACTTTGAAAAATTTTGAATTTTTGTTCTACAAAAAAGCTACCCTCGTATTTAAAAGAAACCCTAAATAATATTTTCACTACTATCCTCTCCCCCATTATTTTTTTGTGGGAATATTTACGTTATTTTTGTTTTAGTTTCGTTCCACTTGAGAGACTACCACCTGTAATTAACTTATTTAGGCCTTCTAGTCATTATAAGGAACCAGTTAGTAACTTATACTTTAACAAGTACTTTTACTATCATTAGTAGAATCTAACAACTGCCACCATACGCCTCCCCAGTCAACCAACCAACCAACCAGCACAAAAAAATAATAAAAAAAATATATGATGATGTCGGTGTTGATGATGAAAAGTTACTCTTGAGGGTTGGTTGGCTGGGAATCGTTTTAATTTTGTACCAGCTCCAGTATCAGCACAACCTGCAACATTGCTAACACATTGCGACCAAAACTTACAGCATACATAGAGGAGCAGCAGCAGCAATAGGAATAATAACCAACAACTATGGAGAGTAATAGTCATACACAGTTCATCTGCTTAATTGAATTGCAAGCATCACATCACAAGTAGTAGATAGTAGCAACAGCAACAGCAGTAGCAACAGCAGTAGTAGTAGTAGTATTGGAGCAACTGACTGACTAACTGACTGTTTGACTTCGGCTCTAAATAGGGTCAGAGCTATAATTTTAAGAGGGTTAGTGATTGTGTATTTAAGATACTTTTCATAGTCTAAACAAAGTCCTCTTCAACGTTATTACTTGTGCTGCTGCTGCTGTCGGTGTTTTCCTTGTAATTATATATCCTCCTCCGCCCCCCCCCCCCCACACCAACAATGTCTGAGAAAATGGAAATTTCATTTTCTTTCTCTTCTTCTTTTTTTTATTAAAGTTTTCTCACAGTACGTGTATGTTTATGTGAGCGTTTGTGTGTAGGTGTATGAGAATATGAAAATTTATGGAGTATAAAAATTTAATAGAAGAACAATATTTTAATAACAATACATTGACGAAAGCCCACAGAGAAGAGTGAGAGAGAGAGAGCGAGAAAGAAAAGGTAAAGGACTGTCAGCTATAAGCAGCCGTAAAGGAAATAATAACGGAGACTTAGTCTTTAAAAGCGGGGGGGAAATAAGAAATTATTAACAGGAAGTCAATCATTTGAAGGGAAACTAAGCCGTTCATTTAAAACGTAAATTTTGCATAAAGTTTTCCACACGTTTTCCTCAACAAATCATTAAATGACAGTTATTTTCATAATGATTAACTCTGTGATGGCAGTAGAAAATTTGATTTTCCAAATAATTTATGTTTATCATACGCCACATAGACCACAATTATATACGAGGGAGGAATTTAAAAGGTTTTAGGGGTATTTAAATTTGAAAAGTTAAACGGAAGAAGTCGAGTCATTGCTTGGGAAATGCTCGTAAGGAGATTAAAACAAAGCGAGAAGGGCAACTATTTAAAACTATAAATGAACTAGACAATTACACCAGGGCTTGCAGTGAAATTGCTAGACTTTAAGAAACAAAATTTGAATTGGGGGATAAGGACAACCCCTTCATATTTTTAACTCTCTTGCGTTAGCCAGCATACAATTTCTTCTGAGGTTAAGTGGCAGGGCTTTCAAGGGTAAGGCCTACTTAAGCCACAGATTACGCTCTATCGGTCAGGCAGGCAGGCAGGGCCAACAAGAGAGATTTGAGAGGCTTTTTCATGCCAATTAATTTACTCTCAGGGATTTTGATGAAACATTTATTTTTTCTCAAGATATCAGAGCTGAGCTTTGAACTCTCAAGCTTTCTGCTAGTAAGCCAACACACTACTGGCTAGGACAAGGCGACCAACGGAGAATACCAGTTTAATTAAAGGAATGGGAACAGCTGTGCACTTTAATACTTTTCAAACGATACCAGTCCCGAACAGTTCAAGGAAAGGCAATATCCGTCAAAATCCCTAGGGATTTAAAACCCGAGTAAAGTTCACTTGTAAGGAATCTAAAATTCCCCTAAGAAATTTCCGCTATTCATTGAGAAGGAGTTCGAAAGTCCATGTATGAATGATGCATTCTTTAGCCAATGTATTAATAATGGAAGTCGCCGTAGTCTAGTAGGTAATGTGTTGATTTATTAGACGTAAGGTCAAACCCCATGTCAGACATCAAAGCGAAAATATGAAAATATTTCTTCGGCGATTTCCTCTCAGCAGATTTCTGGCAAAAACTCTGAGCGCACAAATAAAATTGCCATGAAAAGTTTCTCAAAAATCTATCGTTCGGAATCGACATTAAACTGTAGGTCCTGCCACCTATGTATAAAATTAACACACACAACATAAGTGATGTGAGAAACTAGGTCTATAATCCTGACTGAAGGGTTGTAATGGCCAATTATGGTATGCATGTATGTATGGTAATAATGGTGGATAACTTTAACTAACTTTTCATTTTGTTTTTGTTTGTTTTGTAATTTATTTAATTAATCCCCTTTGCATTACTTGAATTATTATTTCTAGTTTCCTTTTTTTGTTTTCTGTTTTCATTTTTTCCTTCTTCTTTTGATATTTCATTGTTTATAAAAAATTTCTTTCTTCCATTCGTTCATTATCTTTAGCGTTGACTGCTGCAACAATAATGGAAAAAATTGAATGTTTTTTTTTCATTCATTTTTTATTTCTGATATTCCATGTTCCAAATGGTCAGTCAATTCATGAATAAAAAAGTATACAGTCTTTAATTTTTATTTCATTTCGTTTTACTCACTTGTTTTGTTGTTCTTTTGCATTGGCTTTGGCAATTATTGAATTCCATTTAGCGATTATATGGGGATGAGTCAATTCAATATCCTTATAACTGCCGGATGCTTGCAGAAAACCATCTTTCAATACAATTAACTGTTATAGCACACACACACAGGGGGAGAGAGAAAGAGAGAGAGAGATAATGAGAGCAAGAGATATAATGTAAATAAAAATAATATTCAATACGAAAAAAAAAATATAAAGGAAATGTTTTTGAAAAAGCAAGTTAAGGCAAATGGAAGTGTTCAGAATGGAAAGGCGGGAGTACTAGAAACAAAACCTTAACAGTGTTGTCGTAAGGAAAAATTATGACAAAAAAAATATGACAGCAATAGATTAAATATTTTTTATTCTTGTTGTTTTTTGTTTAATCGCCAAGAACGTACATGAACAATGAAAATTGAAAAATTGTTAGGAGGACAACCATAAAGGAAAGCAGAAGCAGAAGCAAAATTTACATGATGAATGAATATAAAAAGACAATAAAATAAAAATATTTTTTCTCCATCAACAACAACAACAAAAAATCTTTCTTTTTAGCTCCTGATAATAACGAACTTAAGGCCTTGAAGCTTAAAAAAAAAAGCAAACTGAAACCTTTTTTTCCAAAAATAAATTTTCAAATCTTTTTTAGTGTCTTGAAATAAAAAAATTTATTACATTTCCATTTGCAAACACCAGTAAGTGACAGTTTTGTTAATGCCTCTCCCTCTTTCACAAAGCAAAACCAAAAAAAAAAAAAATCTTAAAATATCACTTACATAGTGTGCCTGCTGTAGTAAATTTAATTGTTGTGTCACTAAAATGACAGTACGATTGGCTTTCAATAGCATTTTCTTAATGCTCTGTTCGAAAATGTGACGGGCCACTTCATTGTCCAACGATGATAAAGGATCGTCCTGTTATTTAACGAAAAAAAAAAAAGAAAATCAAAAAATAAAACTTAAATTGAAAAGAAACATTAAAGCATTACTCACCATTATTACCACATTGGCTGACGAATACAAGGCTCTGGCAATAGCTATTCTTTGCCTTTGGCCTCCCGATAAATTTAAACCTCTTTCGCCTATAATTGTTAAATCCCCCGCAGGCATTAAATCAATATCAGGTTTAAGTGCACAAGCTTCCAAAACGAAATCGTAACGTCTGGGACGAAAGGATTCGCCAAAGAGAATATTCTCCCTTATGCTGCTATTTAGAAGCCAGGGTTGTTGTGGCACATAGGCAATGGTAGAGGTTCTGAATATCACACAATAGAACATAAATAATGAAAATTAATGTTTTAAATTAGCTCGTTTTAAAAATATTAATTTTTTTGTAATATTTTGTATACTCAGGCGTATGATTAATATTAATTTTAAAAAATTAACACCTCTAAATTCCGATTTAGGCTGCAGTTATTGAACGGAGCCACTAATTTTAATGAAATTTTAGTAAATTAAACTAGAAGTGTGCGTAAGTCTTTCTATAAAACCTGGATCTCGTAAAGCTTAATATAACTTAGCCACTATGCTCTCAAGTAAAGCATCTAAGGTGTCGGAAAATACTTTAAATTGAAAAAATTTCATATTTTCTATAAAACCACAGCTTTTTTTCTTATATGGGATATGTAACAAGTAAATAAAGAACCGTTTGTTCTTTCTCCTTGTTTGTACAAATTCTGCAGAAGTCATTAACCAGAGGATCCATATTGATTCTCCTCACATGCACTCATGACTTCGACAACGGCGCTGGTCGTGCTCCTTTGGAGATTGAACAGACTTGACGATTTTCACATTTGATGCGATAACTTCCCCGTATCAGAGGCTGCCCATGTGTTGTTAATGTAGTCTATTGCCATATTGCCTCTCCTATGCTTGCAGGTTATCAGTACGATTCGGAGTTGGTGTCACTTCTGACCAATTCATCCGCTCAAGAGTTTCCTGGCATATGACTGTATTTTGAAACCCCGTTGATGTGAATGTTGTATTTCTCAGTCATTTCTTTGAGAAATCTAAATCATCCTGATGAATCGCCACAAAATCAATAGAATTCTGCAACAGACACGTAATAAAAACCTAAGCTGGCTGGACCGCGGTGACCCGGTGAACGTACAGCACAGGCCCCAAAGGTTTTATTATGTGTTGTCCCTGACATGAAATTCTCTTTCCCTTAACTCAAAAGCGATGCCAAGAACAATTTCAACCATTTAGGCCCACTTAAATAAGGAAACGAGACAAGCCAACGCAAAGTATGGCCAAAGTTTGACGTTCAGAATGATTTGATCGATTGTTAACAGAAGCTATAAAGTTAGAAGTCGCCGTGGTCTAGTAGGTAGTGTATTGGCTTATTAGCCTGAAGGCCCGAGTTTGAATCCCAGGTCAGACATCAAAACGAAAATATTTCTTCGGCGACTTCCTCTCAGCAGATTTCTGGCAAAAACTCTGAGAGTAAATAAAATTGCCATGAAAAGCTTCTCAATAAAATTTGTCGTTCGGAGTCGACTGTAAACTGTAGGTCCCGCCGCTCATGTATAAAATTAACACACACAACATGAGTAGTGTAAGAAGCTAGGACTGAAGGGTGCGGGCTTCTTGGGGACGATTGCTGTAGACTGTCTAATGGTGAAGGTATAGCACTGGTCATTTTATAGTCACCTAGCAGCAACTCGTTTCCTTGCCGTTCGCATCTTGAGATGTCCACAAACACTACTCCCTCTCTTCCACCTTCCTATAACCCATTTTCCTAAAAACCTGCACAATGCACTGCATGAGTAGGGGCCATCCCCTGAGTGCTGGTTTCACCAAAAAAAAAAAAAAAAGTTAAATGTCTTAAGGTTAGTAGAGGAATCTTAGTAGTAAAGGCATGGGCGACAAGAAATTTTTGAGGTTATTTGAAGGCATTCTTACCAGGATAGTGAATTTAGGGCTTGTTTGGATTCCAGGGGGCTGTCTACTTCGGCATATGGACTTTTACTCAGGGTTTCACGGACTATAACAGGAGCTCTTAAGTCAACTCTAAAGAATTGGGTTAGTAGAGCGATTGTAGGAGTGAAGGCATTGGCGATAAGGATAGAGGAGATTGCACATATTAAGATTCAGAGGCTCTGAGCCTTTCTCCTAC
Organism: Sarcophaga caerulescens; assembly: GCA_927399465.1. Taxonomy (NCBI): domain Eukaryota; kingdom Metazoa; phylum Arthropoda; class Insecta; order Diptera; family Sarcophagidae; genus Sarcophaga; species Sarcophaga caerulescens. The sequence continues at coordinate 107,613,363 of OV656866.1, forward strand.
TTTCCCTATTTAAAGTAGGCCTCTACTTAAGGATGGAATAAAAATGTTTACATTTTTTATTTCAAATTCACATTTTATATGCTCATACAGATTTTCTAATTTCAAATGACATACTGAAATCATTGAATTGACAAAAAAACTGCCGCTGTTTTATAAGTTTGAAGAGTCATATGGACTCCTCTTTTTTTATTCTATTTAACGCCTTCATATCTTTTGATCTTGTATTCCCAAAAAAAAAAAACAATCACCAGTTCTTTTACCCTTTTTTATTGGCAAACAAAAAAAAACACTTTTTTTCTTATTTTAAGGGCACTTAAGAAAACTTGACTTGAAATCTTTTTGTGAATAAAACATCACAACTACAAGCCAAGTGGGTGCATGAATCATTCCCTCTTTTTTTATTGAATATGGTTTGGAATTTTCCCCTCTTTACCAAGCAACGAAAAGAAAAAAAGAAACAAAATAAGCATGAGATTAACTTGCAAATACACATACACAAGCATACAGACCCATACATAGAGGCTGAGAGACAGAGGAACAGACACACACATGATTTTTAATGCTTATCACGTAAAGGCAATTTATCACAAATGTTAATTCTACGAGGGTTGAATCCCTCTACACACAAACCAATACATTGGTGTGTTACACCATTGATGAATATCATATACGATGTGTGTATGTGTGTGTTTTTGTTTGTGACTGATACAGTTATGTTATGAAAATTCTTATCATTATTATCATCATGATATTTATTTATTATGATAATAACGATGACAATGATGATGATGACGATATTGTTGTTTTTGGTGTTGTAGTAATATGCACATGCATGCTGTGCATTGCTAAATGTATGCCTCTCTGTCTGTGTCTATCAATCTATTGCTTTATAACTGCACACACACACACACACACATACCCACACTCATAAACAAAGTCATCAACAGAAAACTATTCATATGCTTATTGCCAAAAGGGCACTAAGGGTGAGAGCAATATAATGATCACACTCTCTCTCGGTGCATATAAACCATAAACAGAATGCATAAACACGCACCAATACTCACACCAATAAACTCATATGTGTACTCTCATACATATGCATTGAATATTGCCAGCAACAGAGAGTTACAGTGCAACGTAATAAAAGTTTATACAGCAAGTGGAGTGATAAAAATATACAAAACGAGTTAAAGGATTACCATAGAAAATCCATTCAAATATAGAAGAGAAGCGCAACGCAGCAAATTCTAACAGACACATATCAATCGAATGTATGTGTGTACACAAATACACAAACACACTCATACTCTCACACATAGATTTTATAGTAACACAATCAAATGTATGCCATTTAGAAACAGTCGTTATAGAAAAAAGTTAACATATGTGAACTTTACAAATGCAAAAACTATTTTTTGTTATTCTCTCACTGTTCCCTTCCATCTTTCTATTTGTAACAAAAACATACGTACATATGAATATATGTACAGTGAAAATTCTACAAACGGACATCTCCCGTAGGCGATCACCTCTTTTAAACGAACAATTTTCCTAGTCCCTTTGTTTTACAAGGGACTCTCTTCTAGACAGACTTTTTTCCATAAAATACCTCCAGTAGATGGACAAAATTCAAAAATGTTAATTTGGGACAGTGTGTCGATTGCGTGAAGTGTTAGTTATTGAAGAATTTTTATTGTAGGATGGCTGGAAGAAATTCTCTTACATTAAAAGAAAAAATTAAAATAATAAATGTGCAAGAACTATAAAAACCAAGGCATATCCAATAGGTAGGATCGTTTCAACAGCTGACGAGTATTTGAATGTCAAAATTTTGTTGTTTTTTTTTGTGTTTTGTTTCGATAATCATTTTCGTATTTATAAACCCTCATATGTATCGGATGTATCCTTAACGATACGCACTCTAGAAATTCTTCAGGATTACTATTTCAAAGCCAATTTTATTAAAATTTTTGCAAGATGATTAATAATATTTAAGCCTTTAACACTAAATCCATATATCTTTTAAACTACAACCTAGATTTACTATATTTATATTTATTTAGACGAGAGTGATGAATTACCCAATAAAAGATTTCGGTATCTCCAACTAGGTGCATAAACTATGACCAATAACAAATAACGTTTGCAGCTGCCATTTTTCTCGATGGCCATATAAAAACATGTTCTTTACATAAAGTGGAAATGTTATCGACTGCATGGAATATTTTTTTTTAATTTATAGGTGCCCCACTATTGCGTAATTAATGGTGTTTTCTTTTCTACCAAAAAATGTGCATTTTATTAACGCAAAATGCAATTTTGCGTTTGTTTCTTAAAAATGTTTCGCCCTCTAAAAGGGTGGTATGTTTTATTCTAAATAATTCGCACTTGCCAATGGTGGAGGGCATTGCATTTTATGCCCTGTATAAATCGAGAGTGCTGCTAATGCCCTGTAAAGCAGATGACTTTTGTTTATTTATAGGGCTACCAGATGAAATTTAAAAAAGTCGCCTGGTATTGTTATCCAATTTGAAGTTAATTTTTTCATTGTTTTGTGGAGTAATCTTAAGGAAATATTACATTATTAAAGCTACATGGTCAGCAGTATAAAAAATTGCATTCAATGTTAGAACAGTGTTAAAATATTGTTTTTTTTTTTTTTTGTTATAAAAAATGCGTACAAAAAATTAAGTCGAAAAATTAGCGATCTGGCAACACCTTTGAACAAATTGGCATTTCCTCATTCATTTTCTTAATAAGTGGTAAACACAGGGCATACCCTTTTTTAATATTTGTGTTATGTTCTTCTCAAATAAAAAATGACATTACAACAGGGTTGGTTAAAAATTTTTTTAATGTACCTTGTAAGAGGGTGACATTTTCATTGTAGAAAAGAAAACACCATAAGCATGACATAAAAATCAAAAGAAATTTCAATATATAAAATTTATTTAGTTTTTTTAATTGCTTTTATTAATTTCCTATGGAGGTTTGAGGGTTAATTTTTTTGACATTCCGCTAGCACTTTAACAAAAACAAAATGCCTGTTGTTTTTGCATTGTTGTACTTGTTGTACAGATACTCCTACCTCTTATAAATATATCATGATAAAAACTTTCAGTGCGTAAAATTGCAAAAAAGGTAACAAAACAAAACATTTTGAAAAATTGGTGCTAATGGATTATGTTTTTTTCAAGATTTAATATTGGGAAAACTCAGGCTGCAAGCATTTTGAATAATAAGTAAGATCTTAAGGCCGTATGGTAATCTGAAGTTAACATTAATTATAAAAAGAATTGCCTTTGTACAAAAAGATCGGAAGTTGACAAGATGTATTTTGATTGCTTTGCAATTGCCAGAAGCAAAAATTTGCCTATATCTGGATCAATTGTAAAGGCAGAGGCCAAAGAAATAGCTAAGAAAATAGATTATCATGGGTTTTCTGCATCAAATGGTGGCTACAAAAATGGCGTAAGTGACATAATATTGCTTTTAAGTGCATATCCGGAGAGGCTGCGAACGTTATTCCTGAAGAATATTATTATTAAATAATATTAATTAATTAAAAAAATAAATAAACATATTGTTACGAAAATGGAAATGGTGTTGTTAAAATAATAAGCAAAAGCTCCAAAAACAACACAATGGACTTGATCACACATAAAGTGATAAACAAAAGCTCCAAAAACAAAACAATGCAGTTGTTCACGTGATCAACGAATGAGTAAGCATATAGCAACAAAAACAACAGGGCTTGTTTATAAGATCGATGAATAAACAAAAATATAGCAACAACGACCGTGTATAAAAAATATAGCAGAAAGACAAACAAACAAAACAACAACAACTCTGCCTGGACGAAAGTAAACAAGATACACGAACATCAAAAATGGAAACATTTTGTTTACATTTTTGGATTGTTCCCGAAGGTCGTCATCATCCTTCAAGGGCATTCATCACACTGTTGATCCAGTGATATAAAAGGCAAGATAAAGCGAGCAACGAGGATTCATTTAGAATTCAGTCAGCCGTGTATGAAGACACGTTATTCTCGGAGTTCGAGTGAAGTTAGTCGTGTGACGACGTCGCGTTGGATTGAGTGAGAATTCAACCAGTGGTGTGTGAAGATACGAGATCGAGTTATAATCCAGTCAGACTTGTGTGCAGATAAGTTGCGTGAAGAAAACAGTTGTTGGTGTGGTGCTTACAAAAAAGGTTGTGAGCAAAGAAGAATAACTAACAAGTATTGTTGTTGCTTATAAAAAAGGTTATAAGCAGAGAAATATCACGAACAAGCACATATTGTGGAAATTATCATTGTATGCGTAGAATAAGTTCGAACAGTGGCACGAAAGTTGTGCAGAAAATAAAGAATTAATTAAAAAATAAACACAGATTTATTTTTATTTTATTTGCAATCTACGAACTCATATTTTTAACGTTTTTAAAAGGTAAAAACGTAACAATATACATACATATATGTATGTATGTACTTAAGTTGTATTGAAATCTGTCTACTCATTAGTCATAATAGTAGCATATTTAATAGCACAAAGTCCTTACATTTTTATAGTGAACTATCCCGTGAACGGCCACCTCCCGTTAACGGTCAAATCTGCTGTGATGACCGGTGTCCGCCTACGGGAGATTTCACTGTATATATGTATGTATATGTAAGTCTGTTACAAAATTCCATTAAAAGAATTGTATTTTTTTTTTTTTATTCCATTCTTATGGCCTGCTTTGGATGTTTGTTACAGAATGTCTTGAAATGTTTTAAAAGTCAGAGGAGTTGGTAAGCACAGTACTTTAACTCTTTATTTTTATTGGAAATTGGCAATTTTCTTTACTGTATTGTCAATCTATTAGCAATGAGAGAGACAGAGAGAGAGAGAGAAAGAGAGAGGAAGTAAGAACCTAAAGGAGAACAATGTCAAGCGGTAATAGAACGCTCAAATCTGGTCGTCAATATTTTTAACAGATAAGTTTGTGTAGTCGCCGTAGGCTAGTAGGTAGTGTGTTGGCTTATTAGACGTAAAGCCCGGGTTCGTATCCCAGGTCAGGCATAAAAACGAAATATGAAAAAAAATTTATTTCTTCTGCGACTACCTCTCAGCAGATTTCTGGAAAAACTCTAAGAGTAAATAAAAATTGCCATGAAGATCTTCTCAAAAATCTGCAGTTCGGAGTCGACTTTAAACTGTAGGTCCCACCACTCATATATAAAATTAACGCACACAACATAAATGGTGTGAGAAGCTAGGTCGAAATACTGATTGAAGGGTTGTAATGACCAATAATGTATGTGTAAGTTTGCTGAAAGTGTAAAAGCAGAAAATAATGGAGCGTAGCACTTCTAAGTACGGTGAATAAAATGGTTGCGAAATTTACTCTCAGAGTTTTTGCCAGAAATCTGCTGAGAGGAAGTCGACGAAGAAATATTTTTTCATATTTCGTTTAGTTGGAGATGCCTGACCTGGGATTTGAACCTTGGCCTCACGTCTAATAAGTTAACATACTACCCTCAAGAACACTATCTACTAGATCGCGTTTACAAAGCCTTAAAGTTAATGTAGAGCTGTCGATGAAGTGGCACCACACCTATATTTAACATTCTTTCTTACTTACTTAACTGCTTATTACAAACCTTTCAGTCAGGATTCCAACCAAGCGTTTCACATCACACATGTTCTGTGTATTAATTTTATCCATGAGTGATGCGGCCTTCAGTTTATTGTCAATTCCGAACGACAAATTTTATTTTACTGTTAGAGTTTTCGCCACAAGACTTCAGGGAGTAAAATACCCATGAAATCTTTTTCGTATTTTGGTTTGTTTGAGATATTTATGGCAGGGGTGTTCAACCACCAGCTCTCGTTTAATAAACCAACACACCACCTGCCAGACTATGACGAATGGAGAATGATCGATGTCGGTTTGAAGATCGTAACGAGAGTATGGCAGATAAGTATGTTCGCAGGTAATATTTTCATGCCGACTAGTCATTTAAATGGCATGAGAATAGCTGCGCCTCCTGCTTGGACGCTTTGGCAATCAAACCTGAATCTATGCGAGTATCATTCTAGTCCTCAATATATGCACAATATCACCATATAACCCATTGAATTTCGAGCTATTGGGGGCTATTATTTTGGGGAATTTAAAGCAGGATATAGCCTCCTATCCCAGTAAATGGTACTGATGATATCAGTGTTTTAACACCTGTTAACATAATCATGGGGGCTATATATTCAATAGTTAACAAGAGGTAAGGCTTTAATATGTCTAGAAGACTGCTTAGACCAGCAGTTTCAAGGCTCAGCTTTATTACAGGAAGAATTGCCTTCAAAAATAACTCAAGACTCGATTTCAATATTACGTAACGACATTTGTTGGATGTCAACAGATGTCAACAGAGTATAAGGACTAGCAACCGTCTAGGGTCTTGTAGTTAAATTTGCTCGCCACTTCTTCTTACCAGACGAAGCATTGTGAAGCTTGTATTACGAAATTAAAATTATAAACAAAAGCTACAAAACAATGCAAGCAAACAAACCTGTTTACAAATTATCATGCTGCTTAATATAACAACAAACACCAGCATAAAAAATAATGGTAAACAAGTAAACAAAAATACACAAACAACGCAACGATCTAGAGATTTCGAGAAGGCGAAGTCATGAACATTTGCCTTCAAGAACATTCATCAGACTGTTTACTCCGCCATATAAAAGGCAAGGCAAAGCAGGCGACTGAGTGAGTGAAGCACAGTCAGTCTTGTGTGAAGACGCGTTGTATTTGAAGAGAATAATCGTGGTTTTAAGATCTCTGTTACAAAGATCTGTCGTATAATTGTCTAGTAATTGTTATTGTTTATGCAAAGGTTGTAAACAAAGGAATAACAAACAAGGCAATTATTATTGTTTACACCAAGTTGTGAACAGTGGCACACAGAATAAAGAATTTTAATTAAAACAAAACACAAATTTTTTTCTTATTTTATTTGCAATCTACGAGCTCATATTTTAAACATTTTTAAAAGGTAAAAACGTAACAGAATTTTAAATAATTTTTCTGAATTTTTTATTTTTTCTTAATTTTTTTTAATACTTTTTTAACTGTTTATGAAGTTCTTTTCTTCTACAAAATGTTTACTGTTACCACATAATAATTTGGAGAAGAAAACAGAATTTTTATGGACTTTGCCAATCACCTTAAAAACGAAATCAACCTACAATTTGTCTTGGCATTTTTACACCTACGTGAGTTATTTAATTTTTTTTTTTTTTTTGTTATTAGAAGACAATATATTGTAATAAATGTTTGTTTTATAACATTAACAACAAATTTATGAATTTTTTATTACATTATGACTGGCAAAAAAAACAGTTCCATACACTCTAAAACTCGTAATCTATTGCTGTGGAGTATTGTTAGAGAGAAAAGGAAATCGATTTCATATAAAAAAAAAAACCGAAAATAAAATTTGAATGGAAAGGAGACAGAGAGGAAGCATAGGAAGAAGTGAATTCAAAAATAATAAATTCATAATATTGATAAATCGTTCTTATTTATGTCTCTGACACAAGTCTATGACTACATCTATAGGCTATGTTATGTGTAAACGATATACGGATATACTCTTCTGCATTCAAGCATGTTTATGGCCAATGCTGTCGTCTCATCTTAAAGGCTACCAAATTTTTTTCCCATACATTTTGGCCAAAAGCCTAAAAAATATTCGTTGTTTGCAAATAAATGTGTTGATTCTTTTAGAAGAAATTCATGTGGTTTAATATCAGTAATAAAATCAAAGAGGGAGGCAGAGAAGAGAGAAAAAGAAAAGAAGTCTACTGGTTAGACTTATTGCATATAAATTGAATTTGTCGATAATAAAATCCAACAACAAAAAAACCACAGCATAGATATCATATACACTCTCTGCTAAACACCATGGAAGAGAGAGCGACAGAGTGTAACACACGCTTACCACAAGCAAGAATATTTTTTAAATCATCGGTTACTGTCTGTGTGTGTGTTTAAGTATGTGTGTGCGTAATGAAATAATAACAATTATAACTGTGGGTATATGTATACGAGTGTATTTCAACAGAGAGCAAGAGTCTGAGAAACCGAGAGCATGTGTGAGTGTGTGTCTGTATGTGTGTTCTTTAAAAGGAAACACCATTAGTTTGTTAAAATGGCGAAGAGTAAGAGTTACAGAAAAATTATGAGTATGTGTGAAAGGAAGGAAATATTCTTTATTCACTCTCATAAAAGAAAATCGTTTCGAAAAAAAGCATAAAAAAGAGAATATGAAATCATATAAAAATAGATTAAATTGTCAACATAAAAATAAGAAATAAAATATTTTGTGAACAAAAAAAAAATATTAAAAAAAATTAAATAATAAAAATGAGAGAATAAACAAAAAAAATATTAAAAAAAAATTAAATAATAAAAATGAGAGAATAAACAATAAAAGGAAAACAAATTAAAAACAAAAAAAAATATTTTTTATTAAATTTGTAGTAAAAATTTCTAAAGCAAACACAATTTATAATTATTCTGCTTAAAGGTTAAGCTTGCACAAGAAACCATCCCTACTCCAAAGCACTTACGTAATTGGCTATTACAACCCTTTAGTCAGGACTACAACCTAATTACTTACACCAGCAAGTTGTCTTAAGTAACATGACCTGCAGTTTAATGTTGATTCGGAATTATAGATTTGAGAGGCTTTTTCTTGGTAACGATTTTCTTTCAGAGTTTTTGTCAGAATATCGATGAGAGCAAGTCGTCGCAAGAAGTATTATTTCAATTTTATTTTTCTCAAGGTTTGAACCCAGACACTACATGCTAGGTTGCTGTGACCACAATTAAAATTAAAAATTAATGCAGTAACTGGATAACCACAAAATTACTTGTGCCAGCCCTTAGATATCAAAACTGCATAAATACTAATACGAATACAAATGAAAAGCAATATATTCAATACACATATACACACACACACACACACACACACACGCTTAATGTTAACTAATACAGAGAGGGCGGATTATGAGAGCCCTCTTTAACATGGCTACGCCGCCATACTTAATGGAGATTCTGAATAATTACTTTCAGGACAGGAAGGTAATATACCTAACGGATGAAGGAGAGCAGGAATACGTAGTGACGGCGGGTGTCCCGCAGGGCTCTGTTCTTGGCCCACTACTATGGAACATTATGTACGATGGAGTACTTCGACTGCAATTGCCAAACGGGACTACAATTGTGGGCTTTGCAGATGACATTGCCATAGTCTCGGTAGCTAAGACGGTAAAGGAAATAGAGGAGAAAACTAACACAGCGATTCGAAATGTTGGAGCATGGCTGGATGAGGCAGGTTTGACACTTGCTGCACATAAAACGGAAGCCGTCTTGATAAGCGGCCGGAAGATAGTGGAGAAGATGAAAGTCACCGTTGGAGGCACAGAGATCGAATCAAAGAGGGCGATAAAATACCTGGGAGTGATTATCGACGACAGGTTGAATTTCAAGGAGCACGTAAAGTACATCGGCGAAAAGGCATGTGTAACGCAGGGAGCACTGGCGAGGATGATGCCAAATATTGGAGGACCAGGTCCATTCAAGAGGAGGATAATTTCAGCGGTAGTAACGTCGATAATGCTGTATGCTTGCCCCATATGGTCGGAGGCACTCTCCGTGGGGACGACAAGGAGAATACTGTCCTCGGTGTATCGTCTAAGCGCGATTAGACGGATAAGTGGCTTCAGGACAGTATCTGATGAAGCGGTATTGGTATTGGCAAAGGCAATACCAATAGACATATTGGCGGATGAGATGAGGCGGATATACTTTCGCCGTCTCGAATATCTAGGACGGACAGCGGATATAAAAGCGGAGGAAAGAAGGACTTCCATGCACAAATGGCAGTCACGATGGGAGAGCAGCTTAAAGGGAAGATGGACATTTCACCTTGTCCCTTCTATAACCCTTTGGATGGAGAACAAGCATTGCGAGCTGAATTACTACGTGACCCAGTTTCTAACTGGTCATGGATGTTTTAGGAAGTACCTGCACAGATTTGGACATGATACTTCCCCTATATGCCCAAACTGTGTAAATGAAGAGGAAGATGCGGGGCATATTCTAACATGCTGCCCCAGATTTAGATGGCCCGGAGAAAATAGATTAGGACCAAACCAGCTCATGGAGGAGCTGTTGAATTCTAGGACGCTATGGAGCCAATACAGCCAGAAAATGGCCGAAGTAATGATGGTACTCCGAAGATTGGAGGAACGAAGGCGAAATTTAGGATAACGTGATAAAGCTTTCGAGCTAACCAGCCCTCCGCGAAGTAATACCTTACGGCAGTCCCGCGGGGGGAGAGTAGTTGAAGTGTGTAGGGGGTGGGTTTAGTACGTAGGCACCAGTGATGGTGAATCGTGCATGCTTTTGTCGGTACAGAAGTATCTTTCGAAGATTACCACCTCCGGCTCAAGGCAAAAAAAAAAAAAAAAAAAAAAAAAACTAATAATTAAGTTAAGTTTATAAAACTAAAAGCCTCTGGTATTCGGTATCTATATAAAATAAATCTTGCAAATGCGGATACCATTCATTTGAAGCGTACACCAGAATATTATAAAAACTGAAAGTCAAGAATCTCCAATTCCTCATAGCAAGAGCCGGTCACTGATGTCAAATTATTTTACTGTATGGCCCACTGTGCAAGGGTATGACATTAATTTTCAATACGTTTAAAAATTTTCAAAATTCTCTCCTTTTTTGCTTCTCCAACAAACCATCATTATAATTTATACCCAAAAATTTACAATTTGAAATTCACCGAAAATAGTTTGTACCCTCGTTATGAAAATTTCCGCGGAAATTCTACCGTCAACTATAATTTCTAATAAAATGAAAATTCAACAGTTTGTAAAAATATTTTTTGGGACCTTCAAACATCCTAAACCAATAGATAGAGGCACAGAAATAATATTAGAAAAACCCTCATTAATACACTCTACATACAACGGTTTAAACATTCATAAATAATTTCACATGCACAATCAAAATTCCCTTCTTTTTTTTTTAATAAAAACTATTCATGCATGATGCTGCTACCCTCTCGTATGGATAATTTCAGTTCAGTTCTGTTTTGTTTTGGGTTTCAGTTAGTGGTCTTGTATAAATTAAATTAAATATTTAAATCAAGTTAAAAGGTTTAAATTTGCATGTACATATGTATATGATGGGGTAAATTATCGTATAAATAATAAACAATAATTAAATGTTGTATATAATTAGGCGCACGCACACTACGATACAAAACTCTTGCATATGTACAGGCATGGTGTGTGCAAAGTAAGTAGCTTAAGGGTAAAGGGTGCAACAATATTGAAAATAAATTAACCTGGCGGTTTAAAATGGTTAAAACTAAGCAAGGGTCAAAGGTCAAATATGCATTAGGTTTAATCAAACCTTAACATTAAATACTTGAAATATTATTTTATGATTTATTAGAAATGATTAGGTATGGTTCACTTTCCGCTGGATCTTTATCTGCATTAATTTGTTAAAGTCCGGCATTAAGAAAATTAACAATCGGGAGTTCCACAATAAGAATAACAGATAGATCTCATTAACGCCTTCCAGTGAACTCCACCAAGTATTCTGATCACACAACAAAGCCGGAAGTGAATCCTAATGGAGCAGTTGAGTCCTAGATTGTGTCTTGGATTAGCCGATTGCTGAAGTCTTTTTTTTTTTTTTGGTGAAACCAGCACTCAGGGGATGGCCCCTACTCATGCACTGCATTGTGCAGGTTTTTTAGGAAAATGGGTTATAGGAAGGTGGAAGAGAGGGAGTAGTGTTTGTGGACATCTCAAGATGCGAACGGCAAGGAAACGGGTTGCTGCTAGGTGACTATAAAATGGCCAGTGCTATACCTTCACCATTAGGCAGTCTACAGCAATCGTCCCCAAGAAGCCCGCACCCTTCAGTCCTAGCTTCTCACACTACTCATGTTGTGTGTGTTAATTTTATACATGAGTGGCGGGACCTAAAGTTTAAAGTCGACTCCGAACGACAAATTTTATTGAGAAGCTTTACATGGCAATTTTATTTACTCTCAGAGTTTTTGCCAGAAATGTGCTGAGAGGAAGTCGCCGAAGAAATATAGGATTCGAACTCGGGCCTTCAGTCTAATAAGCCAACACACTACCTACTAGACCACGGCGACTGAAGTCTTACTCAGACTGTAACAATTGTTGTAAATACTGCCGCTTTATGATTTACTGACAATAAAGCTACCATTATCGCTTTAGTTGTGGTGGTCACAACAACTACGATTATCCAAGAATATCGGGTATTTTCAGACTTTTACCCTCAGGAGTTCCTGGACACGGACACAAGTAAGGCCAAGTAGTTCCAAAAAGAGTGTTTAAACTTTATTATTAGAGTATCGTAGCTTAGTAGTTTATTAGGTAGTTTGTTGGCTTATTAGACAAAAGTCCGTGATTCAACCCCCCGCTCAGACATCTCGTACAAAACGCAATAATATTTCTTTCAGCGATCATCCCACCTTCAGTCTTCAAGCAAAAACTCTGAAATAAAAAAATTATCATGAAAAGTTGCTCAAATCTGTCATTCGGAGTCGACTGCACTTCCCTTTACTCATTGATAAAATTACCATCCACAGCATGGGTGATGTGTGAGGCTAGGTTGTAATCCCGACTGAAAGGTTGTAATAGGCCACACTGGCCTTCTGTTATCTATCTTTTTTGAGTGGATAGCTGCTTATACCTTATTATTTACGTGAAATACACAAAACAGTGTGTCTTAAACTGTGCAGGGCGTCATTTAGTCGTTCTTGACTTAGTAAGCCACATTCCCTGGATGTTTTTTTTTTTTTTTTTTGTAAAAGGGCCTATTTAATAATACTTATCATTACTACATATGGAGGAATACTTTCATTAATATTTGCTACTAAAATTCAAATGAATTTTCTCCTCTTCTTGTTGTTATTGCAGGTTTTTGTTGGTGGTAAATGGAAACATGATTAAACGATTATAAAAACAACCAAAATGGCTGCCGAATGAATGAAAATTTTTTCAAAATTAACTCATGCAGTAAGTGGAAAACCACAAAAATACATGTGCCAGCCCTTAGATATCAAAACTGCATCAATACGCGATACAAATACAAATACAAATGAAAAGCAATATATTCAATACACATATACACACACCCACACTTAATGTTAACTAATACAGAGAGAAGCTAATAATACCCACTCACGTAAGTTAATTTACTATATACGCGGCGTTAAGTTTATAAAACGAAAAACCTCTGGTATTCGGTATTTATTTTTCGGATGACCACAGAATACAGAACGCAGAACACAGATTATTAATTACAATCGAAAACGAAAACGAAAACGAAATTTAATAACTATACAAATAATATTTGCCCTCAATTATATTGTAATAAATAATCGTGATGATAACATCATTATCATGATGTTATGATTTACATACAGAATGCAAATGATGAGGGTTGTGGTAGAGCAGTGGCTTAATTGAAAAACTTAAAAACTAATCAGACAAACAATGGCTATTAAGCGTGGCATATTTACAGAAAAAAAAGGCAAAAAACTCGGAAATCAATACTAAATTGAATTTACTTTCGATAGGGGAAAAGTAAAAGTCAGACGATATACAGGGTGTCTCCAAAAATGTTATTTTGTTACGAAAATGTAAAAATTTTGATACTGGTGTTTTGCTTTTACATCGTTTAACATTAAAATTATAAACAAAAGCTACAAAAACAAGACAATGCAGTAAACAAGCCTGTTTACAAATTATCGTACTGCTTAATATAACAACAAACACCAACATAGAAAAACTTTTAAACAAGTAAACAAACACAACACTACAGGAATAATTGTAAACAAAGGACACAAACAACAATAATAGAACAACGATGTTTACATTTACAGAAATCTCGAGAAGGCGAAGCCACGAACATTCATCAGACTGTTTACTTTGCCATACAAAAGGCAAGATAAAGCAGGCGACGCAATTAGTAAAAGTTCAGTCAGTCTTGTGCGAAGACGCACGGCGTTTGAAGAGAATAATCGTGGTTTGAAGATCTCCATTACAAAGATCTGTCGAACAATTGTCTAGTAATTGTTATTGTTTAGGCAAAGGGTGTAAACAAACGAATAGCAAACAAAGCAATTGTTACTGTTTACATAAAGTTGTGAACAGAGGCACACAGAATTGTGCGAATAATAAAGAATTTTAATTAAAACTAAACACAAAATTTATTTCTTTTTTATATGCAATCTACAAGCTCAAATTTTAAACGTTTTTTAAAGGTAAAAACGTAACAATATTTAAGAGATAAGATAATAGCGGCTGGTCCTTCTTTATAAAGGAGTTCTTTACTTGTTTATTACAATACTTTATTCAGGATTACAACATATCTTCTGACACCACTCATGTTGTGTGTTCAATTTTGGCAATGAGTGTAGGGAGCTATAGTTTAGGGTCGACTCTGAACGATAGATTTGTGAAAAACTTTTCAGGACTTTCTGTTGGAAGGAAGATACCAAAGGAATATTTTTTCGAATATTCGTTCTTGTTCAACATGTCTGAGCTAAATACGACGACTTCAACGTAACGTAACGTATACTTAATTTATAATTCCCATTTAAATATTCCTTATACGCCCTCGAATGCAAAACATATTCTCTACAAATATTCCTCGATACTCACTTATTCCATATCATATCGCCCGATATCAGTGGCATTTCCATTAGCAAAGCGGCCAATAACGATGACTTGCCACTACCGTTTTTGCCCACAATGATTGTTAGCTTGCCGCGTGGTATAACAATATCGCGTATATATAATATCTGAACCGATTTTTGAGGATTCCAAGAGAATTTACAGTCTCTAACGGACACTGCAATATCATCGGGCATTTTCAAAAGCAATGAATCACGATGCCAAGAATCAGTTTTACGATGTTGATGATGGTGGTGCTGGTGCTGTTGATGATGATGTTGCTGCTCCTGATGTTGATTACGTTGGGTATGTACAGCCACAGTATTGGCATGACCTCCACCCACACCTGGCATATGTAGTTTTTTTGGTCTTATTACCACATATGGCGTATTACGCAACAGTTCTTTACGTGCATGGAAAGAAAGTTTCTTATGATCTTCGGGGAAACGTAATGGCTCTTTCGATTCACATTGTTGCAGTGGGGTATGAGGCTCGGAATTGGCTAGCGGTGCAGGCTTATCAGGTATGTGTATCTTTATGTTCGGCCTTTTACTTACAACATTATCGCATTTCATTGGAATATTGTCCGGCAAAGATTGGGACTTCTGATTGGTTTCGTACATATCCAGAGAAGCATCACTTTTACTTAAGATCCTTGCCATATTACGTATGCCCTCGAATTGTTTTTGTATTTCCGCAGCAGCCAAGAAAGTTTCTAAGCGTTTAGTGGAAACCACAGCCGATAATATTATGGGCACTGTTATGGGAAAGATAAGTAAGGGCACTGTAAGCTGTTGAAACAAAGCCAAGGCAGAGAATAAACGGCTGGCAGTAAAATTAGCAGACGACTCGGTGTAAACATAAACAGCCAAGGTTACAAAGGTAATTAAAACCGAAGATATGTGTGTCAAAATGGCTGAAATAGAAGTTTAAATTATTAGTTTTTCTCTAAAAATTTAATTTTTTTCAAAAACCTACTCATTAAAGTCCAGTAAAATGAGTCCTTATTTAAATACTTCAATTCCTTTTGCCGGGCTTCGGTTATCTTTTTGATGAAAACATTATCCCAGGCATTCAATTTAATTAGCTTAATGCCTAGAAAACAATCGTGCAGTTTGCGCAAACGATTATCGGTGAATTTCTAAAAAAAAAATATTTCAGTATGATTTCAACCAAATCTTAAAGAAAATCCCTTTTTAAAAAAATCTTTAAAATTTTAGTTGTATAGCATACTTTTATGCTGATTTTCCAATTTTTTTCACAGCCATTAAAGGTTCCTTTGTAAAGTTTTATTTCCAAATATTAAGTGAACTTAAAAAAATTGCAAAAAACTTAAAAGAAGTTGTCCAAAACAAAATCTTTCTTTGAATATTTTTTTATATTGCCTAGTTTAAGGCATTATTAAAAAATATTCAATTACTTGCTTTATTCTGTTGCTAAAAAGCATTTATAATAATTAATTAATAGAAAAAGAAATTCAAAGAAAACAGTTTTTTATGATTATAAAAACAAAGAACTGAAGCATACTTTCAAGGGCTAAAACTTTTTATTAAGTTTTTTTTATCTTTATTTTGTTTTCCTTTAAGAAACTTTATCGAGAGTTTTAAATAGCCAAACAAGCCTTTATAATAATAAACATAGATTTTGCAAATCGCCTTTATTTAACTTTATTTACTTAAACCCTAAGGTATTCTATAAAAACTTTTTAAACCACTAACAGATTTTTTAATTAATATTTGCTTAAGTTTAGAATTAATTTTTAATTATAGTTGTACGCAAGCTTCAATGGCCAGCATTGTTTAAATGCGGAACATGGTAAAAATTAATTGAAAGTAACTGAAGCCTACTTTTAGGAAAAATTAAAAAAGAGGAAACTGAAACTTTAAAATAAAACAATGCAATAAATGTTTCCTAAAACAAAAATAATAGTTTATTTTCATTTCATTTATTACATTTCAGGGTCTATTTTAAGGGTTATTGAAGCAATTAAAACAAAGCATAGTTTTAAGGTTGTTACATTACATAAATAAATAAAAATCTTAAAAATCAAACTTTTAGAAATTCGGCCCCTTAAAATATGTTATATTTTATATTGAAAAGAACTTCAACTTACCGCTACTATTTCAGCATTTTTAGACATGGCCTTGCCTATTAGAAACTGTAAGGGAGTCATGGTTAAAATGCATACAAATGAACCAATAACCGCACTTATGCCCAATTTTAAATACAATAAATACATAACAATGCCAATCTGCAAATAAAAAGAAAAATCAATAATATTTTTAAAGCCTATTGTAAGGGTTTTATAAATATCAAAACTTTTTCGAATAAATTATTATTATTGTTGATTTTCTTTGCCCATAATAATAAATATTATTTATGAACAGCCACACTTCAATTAGATTAATGCTTAATATTACTATGCATTTTCTCTAAAGCCTAAATGTAGGCCATGATTATGATTGTGTATGTACATAAATATCAAGAGATAATTGAATTATTGACGATTAAGCAAGCAATGGCAATGATTTTAAATAAGTTAAGTTCAAACCAACAGTTTAAATTAGCCAGAAAACTTATGGCTTTTAAACAGTGATATAGAAAAGTAAAACTACAATGACTTTTTTACTTCTTACTTTTTTTTAAATAATTTTTTTAAGCATTTAGCCTAAACAACATATGATTTTCTATCAAATGCTTAAAAAATCTTAAAATGAAAAGGTGTATGTTAACTTTTTGACATGACTGTGTTTTCTATTAATACATAGAATTTATCCAAATTGTTATTGAATATGTTTTCTTAACAAATATTAAAAATTAATTGCAGTATTTACCATTATGAAATAAGAAATATTAGAAAATATTGGATTAGAAATCATAGCATAATTTTAGGTACTTAATACTGTAATTAAGTGCCTTAAATGTTATACATTTACGGTATTATTTATTGTCTAAAGACTTCATTAAATTAAAAGTGTGTAGAATAAGTTTAATAAGTTTACATTAATTGAACTTAACTAAGAAACATTAAAGTATACTTTAAGGGTCATAAGATATATTAAAACATTGCATACTTTGGAGTCGATAATATATCACAAGTGCAGTTAAAACTTATTTAAGAGACCAAATCGACTATATTAATTAGACGATTTGCATAGCATAGGGGATCGTTAATCAGGATAAAAAATATTGCATACATTTAGCTAAGAAAGAAAAACGCATTCAATAGCTTCGAGATAATCAATGAAAGAAAAGCTTTTCAAGTTCAAATATTTTTATTTTATTTTCTCCCTCTGCGTTTTGTTTACCCTTTATATTCATCTTCGTATTAAAAAATTAAAATTTTTTTTTTTTTTTGAAAAATAAAAACCCAATAAATTATTCGATAATATTTTACAATTTTAATAAATTTACATTTAATTGCAGACAGGCGAAGGATCTTTTATTTAAAATTTTTCCTTATTTTGTTTGCGAATTAAAAATATATAACCCCTGGGGAATAAATCTTTTTATTGGCCTCTGGATTTACGACGCGTTTTCCCCTGTTGCACCGATAATAAAATTTATTGGGAAAAAAAGAAACAAATTATTGTGAAGAAAATTTGTTGTAAATGTAACGAAATTGTATTTAAAAGCCATTCATTTTATATTTTAAAATAAACAACAACAGTAAGAGTAATCATACACATGGAAAAAAAGGACAAGAGGTGTCGTTAAAATCACCCAGCAGGAGATTTCTCAGTATGTAAGAAATGACAAAATCAAAATGGAAATAAGAGCTCTTTCGTGCTTTTAAAAAGGTGTCGCCAAGCGGTGTCATTTGCTTATTTCAATTTTATTTTAACCCTCAGTCAACAACACCTTGTTAAGAGGCATCATTCTAAAATAATATTTTATTTGCAGCAACAAATAATTTATGGTCCATGTCCTATTAAAGAGAGCAGCCATACAAGCAGTTATAATGGCAAACAAGGTTTGTATCCCCATGTTTTTTTTTTCACACAAAATTTATCGTATTTTATGGATTTGTTTACACAGAAAAGACGATTTTTTTTTAATTTTTAATTTTTATACAGTGGTTCACACTAAAGCATCTCAAAAACAAATAAAATATTGTTACGAAAATGAAAAATCTAGATACTGACGTTTTGCTTTTACATCGTTTGACATTAAAATTATAAACAAAAGCTACAAAAACAAAACAATGCAGTAAACAAACCTGTTTACAAATTATCGTACTGCTTAATATAACAACAAACACCAGGATAAACAAAATGGTAAACAAAAAGACAACAACAACACTACAGGAATAAATGTAAACAACAATGTCTACATTAAACAACAATGTTTACATTTATAGAGATTTCGAGAAGGTGAAGCCACGAACATTTGCCTTCAAGAACATTCATCAGACTGTTTACTATGCCATATAAAAGGCAAGGTAAGACAGGCGACTGAATTAGTGAAGTTCAGTCAGTCTTGTAAGAAGACGCGGTGTGTTTGAAGAGAATAATCCTGGTTTAAAGATCTCCGTTACATAGATCTGTCGAACAATTGTCTAATAATTGTTATTGTTTATGCAAAGGGTATAAACACAGGAATAACAAACAAAGCAATTGTTGTTGTTTACATAAAGTTGTGAACAGTGGCACACAGAATTGTGCGAATAATAAAGAATTTTAATTAAAACTAAACACAAATTAATTTTTATTTTATTTGCAATCTACGAGCTCATATTTTAAACATTTTTAAAAGGTAAAAATGTAACAATATTTAATAAACCTAACATAACTATTAACCTACACTGTTTAAACATTTTCTAAAATTTTCCTTTTAAAATAACCTGGAAACCACTGTTAATATGCAGACATTTGAGACAAGTGTACTTACTTTTAAGGGTATGGCCCAAACATAATGAGCAATCCAAAAGAAGGACATGATATTTAAAGTGTCCTCTGACATCAAATTCGTAATGGCACCAATGTCACTAAGAGCTAAAGTACATGAAAACAAAAAACAATAAGAAAAAAAAATTTATGAACCAATTAAGAAGACACAGACACACAAAATTTTATGCAAAAAATGCTGCACAATAATAGTAATCGAAATGAAAGTGAGTGATGAGATAATTTGTTCTTAAAATCAAAAGTTTTTTCAAAATTTCAACAGCATTTAGAGAATCTTGTAACTGAAAGCGATAAACGATAACGATAAATTTCATAATCTTTAAAACTGAGAAAATGACATGTTATCCCTATGCTATAGACACACTAAAGACGTTAAATTTTTAAGCCTTAAACTAGGCTTTAGTTTTTTAATACTAAAATTATTGCGCCTTAAACTAGGCTTTAGTTTTGTACTTCTTTACTTAATTTTTTAATGATTTCGAATTTTAAAAATGCGGAACTTTTGGACATATTTTAAAAGTTCGACGTGCTAACAATATAAGTTTATTCCAAGTAATGGTAGTCAGTACAGTAGAGCACAGTAGAGTCTTAGGAACCCTATCGTATAATATACAGCATTAGAAGTGTCGATTACCGTATAAATTGGAAAAAGTCCTCTGCCCTGTTATCGTTATTAGCGTTTGTGCTAGATTTCTGGCCAACACCATCCATTAGCTGCCAAAATCGATTGATTTGGCAACGAAGGACTCTAATCAAGACTTTGCCAAGAAAACGCCAATATTGTCACTATCTTTTATAGTTTAAAGCTTTCCTTATAGAAATAAACCTTCTAAATAAGCTCATAAAACATTTATAATTTGCATGGCCGTAAATAAGCCAAATAACCTTCAAGCATATTCTTACACGACCTCTTTAATTTCAAAATATTGCCTTAAAAAAACTACATTACAGGTGGAAGAAATAAATAATTTAAATTAGTTTAAGCGCCTAAAAGACGGCAACAGACAATTTAATTGTTACAAGAAAACCTACTGCAGTTCAGCAAATAAATATAAAGGAAAAATAAAGGAAAACAAATGAAGTAAAACTTATAGAAAATGAAGATTTTTTTTAAGAAATTTAAAAAAAAAATCTTTTTTGAAAGACTTTCTGCATACTTCAAAATTTCAAGGGAAAATTTACACTTTGGAAAAACAAAGAATTCCTTTTCAAATAAAAAGCCAAATAAAAATTAAATTGAGAATTTAAATCCTATTCACATAATTTCTAGAATTGCTTAATATCTCTAAAAACCCCTAAAAGTATACAATTTACTTGTAATACTGTAATACAATGCATTTCTACAATTTGCGGAAAATAAAAAACTGATTTGTAGGAAAGTTGTTGGACAATATTATCAATCAATCGATCAATGTTATCATAAATCAAATTATTTTTCAAAGAAATTTTCCAAAATCAAATATTCTAAGAATTAAACTGACAACACGTTGGCTTATTTCATTCACTATTCACAAGAGTGGTTAACAGGAATCAAATATTATTGAGAATATTTTGTAGGAAAATTATTATTATTTTGGTCTTCAAAATGTTGATTATGTTGACAACAGTGTGGCGCAAAAGTATTCACACGTATTTAGCAAGGATTCAGGGAAAAAATTCTAAAATATAAAATCATAACATTAGCCATCGAAAAGGTCGAGTAAAACGAATGGATTAAGCAATTTGGAGTATAATTCTCCTTTAAGAGAGGCCTCTGTTAGTTACCTTAATTTTGAACGGACAGTTTTACTAACTTTGGACATAAATAGTTCTCTATTTCGTATGTTTTCCTATTTTTTAAAAACAAAATTATGCATTATGCAGTGTTAAAAGGCTACATAGCATAGGCGTATGATGAATATTTGATTGATGCAAACAAATCAGTATTAAGTATACGTCATAAGCGAAAAAACCGTAAGTAATATGAATGGAAGCTAAAAATCCGCAAATCGAAACTAAAAACTAAAGACGAGATCTTTAGATCGGTTTAGATTAGGTAGCTGGCCCTCCTTAAAAGATTAGGTCCTCCTGAGGTCAGAGGTTAGTCCCATTTTGACACCTCAAATATATGTATATTACAACCAGAAATCAAACATTCTTCTACGCTTCTGAAATAAATATTTCTATTCCTTTATTTCTTAAGAGAATTCAGATAATGGCGATATAAATTAAGATGCTTAGAACACCTGCCTGTTCATAGAAAGAGCATCTTCCTCCACAGATCCTTAACTCTTGTAGAAATCATTCACATTATTTCCTATATTTTCCTTCTGTTTTATACTTCACTGTTTAAAATCCTTCTCTCTCTGTCTCTATCTCTCTCTCTCTCTCCCTCTCTCCCTCTCTCCCTCTCTCCCTCTCTTCCTCTCTCCCTCTCTCCCTCTCTCCCTCTCTGTTAGTCTATCTGTCACTCATAAAAATCCTATTTGAATAGTAAAAGCGACAATAAAATCTTTACTTTTTTTTCTTTCATTATTTTCTTCTTACACTTACAATTTTCCTGTAAATTTTGTTGGATTTTATGCTCATCCTTAGCCACATCGACATCAACATCCACAGCCATTTGCTTATTCTGGCTATTTTGGCAAATATTGCTGTTGAGCGCCTTAAGGCATGCCACATCCTTATGATTATTAATGCCAATATTACTGACATCTCTATGCAAATACTGACAATTACGTTTCACACCATCTTCAATTTTATTTCCTGCTAAAGGCTCATCATTATTATCATTATTATCATTATTGCCGGTATTGGCAGTTGTGGTTTTCGTATCGATAACACCACCACCACCGCTGTCTACATTTCGATTTTCTAACTTAATGGTGGTGGTGGTGATGTTGTTGGTGGTGCTGTTTTCATTGTTCTGAGCATCATCGTTGCCTATACAAGCTGAATTCAATAGAAGAGTTTTACGATATATTAGACCCTGCAGCGATGTTTTAATCCTTATGCCGGTCATATTGAGTATGTGTGTTGAGGCTTGGGATAAGGCACCCTGTGCCAAGGCAGCCAATAATACTAACCATGCAATTGCCCAGCCATTCGATAGTAAATCTAACCAAGACGGATAGTAAATTTGCACTTCAACATCACCATTTGCATACAAATAGGAAAGGGACATGGTGTCGGTAGTGATGGCCTCCATGTTAATGTTGTCCGGCTTGTAATCGATGATGCCATTTGCTATTTGATTATACACATCGCTAACATTATTGTTGTTGTTGTCAATATTACTATTGTTAAACCATATATTACTGTTGGAGTTTGTGCCACCAATACTGCTGCTGCTGATGCTAGAATTGTCATTTAAATTTGGCAACCATATGTTTGCAGCAGCACTTCTAATACTTCTTGCTAAACTTTCTTTGCCTTCATCTAACATGCTGGATAATAATGTTGCCGCTTTTGCTGTTGCTGTTGCTGTTGCCATTCCTAATGATGCTGGTGATTTTTCTGCAATCTCTGGGGTGGTAATTGATATATTGCCGTTGCTGCTGTTGCTGTTGCTGTTGCCTTTAGTCCTGTTCATTTGTAGTAATGCATTGCCATTGCCGTTATTGTATTGCAAAGCATACATGCTCTCAATGTATTGTACAATTTGTTGTATGGCCAGTGGTCCAATCACCGCAAATAAATCACCAAAAAATTTTAACAGGCCACCCAATGCGAACATACGCCAACTGCTTCTCAAATAGCACAGCCACAAGGAGGGCGCTCGATTGGAGTTTTTCTAAAATCGTATGCAAAAAAAAAATGGAAGAAAAAGGAAAATTTTTAATTTGAAAAAGGATTTTTTTAAACCGCAAAACTAAAGAATTTTATTAACAAAGTTAACATAAGTTGGGGAGACTACTTACGTGCCTCAAAGAAATTCTAAGAGAGTTCTTAAAAATGTAATTCGTGTCATGGCAGAGTGAAATATTTGTAACCCCTAGCGAGACTGAAGGCTATCTTCCAAGCACAAGTCTACATCATCGAAAGATGTACTCAATTGAACTTGAATACAAAGTAAAAAAAAAGCAATGCTGTCTGACTGTTTCGCCGCCATCTTAGAGCTCGCATAAATTGAATCAGCCGGCCATAGGGAATCAGTTCTACTGGATGCTAGATCATAAGGGAGTTCAAGACAGTGAGCAGACATATGGCCACCAGCCAAGCACTCATCACGAAACAGGTTAATGAGGGAGTCGTATGGGACTATCTAGTAATATGGGAATCAGCTGGACATGGGGACATAATCCCAACCTATACTGGATCCCAGATCATGTGGAAGCTCATGACAATGAGCAGATAGATGAGCCAGAAATTTTCTTTAAAATGAAAAGAAACATTTTCTCGAAAAGAAAGTTGAAAAGAAGCGAAGAGTCTTCTCAAGCCAAATTGGGATGGAGAAAATTTAAAGTTTTGCTAAGTAATTACAATAAGAAAGGATGACGGACCCTTTGACCGGGCTCTGCAGTCTCAAAGAACATTTGTTTAGGATGAGAAAGAAACACAAGAAATCCGTGTAGCATATGAAGAACTCGATCGAGTCTCGCCGCCGTTTAATTGGCGGTACAGCCTTAATTGACTACGATTGCTGACCAATGTTCAATCACGAGACTGTTGACATTAGGACGTGCGATAATATTACCCTGCAGTTGTGCATAGATGACCACGTGGATTTATGAGGGACTGTACTTTCGAGTATACATAGCAGTTTGAAGAGGAGACCCAGTAACACCTGATGCACCACACACTCTCATTGAAAAGAATCTTGAAGTGCTCAATGAACTGCAAGAAGTAAATTTTCCAGAATTTGCCAAACCTTACTGAACAGAAATATCAACACAGCTTGATCTGCTTAGCGGTCAAACCAAAATAATCACTATCGATAGTTCTCATGTCCGATTATGCCTTCAGTATGCCTTTTTTCCCTTAACCCTGATCTCTTAAACCTGTTTGTCTTTAGTCACCCTCTATTTGTTTTCAATTTTCATCGCAATTATTGGGTTTTTTTATTTATTTAATCAATAAAGTAAACAAAAGAAACAAAAACAACAAACAACATTAACTTTATTGAGCATATAATTTTTCATTATAGTTAATGCTCTTTTACTATGCCTCTCCTTTACTCGCTGTCGCTGTCTGTGTATTCGTATTATATAAAGAGCATTAATTATTCTCTCATACTTATGCAATTGAACGTGTGTTTAATTAAATTTCACTGTGTACAGGCTTTTTATTAGTTTTTTCTTTTTTTAACAAAATACCGGCTTTTTAATGTATTTATAATTAATTATGCTCAAGTATGTGTGTGTGTATGAGTGTGTATGTGTATTTGCATTATAGAATTACTGTTATGTAAAGAGAAAGAGAGAGAGCAAATTGTAGAGTTAAGCGCCAAAGAAAACATTATCAACAATTAATTTAAGAAATATTTTCCATATGAAAAGAGACACTCAAAGAGAGAGAAAGAACAAAACACACAAGTTCACCACACACAAAAAAAAAAACGGTAAACAAAAGATGGCTGCCTTTAAATAAATATTATGAGAGCATATTATTTATTGTGAGCACACATACACAGACTACGCTGTACACAGTCAGCATGCATACACACATAAGCATGCATAAGTTATTTCATTTACTTTATAACATTTGTTGGCATTATTTCATCAATAATTTCAATATTAGAGGAGAGTAAAGTTCGTTGCATTACTTTGTATTTGTCTGTGTGTGTG
Source organism: Sarcophaga caerulescens (assembly GCA_927399465.1). NCBI lineage: Eukaryota > Metazoa > Arthropoda > Insecta > Diptera > Sarcophagidae > Sarcophaga > Sarcophaga caerulescens. The sequence continues at coordinate 107,638,839 of OV656866.1, forward strand.
CGTACATTAAGATCCGTTAATTATTGTTGTTGTTGCTGTTGTTATTGCATTGCATTGTTAAATGCATTAAAATTTTAATGCTTTTGTGAATCATTTTGAATTATTGCAACCGTTTGCTTTCAAAACTGCCACACAAAGGGCGTGAATTACTACAGCTGGGCTGTCTGTTTTATTTGCTAAAAAAAATAAATAAAAATTTAATTTTAATTTTATTTCAAATACAACAATCGACGGATGCACGATGGTTGCAATATTCTTTACGTCTGATTTGTGTCATCAATGAGCAGACATCAGACTCATCAGATAAAAGATTAACGCGGTAGTACTATGGGACAATCTGGTAGTATGGCAATCAGCTGGACATGGGGACATGATATCACCCTCTACTGGATCCCAGATCATGTGGAAGCACACGACAATGAGCAAATAGATGAGCCAGAAATTTTATTTAAAGTGAAAAGGGACGTCTTCTCGGCGAAAGAGAAGTTGGAGAAAGGAGTTGGAGTTTTATTTTTTCAAAACTGTCATATAAAGTGTCATTTATTTAGTAAAATCCGAAAATCTCCTAAAGGAGTTAAAATTTTTACTACAAGAGTGGTGATTTAAACGTGGATACTTCTCGGGCATTATGGGCTAATTGTGACCATCAGTATCATTCTAATGAGCAAAGAATTGACAAGGCTACAAAAGAATTTGAAGAGACTGTAAGTGTTACAGATGTGGTAAGGCCTGTTCACCATCACAATATAAGCGCTGCCAAAATAATTACTTCTGTTTGAGAAAATGTGGCTAATACTCCGAATTTAATGTTTTCATAACAATGTTTTCAGTAATTGGGCCTGTCGTACATATTTTGCAATAGAATTTACATCTCCATGTATATAAAGTTCAACTGGCGGAACAAATCCGGTTAATCATACACATTCGTTTTAGATAGTAGAAGTATTCTCTTGAAGACTCCCAAGGCATGCTTTCGAGCAATAGAGAAGCACAGAGTGCACCTGCTGACAAAAATGATTCTACACTTGAACTCGTGTCTTACTTGATTTCCGTTGCCATAAGCTAAGCTACGATATACAGCACATTTCTGCTTGTTGACTTAATAAACTCAATTCAAGATTTCCGATATATGCGATTAGATTTGAAGACGCAAATCAAATTACGTGTATCACACACGTGTTGGAGATTGCTTCATATGCCTTATAATTAAGACTGATACAAAACGGTTCACACAGAGTACACAATACTTTATAAAAATGTATACGAAACTGGCTAAATTCTTAGTATGTGGTCCAAAAAATTACCAGTTCTTCTAGAACGTAATGCATATGCTGCCAAACAAGTGGGAGAAGAGCAACATCAAAACTCACATTTTGAAATTATACTCACCACCTTAGCTGTTTTGTAGATCAACAAAAATCTATCATAATGAGCCCGAGCCGAATCTTCCACACGCATCTGACCCAAATCCTCCAATTCTAAGGGTTCCTTATAGCCAAACCACAGTATAGGTGTGAGCCACCAAAAGCAGGCTTTTGAATAAAATGTAGCCAGTGTATGTTTGTAGCCAATTTTTTCATAATCTTCCAAATAATCAGGGCGATAGCGCTAGAAAAATAAAAAAAAATAAAGAATTTCTGTACTAAGGCGTATGATTAATATCAATTGAGAGGTGTACTTACTAAAACCGCCATAACTTTGTGATTAAAGGGAATAAAGCCAAGTTTAAATACTTTTTGAAAAGCTAACAAATAAGATTTTTAAGTATTAGGAAAAACAAAAGTCAATTCAAGGTTTTTTCCTGCGTATACAATGTCAGACTTATTGTTTGAGAATTTTTAGTTTATTAAACAATTTTTTTTTTAATAATTTGCTTGCTTATTCAATAAGTTCGTTTGGGTTTGTTGTTTTTTTCTGCCAATTATTGCTAAAAACCATTAAAATTTTCACAAGCCAAACAACAAAGCTTTATTGCAACTTTAGTTGGTTATTATAGGCAAAAAAAAAAACTCAGGGGGTTTGCCAAAGAAGGTAAATAGAAATATTTTTTTAACATTTTTGCCATTAGTTTAGTTATGTTTTCTAATCTCTCGAGGCTAAATATAACTGCCTGCCTGCTTGCCTGTATTTTTTTAGCTTTCAAAACGTCCTTCAAATCTAAAACAAAACTATGAGGAAAAGCCAACAACAACAGAAAAACAAAATGAAACAAAACTCATGCAAAAAAAAGTTGCAAATATTACATAGGAAATGTACGGTGCAATAAAGGTTCCCTAAAGGAAGTCACTGCCACCATTTTTCAAATACAAATGCTGGGTTTATTTATGTGCATTCAAAAGCGAAAAGGAAATCATAAAACAAAACTATAAAACAACAACAACAACAACGAAAAAAACTATACTAAAAATTAAAAAAATTTCAGGCTGAGTTAACGCTTCAAAAATGAAAATGTTTTCGAAAAAGTTTTGAACACAATTTGTTTGTTTTAATAAAATTTTCAAAATTTATTTATAAATTCCACATAGATTGTATGCCTTCTCTCTTTGGCCTTCTTTACTCTTTCAAAAATTTCTTTCTTTTGTTTCATACGCTTCCCTTTTAATTTGTAATGCATTAGGAAACCCTATCAAATATTTATAAATTCTGTTAAACAACAGAAAATCAGCTTTTGTTCAAGCTTCAGCTTCAAATCACTTTACATCACAGTGTACAGTGAAGAGCAAATAAATATCGTAACTATTATTATAATGTTTTCAATCTACGTTCGGGTATTCCTATAATGACTCCTCCAGTTCAGTTGCCTCGATAAAATTCTGGATGTTGTTCACATGTTTCAAAATGTTTTATTTAATGTCTTCACAGACCTTTTTAATTGTGTTAATTTCCTCTTCACTGTTTTAAGCTTCACAACACAATATCATATCGTATTTATTATTCTGATATAGATTCTCAACTCGTTACTCTCTCCTCTCTTTATTTTATATTCTCCCAAATCTTCTGTATTTTTTTACCACTTCTTCCGTTAGACATAACCTTACAATTTTGGTTAAAAATATTTGCATACATACTTGATAACTGTTGTAGCTTAACCTCTATTAATTTGTAAACATATTAAAATCTCTTGCTCTTACTCGCTCACTCTCTCTCTATAACACTCCACTGTTACAAGTCAGTATAAAATTTTCAGTTTATTTATATACTTAATAAAAATAACGGCTTTTCTTTACCTCTCTCTCTCTTGTTTCGTTTTTTTGTGTTTCTGTGTTACTAAATCTCACTAAAACTGGTGTATATTTTAGGGGGTTTTTTAAGGATTTTTTCTATGTAAGAGGGAAGAAAAGCTTTCCTACTTAACTTTTAAAATCCTTAACTTGTGATCTGTTGTTGAATACATTAAATGGAAATGATATTAAATTCTATCCCATTTTTTCTGTCTTTTTCTCCCACACATTAAGTTTGAAAAAAGGGGGTTAAAATTAAGCATTTAGTAACCAAAAATTGAAAAAACTGGCGGAATATAAGTTTTTATCAAATAACTGAATTTACTTTGGAGTATAAAGCACTGGAAAAATTTATATATGGATAAGTAATAAATAAAAAAGTACCAAAGTAAAAAAGTACCAAAAAAAAAAAAAATACCAAAGTATAAAGCACTGGAAGAATTTATATTCGAAAAAATACCAAATAAAAAAGTACCAATTTAAAAATGGATCAAAGAAAAAAGTACCAAAACTTTATCATATTTTTCAGAATTTTTGAGAAAGTTACACAAATGGAGAATTAAAAACCTTGACATTTTTCTGTCATTATATTCAAAAATAATATTGAAAAGAAAATTTACAGAAAAAAGTACCAAAATAAAAAGCACCAAAACCAAAACATTTTCTGTTCATTTTTATTTAAAAAAAATCATGTTCGCTGCAATAAAAAGTACCAAAATAAAAAGCACCAAAACCAAAACATTTTCCTCTTTTCATTTTTATTAAAAAAAATCATGTACGCTGCAATAAAAAGTACCAAAATAAAAAGCACCAAAACCAAAACATTTTCTTTTCATTTTTATTAAAAAAAAATCATGTTCGCTGCAATATAAAATACCATCAAATGTCTTTTTTCCCTTTTTTCTCTTCCCTTTTCGTTTTTCTTTAGATTACAATATTTACTCCCACTTTAAGTAACACAGTCACTCTCACTTTCTCTTTCCCTCTCTATCTATGTATCTACTGTGCCTTTAATATTATTCTTGATTTTAATTTCTCATTTTAAATCTCTGCTTCTTTTTTTTTTTTTTTTTTTTTTTTTTGTTTTGATGTAACAAATTTAAAAATATTATTGTTTACAGAGCTGTGATGTCAGGCTAATAGTTGATTTTAAATGCAAAGCATACACTCTCACGCTGTCCTATGTAATGGCATAAACAAAAAACATTTATTCACTTATTGTCCCTCTCTTTCTCTCCCGCACTCAAACTCTCTCTCTCTCTCTTAAATAAATGAAAACAATGTTAAGGAATACAAAATGCAAATGCATTTTTGCTGTTTTCTAACGGTTTACTTGATATTGTTGTTATTGTATGAATGGCTGCAGCCACTGCTTTAAAGTTACATTAACTAGTTTTATGCGATTGTTGTTGTTGTTGTTATGTTGCTGACGGTGATGGTGGTTAAAAACAAAAAAACGAATAAATTCCGGGATTTTATACAAAATAAAACAAATTTTGTTGTTGTTTTTGTTTTTATTGTAATTTTTTAGGTTTTTCTTTTACCATTTAGTGTCATTTCTTCTTGCGTCTTGCTTGCTCTCTCTCTCTGTCTCTTTGTTTATTTTTTTTTACTGTTGATCTAAAACAAATTGTTTACTTTAGTATAGTATATATAATAGTCTTTGTAGTTGTTGTTGTTGTTGTTGTGGTAATAATACTGACTGTTATATTCTATAACTAAGAAGAGCTCATCTTTTTTAAACACTCACATAAACTATTTATACACCGTTTGTTTAACAGACATTTTACTCTTACGCTCCTTGCTATCATTGCCGCTCTTGCTCTCACTGTCTCTGTAGTACACATACATACATAAATAGTCTTATTATGTTGGCTTTGGGTAGATTTTATAAGTCATCTTAGTGGAAAACTACTTTGTTATGCTTTGCTTTGCTTTCTTCCGCTATACTGTCAAGTAGATTTTATTTTTGGATTTGTTATTTTTGTTTTTTTTTTTTTTTGCCTTTAAGAGAGGAAATAAGAGATTTTATGACTTTTTTGTGTGTGTTTTGTTTGGTTCAGTTTTGTTTTGATTTGTTTTTCCTTGTTTTTTTTTTTTTTTTTGTGTGTGTTTTCTAACACAAATAAATGTTTTATTGCGGTGCAGAAAATTAAATTTTTTTTTTAAATTCTATTAATTTAATCTATTAAATAGGAATAAAAAATTTTATAAAAATCTTCATACGAAATTGACTAAAAGATCGGATTTTCTATCACATTTTTTACCTGCTAAGGAGAATAACTGTAAAACAGTAAAGATAGATTTTTTTTGTGAAATATAAGAGAACTCATTGCCTTTAACAGAAGTGGCAATGCCTTTAACAGAAGTGGCAATGCCTTTACCTTACGTGGTGGTCATTAGATCAATGGATAGTCATTCTAGAAGTTTCCAACACTCTATTCCTGAACCTGGTGTGGTTTACGGCCGTCATACAGCTAAAGTTTAATGTCGACTCCGAACGACAGATTTTTGAGCAACTTTTCAAGCAGCGTTGTCAACTATAAATTTTCAAAAAGCACCAAAGTCGTTAAAAAAAACGCGTAATTTTGACAAAAAAGCACTAAAACATTATAATATTTTTTTTAATTTTATCACCATTTTATATAATCAGTAAAAAAAAGAGTTTTTGTTTTATTTATTTGTTTATTTATTATATGATTTTTTAAAAAGTATATAATATTATTTGAGTTAAAACAAATAATTTTTTATTTCTTTTATTAGTTTTAAAAACTTTTTTTAGTTTTAACAAGTTTTTTATGTGGTTGCAAATATAATGTATTTCAAACAAAACTATGAGATCAAACTCTAATAAAACAAGTAACAAAAATTAAAATAAATAATAAAGTAAAACAAAATTTAAAAAAAAAATAATATAACAAAAATAAAAAACAAATTAAAAAAATAATATAACAAATATATAATGTATTTGAAACAAAACATTGATGTATAATATGTAACTTATAAAGAGTCGCATTTCAAAGTAATACCTTTTTGAAACGTTAAATAATCTACAGTTGACAAATTATTTTTTTTAAATTTTTGATTTGGTGTCACTGACATGAAAAGAAAAGCACTAGGCACTAACTCGAAAATTTTCCGCGTCGAAAGTTTTAAAAAGCACTAAAAACAGTGCTAAAAGCACTGAGTTGACAACGCTGTTTTCAAGGCAATTTTATTTGCTCTCAGAATTTTTGCCAAAAAAAAACCACTGTCTCTCTCTCTCTCTAATTAGCCAGCAGACTACATACTAGACTACGGCGCCTTGTTTCGTTATGAAGGGCTACCTATTCAGCCTAGAGCATGTGATTTCAAATGGATTCTTACTAATGATCGAGCAAAAGATGCTCATTGTATTGTTTTTCTAGGCATCATATTTGCTATCAAAATTATTCGAAACATGTTGAGCTTTCCAATCGAAATAACCATACACCAGTTGTCTAATATTGTAATTGTTATGCACAAACAGATTTCATTTGAAAGCAACAAAAAAAATTTCAGAGTGTTGAATAGAAATTCAAACTGTTAAAAATTTCAAAATATTTATTAACCATTTGCGAATTTTTCTCCAAAAATAAAAACAAAAAAAAAACAATCAAAAAAAGAAGTGAAAAATTCTAAAAAGGCTCACGAATTGCAAAAATTCTTTACAGAATAACTGTTACTTTCCCACTGAATAATAAGTGTGCTCTTCATAGCAAAACATTTACACACACATACATACGCACACCCCCCATTCCATAACGGAATTTAAGAAAAGAGTTGTGCTGTTTTAAAACTGCATGCCATGGTTATTTTCATAAAAAAAAAAAAAACAGTTTAAAAATGTAACAGTGTAAGCCTGTAGAAGTGGCTTAAAGATGCATAAATTCATAAAATATTTAAAGTTTTAGGTTTTTCCCTTAAGTGTTCATATTTTTTTGTTGCTTACTGTATACAATTTCCTTTCCTTTTTTGGGTTTTTTTTTTTTTGGCTCTCTACTGTTAAGTTTTAATATTTTATACGGCATAGATTGTTGCCATTTGAATTTCTCTCTTTTTTTTTCTCCCTCTCTCTTGCCCTTACCGTTATTTTACATTTACAGTGTGTGTATATTTTTATTATTGTTATTGTTATTGTTCCTTTTCTACTCACTTACATATCGTATTTGTTATTGTACCATATAAATATGGAAAATCTGAGAGCAAATAAAAACAGAACAAAAAAAAAGAAAACAGCTGATACATACCAGCCCAGTATGTGTGTGTTTTATCACAATTTTATTTTGATCATGGAGCACTTAGGGAATGAGTTCTCAACATGTAAATACAATTATACACACATTCACACATTTGTCGTTGGCAATAAACTTTTTCACAACATAACTGTGAATATTTGTGAAATTGTTGCCTGGTGTTTTTGTTATTATTTTGCTACCACTGCAGGCAATAACAGAGGAAATAAGCCAAATAACAACAGACAAAGCAATACAATTCAGCAGTTGTAGTAGTCAGTCGTAGTCTATCATAATGTCATAAGCATTTTTGGTTATATTTCTCTCTCTCATCATAATCAACACTCATCGTAACCCTCACTCGCAAAGCGTTCGTGTACTTTGTGTACAAACAAACAAACGAACGAACGCATGTATAAACACGCTCATGCATATGCAGTTTTATTTTGGGTGTTTACTACACACTGTTTAGTATTGTTAGAATCTCACTGTTTATTTTCCTTTTTTGTTTTCCTCTCTCTCACTCGGTTAGTGTTTATTTTTTTGAGGCTCTTTCAATCCCTCACTCCTCTTCAGTGTTGCCAACTTAGTGCCTTTCGCACTATTTATGGTGCTTTATGAAACGTCATACGCGTAAATTTTTCCTTATAGTGCCTCTTTACGAAAAGGCACTATTATGGTGCTTTCAGTGCTATTTGTTGATTTTTAATAGCTATTATATTGAAACTACAAAGAAAAATGTCCCAATTTTTTTAAGTGTAAAATTTACAACGCGATATGGTAGCTTACTAAAAAAACCTATGTGAAAATATTCAAACTCCTCAATGGTGATGCGGTGAATCCCATCAAGATTCCACAAGTATCTAATACTAGATGGCTATCAATTGAAAAGGCTGTTAAATGTATTTTGAATTTGTGGCTGGAACTTAAAACACATTTTAATATTCTTAAGGACAATGGGTATGTTTCACTTTTACTCAAGGATATGTACAATAATAATAACAATTTTGTATATCTCACGTATTTAAGTTCCACTTTGGGAGAGTTTCAATGGGTCAATTAAGCATTTGAAGCAAAAAATGCAGACCACGTTAAGTTGTATAATGATTTGTATAGATTGCTACAAAATCTGACTAACAAATTGATAATAAATTGTGAAAATTTTAATTATATAGAAGGTGATATAGATAGTAATTATAATGAATTTTGCTACCTTGGTTATAGTTTTGAAAAGGCCTGCAATGTATACCAAATAACAGAAACCGAAAAAAATATTATTAAACAAAAACATGTTCTTTTCACTAAACACCTTATTTATGAAATTAGAGCTAGACTTTCTAGCAATTTACAAATTTTACAAAAAGTTTCCTTATTCAGTGTCGAAAATATATTAAATACAGTATTCCCTCGATTTACGTCGTCTCGATTTACGTTGTTTCGATTAACGTCGTCAAAAATGTTGTTCCCTTCAACTTTGATTTGCGTTGTCATTCGATGTACGTCGCCTTTTTTTGGAACCAACTGTGACGTAAATCGAAAGATTACTGTAACTTTTTTAAGTTCCTTGTTAAAAACATACTACTTTGTAGTATGAGCAATATGAAATTCGATTTACGTCGTTTCGATTTCGAGGGAATACTGTAATATAAATAATGATCAGTTAATAGAATTTATAAGCAACTTTATTTAATGATGTAAATATATTATCAACAATAGAAACTTGTTTAGAAAATTTAAGGAACGCTAATTTGGAAAACAAAACTAGAACAGATCTTTTTTGGATAGAGGTTAGTGAATTTAAAGACTCGTTAGGATTAGCACAGTTTGTTCTTCGAATATTAAGCTTTCCTTACTCTAACGCAGAGGTTGAGCGAGTTTTTAGCTCCATGAATTTATCGAAAAATAAAATTCGAAACCGACTATCATTAAACTCTGTTAATTCGATTTTACACATAAAATATGGACTACGTAGATTAAATTTTTGCTGTAGTAATTATGCAATACCTTTCGAGGTGTGCAAAAATATTTCTTCAAACAAAACTTATATCAAGTCGAAGTATTATTTAAAAACAGTATTATGGCCAAACGTGGTTGAGGAGGAGTGTTTTCTTTTGTTTTGTAACTATATTTTTTTAGTTTAACCATAATATTTACTTATCAAATAAAGAATATTAAAAAAGTAAAAGTTTTATAAACGATTTTTCATACTAAAAAACGGTAGTGCATTTTTACCCGTTTTTTAATTTTTTGTGCGCGTTTTGATATACAATCGGTGGCAACACTGCTCCTCTTCATCACCATGGGTTTGTTTTGTTATTGTTTTCCAAGGGAATTGTGAGAATTTACAATGAATCCATATGTTATCAAAAACTCTTTTGCTTTAGGTTGTTGTTGTTGTTATTGTTGTTTTTTGTTTTTGTTTATTGCGTTATGTTTTATTTAAGCAGCAGTATGGGTATCAGTATCAGTTTCTAATATCACAGTCAGTGTTTCTCTTTCTTTTTTTAAGGGATTTATTTTTTTTTTTAACGCTTGTTATACCGTTATTAATGGGAATTTCATTTCTCAAGAGTAGAAATTGGGTTTTTTACAAAAATTTTGATTAAAGCAATCAAAATTGTTTTCAATTTCTTAAAATTTCTTTGAAAAAACTCACCTCTTTATACACCGTAAAACCATCAATTATCGCCAACAGTAATAGACACAATGCCGAACTGGCCTGTATAACGGATTCCAAGGTCGTAATTGAATCGTAATAAACAATTTCCGCCAATTCATAAATGCGCAAAAAGAAAATTAACACCGTTAAAGTGCTGCTTACATATAAAAATTCTGTGGAAATGAAATGAAATGGAAAAAAAAAAATTCTAAATAAAAATGCTTTTCCATGGTTGGAATGCATCACTTACCGATGGATTTTTTTATTTCGACCAAACGGTGATACCAAATTAATATGATGGTCAGCAGGCAGGCGGCCAAAGCATTGGCTAAAGTGCCAAAACCAATAACAACAACAATCTGATCCGGTTCAGTATCTATGAATGGTTGCTTGTGCTGTTGTGGCAAATTACTTTCACTTCCGTTTCCTTTATAATTGTTTTCATATCCGTTATTATCACTGTTGCCGCTGTTATTAATGCTTCCACCACTACCAGCGCCTGTATCGTTTATATCACCAGGTAAGGGCAGTAAAGCTGTGGCCAATTCTATTGTGTTAATGGCAAATAACAGCAAAGCAATGGCTGCTCGTAAATTATGAAATGTTAACAAAGTTTTATGGCACCTGTTTGCGAGAAGAATAAAACAAAACGAAAACAAAAACAAAAACAAAAAGAATACAAAAACTTTAATAAAATGTTATAAATTTTTCTTGAATGCCATTTAAAGTGTTAAAATATTTAAACAAATTCAAATTAATTAATTGTTAAAGCGTTTACAACAACCCATACCTTAGACATTTTTTGTTAACTTCTAGAACTAAATGCTAAATGCTCCTCTTTTGTTTTATAACATCTACAGTAACTATCGCATTATCCTTACGTTACCCATCTGGGAAAATATAATTTCCGTAGCAATTATGCATTATTATGCCTACTACTCCTACAACAATGCATTTATACTCCGGTTATGATACTTCATATTTATTATTCTGCTCATAAACCCTAAACAATGCAGTTATCACAGCCTTAAAGTATGCAGCATAAGTAATTAGATTATCTGTCTGGTAAGAGAGAAAGGCTGTTAAACAGTACATTGCCACATAAATCCCCATTAAGCAGGTGTATTTAGGTAAATTAGTCCAATTCAAGATAAAAGCTCATACCTTTGGCTTGCAATTATAAAAAGATTCATTTAAAAATTTTAAATACAAGAAAAGTTGTAAAGGAATTACGAAAGTAATCTCAGTATTGATATTAATCATACGCCTTGAGTAAGGAAAATTTTTCGAGTTAAAAATAGGAACAAAAATTGTATTAAATACGAAATATTTTTACTCAATGAAATCACTGAAAGATAAAGCCGTTCAGAACACAGCAAATACGCTGTATTTTATACAATTTCTTTGAAAAACCATCAAGGCAGTTCTGTTAATGCGAATCATAAGAAAATCTGTGTGAAATCCGTTTATTTACTTCCGATGTCTATGTTATACCACGTCTCTGGAAGGTCAATTGTAGAACAACAACGAAAAAATAATGAAAATCCTTGAGTGCGATGGAGAAGGAAGCTCTAATTATAGAATAAATTTCAGTAGATAACTTATCGATAACTAAACGTACGTACGAACGTAATAGGCATTAAAACCCTTTAGTCAGGATTACGACCTAGCTCCTCTTATCGATAACTAACCACATTACTTTATTAGCCCTTACAACTCTTTAATAAGCATTACGATTTAGCTTTCCATAGATAAATATTTAATTTTATAAAAAATTAACAATTTCTCTTGTACATTTCGATGACAAGGTCATAAAACTGTTGCCCAGTGGTTTCTTACTTTTGATTTTTTGTTTTTAATTTTTTTTAACCATTTTCTGTTGTTTTATGGTTTATCTTTAACTCTTCTAAACCATTAAACTTTCACTACCAAAAAAAAAAAAAAACTTTCACTACCTTCAGAAAAAACCGTTTCTAAAACCAATGAATAGCATGGAAGAAGACAAAAAAAAACAGCGCCATAAAGTATGCAAAACATATCAATTATTTAAAATGCCTTGTTTGCTAACCATAAAAAACCAGAGTGAAAAAGAGAAAATAAAATTGACAAGTAAAAAATCGGCAAGGCAAAGAAGAAAACTAAACAAAAAAAGGAAAAAAGAAGAAGAAAAACAATAATTAATACCTTTACTAACACAAACACACTCTAAAACTGATTTCTTTTTTAAATTCGTTTTGCTTGCATCGATACATCAGGTTTGTTTGGTTAGAAGATAGAGAGAAAGAAATAGTAAATGAATTTTTATACTAAAATACGCCTGATAGTATGCAACAGTAATAAATATTTTTTTTGTTAGCATCCAAAATGTACGGCAGCAATTTTTTCACACCATTTACGTACAAAATTCTTGATATAACATGTAAGTCTTTGTTTTTGTTGTTGTTTCTCTCTCTCTCTCTCTCTCTTTTCTCTCTTTATAACATTTCATTTTTATTTTGTTGGTTCTTTGTTGTATTTTTGTAAACATTTTAAATTCTGCAGCATTTTTTTTTTTGCATTAAAAATAAAGCGTAAGAGAAAAATATTTTAAATATTTGTCATACATAGGTAGAGTGATAAGTTTTAGGTAGTTTTAAAATGTAGTTTTTAAACGAATTTAAGCCGCTAAGGCTAACTCTACATGTTTTAAGGAAAATCAGATGATTTGAAACTTCACTGCATACTTAAGGGAGCAATAGATCGAAAATTCCACAAAGTATAGGGGATACTTACTCAAGGCTTTATATATTGGGTCCACAGTATGAGCGTTAAGGATAATTAACACTTCAGAATGGCAAACCATGGTAATCAACTGAGCACTGTAGTAGGAAAGAAAGAGCAGAAAAATTGAAATTTCACTGCGTACTTAAGGGAGACATGGAACAGAAAGATATCAACAGTGCATAGGTCTTTTATTACGCCCGCATACTATCACCCTTGGCGATGAGAATCGGCAAACCGTTGAAATCAACTGAGCACTGTAGTAGGAAAGAAATAGCAGAAAAGTTTAAATTTCACTGCATACTTAAGGGCGACTTAAATAGCCAGACAGACAGGTCTTTTAATACGCCCTCATACTATCACCCTTGGCGAGGAGAATATTTAACACGTCATTGCAAATCATAGAAATCAGCATTTGGCCAAAGAAAGGGCAGATCAGTTGAAACTTCATAGCATACTTAAGGGATACAGAGAGCAGAAAAATCCCAAAAGTGTAGAGAATACCCGTGGAATCTGCCTTAAAAATAATTCAAATTTTTATCTCTTGCCTCGCATGGGTTATTGTTTCTACAAACAGTTGTAGTCCTTAGTCCTTTTGTACAACACAGTGTGTTGATTTGCGAATAGCCAGCAGTTCTTTTGTTTTATTTTCGGTCAATACAGAGCACTGGGAGATTATCAGTTACAATGGTAACGATTTTTTGCCCATGTTTTCTTTATTGTTTTTGTTTTGTTTTTTTTGCCGTCGAACCAATTTTCATATGCTCGATACCACGATAACATAACTAAAAAGAATTGCATGAGAGAAAAAAAGACAGAAAGAGAGAGGGACAGAGAATAATTCATTATATTTTCGTCAATATATTGGCACACATGAGTGCCATTGTAAATGTATATGTGTATGCGTGTATGTGTGTTTGTGTAGTATGGAAAACAATGAACTCCATTTGTTTTGGCAGACGGTTATTACTCCTAAAAATATACTCGACTTTCGGCGTAAATAAAAAACAAACAAGCAGCACCAGCATTGTTTAAGCAAATAGGGGTTACTTTTCTTCCTTTTTTTTTAGGTCCTATCCTTTTGCTGAATAAATTTTATCGATACTTTTTTTTATAATTTTTTCTCAGTGTTTTTTTATACCAATTTATTCTCCTGATGAATACAAAATACGGCCTATAAATGCCGGCCATTTACATACGTTAACAAAAAGAAAAACTCTTTCAATGTTTCGTTGCTTTTCTTTTATGTTTTTTTTTTAATTACTTTAAAAATCTTAAGGGCAAATTGCATAAATATTTAATTTAAAATTTTTCTTTCTTTGTGTTTTCTTTTTTTTTAGAAAAGTTTAAATTTTTTTCTTTCATTAAAGCATCTCCCTAAGTTGCGAGGAGAGCCGGAATGTTAATTTCGAGTAGAGGAGAATAATATTTTTGGAAACTGAATGGTGCTGTGTGTGCATCTATTCGGAGACGGCTGGCATAACTGGCGACCTGATAGCCAAGTAGCTGTCAGGCCACTACATTGTGATATTTCTATCTTTTAAACTGTCTACGGGTGCCGCAAAGCTCTAAACGAGATGGTAGAGCCATACAATGTTCAATTTATATGGGTTACTTGACATAGTGGTAATACAGACAACTCCAGAGTACAGTAATTGGCCAGATATGGTGCAACCATTAAACTTTCGGATAAGTCCTCTCTCTTGGTAATCCCATTAAGGACCTGCTAACTCAGAACTGCGGATACTGTAATGCATTTCGTTCCTTAAAGATGCATTCGTATACAAATAAGATGCCGTAGCGAATCTGGCAAAGGTTAAATGAAAATCGCACTGAAAGTCTACTCCAATTCCAAAGGAGCACACTAAACATAGTTATCGTAGTCTCTACGATGGGCCTTGCATTTCCGGCTGTCATGCAAAACGCATTGGTGTTGGCCATAAACATAACATTTGATGGAGCTTTGGAGACTAGGAAAAGGAAGAAACTCTTCTTCACCTGTTGGATGCACGCCTATCTTAATGACTCCCTCAGGCTAAAATGCCCACCAAACAGTTACTTATTCTGGCTTTTCCACAATCACTAATGAGTTCTTCGAACCTCATATGCTATACATATTTTTGCTTTAGCACCCAATCAACATATCTATGGCGTTGCAAACTGGTAGCTGTTGCATAAGTAAGACTTTATACGGATGGACGAGAAAAATCCAGCTGTCATACATAGTCTAACAAGCCGTAAAATATATCCAATTGCTGAAAGCACTATCAAATCCACAAATTTCGCTTATCTGTCACACTTTCGCTAAAAGAAATGATATTTTCCGTAGGGCGTTCATGCCAATAATGCAGACACCTGATCCCGTCTGTAAAGCTTTCAGTGTCTTTTAAATTCTTAACAATCTTGCCAATTTCTTATATTCTATTATGACTACCATAATTTCCCCGTAAGGCTGAAAAAGTGTCCACGTGGAATATTTGTATGCCTTCTTCGTTAGTCAAACAATCCATATTCTTAAATGGAAAATCTTAAGCAAATAGAAGATACTTAGCAGTCATGCTAAACAGATACTTTTGAAACCATTTTTCTTCAAAAAAATTCTTGTGTAGAATTTTTTTAAATTAAATAATATTTTAAGTGTCAATCTTTTATTGGAATCATATAACAAATTTTAATTAATTTTAATTTACCACTTTAACAATTGGGCCATTCATTCACAGAATTCGAATAAAAAAAAGCACACTTAAGAGGAAGCAATTTTTTTCTACACACTATAGAAAAGATTTTGTTGTTGCTTAAAGAGCTTAAAGAGGAAATACTCAGCCATTAAAATATACCAGACATTATTATTTTTGGTGTATTGACGGCTCTTCAAAGTAAATGAGTTGGTGTTTGTATGTGTAACACACTTACCTAAAACAACAACAACAATAATACTTTCGAATAAAAGTCAACTCTATGAAATATTACTTCCTTTACAAAACTCAATAAATAAAGGAAGGAGATCAATTACACTCAAATTACTCAAAACACTTGAGCAAACACTATTAAATACTCTGTACAACAATAACAACAAAATAAAATAAATTAAAACAAAACAATACAAGAGCAATAGCAATAGCTATGGCAATTAAAAACACAAAGAGGCAGACTAAAGACATACACAGAGAGAGGGAGCGATAGAGAGAGAAGAACAAAAACTGTTTTAAAATACTCGGCACAATTGTATATCGTGCGAAGAGAGCATGAGGTCGTGCGTAATGTGTAATATTAATGGCTGTTATTAATGCAACAAACAATAATAAATAATAACGGAAAACGAAAGAAAACAAAACACAAAACAGTATGTGAGTGTATGTGTATATGTACTATACATGTGCACTTTATAATTTAACATGTCTACCAGAGTTACACGTGCATTTTCAAGTATGTACATGTTTAAGTAGTTTTTTTTTATATGTATTTACAGTTATGTATTGTTGTTGTTTTTATTTTATTAAAGCTGCATTAATGCAACATATTGTAGTAATAAATAAAAACAAATACGCAATATTTTCTGTTTTTTTTTTTTTTTTGTGTTAATTTTTATTACACGTCTGGTAATAAAAATAATAATAATGAATAGGATGATAATGATAATAGCATTGGTCTCAGTATTATGCCATACACCACGTAAAACACCTCTAACCAACACTAATAACACACACAAACGTAAATACTATACTAATACAACATTTTTATACGCATATCTGTATTTACAACATATTCGCTGTGTGTGTAAAATTGTTCTTTGGCTGAAACTAATGAATGAATGAATAGGTTGGATGAGATCGAAAGTGTTCATATAAAAATAATTATTACACATGTTAACGTAGGCAATTGAGACACACATTTGGTAACGTAAAGTGCATATGACGGCAGAGATGTAAAGGTATGAAATGTTAAAAATTAATTTCGAATAAAATTTTGAAAAAAATGGAAAAATTTAGAGAAAAAGAAATTAAATTAATAAATTAAATAACATAAAGTGCCTGTTAATCTGTGGACTGTATTTAAAGCTGTGGGGAGTTATGGCGGCTCCTTGGAACCAAAATTTGGCACAGATTTCTGCCAAACAAAGGGAAAGTTATCAAAAAATAAATGGTCCCAAATAAAGAATAAAAAACAAGCAACACTTTCCTTTTTTTGTTTATTTATTCCTTTTGTACACTATGTTTTATTCACAATATTTTTTTTTCTTTATTCCAATTTTTAATTCACTTTTTTGTTTTAAATTAGATAATTTAACTATTGTTAGCAAACTAAATAATGGCCGAATGCCTCCAATAAATTTATTTTTTTTTTTTTTTTCGAACGTCCCCGGCCACACACTAACCCACCCTCACCCGACCGCGGAGGGCTCGTCTCCATTACGTAGGGACACGTACACACTACAGTCCGGACTGTAGCGGGTAAAGGAAAAGTAATGGCAACGGGAACATAAAACAGCTACAGAACTTAATCACAAGCTGAATAAAGTAACAATAAACTACGCAAGACAAGAACGAAAATACATTTTTATATAATAATTTACAAATTAATGCTAGCATATAAGCTACGTTTAATGTTACAAACATTACAATTAAAATCAATAAAATCATAATATAAATTAAAATCATTACATAATCTACGAAAAGGAAAATTAGCTCCATAGTTCGTTCTATAGAAATAGAAATAAAAACAACAATTTAAAAGTTATTGATCCTTAAGGATCCAACCAACGAATGAATAAACAGAAAAATTATACAGACTAAAGGCCTAAAATTACATTAAACTACATTATAATGTTAAAGAACAGAAAGCTTAAATATAATATATAGCGCCCTCTGTTGATAACTTTCCATCATTCAAACAATCCTGTTTATGTCACCAAGCATGGGAAGTGTGGATCGTCAGACATAAACAGTGCCCATTTGCAGAATTTTGTGGTATGAAGAGGTATAGATTACTAAACGTTAACACTTAGTGGTTTCATATTCTAAAAGCACCAAGTTTTGTTTAAAAAATTTAACGTGAAGAGTAGAAGTGAATATAAGTTGAAACACTATCAGGTTAACCATTTAGAGGTTACAAAATCTTTGGTCTGGCATGTCTATCTTTCATCTGAAGTGTCATTTATTTAGTGAAGGGTTTGCCATTTACGAATATGGTTTATTTAACAACCGAAGAACACATAAAAATATTGAAAACTGACCATAAAAATGGTGTCCACTTTTCGATGGTCACTTATTGGTCTCCTAGACAAGCAAAATTATTGCATATGGAGGTTGAAAATTGCAAATTTTCATTTCATTGGGAAAAAGTGACGTGGTTGTGCGAACTTGGAGCATATTTTTTTGAAAATTACACTGGAAGAACTGTTACCGTAGGTTCAGAACGCTTTGGTGACGGGGTTGTGCAAACTTGGAGCATATTTTTTTTTAAATTACACTGGAAGAACTGTTACCGTAGGTTCAGAACGCTATGGCCTAATAATAATTGACAGTTTTTTCCCTGCAATTCAAGATGAGCAAGATATGTTGTGATGCTAGCCGGAGAACCCAACCGAGTTTGGTTATATTGCATGAGAAGTTTCCAAAATGAAAGATTTTGCATTTTGACGCCTTCAATTGGCCACCAAGATCATAACATAAGCCGTGTTCCTAGCATTGGAGCATTTGAAAACTAATAGCCGACAAGACATTGTTGAGTTATAGCCCCTAAATCTGTGGAGAAACATTTTTTATTGCTTCAACCATTTCCTTTTAAAAATCGGTTTTTCTAAATCAAATGAATTCATACCTTTAAATACCTGATCACATTAATGACTGAAGCCTTCAAAAAGTTGAAAAAAAATTCTGCAGCATAAAAATCATTTCTTTTAATTTACTCCCCATTATTTTGGAATATCTATTAAATTTCAAAAAGTTTAGAAAAGAAAACTACTTTTGAACATTTGTTTTCTGCACTAAAAACAAATTTAAAGCAACTGGGTATGAGTTTTTTTTTATTTTTGAATATAAATTTTATTTTTATGAGAAAAACAAAACGAAAAATATTTTCAAATTTAGAAAAAATTTCGTTATCATTTGAAAAATTTAAAGGCCAATTAGAATTTTGATATGTCTGCTGAAAACATGTAAACTTTAACACTTTTTATTGGATTTCATTTCATTTTATTTTTTATGGCATTTTTTTTTTTTGGTTTTTATTAAAGCTTCTGCATTTTTATGGCATTTTTCTTAATGCGGGACTATTTTATGGCCTGGCGCAACTGGTGGCTGCTGCATATTGGTTTTTAGTGTGAAGAATATGGTGCCTTAAAGTGTTTGTTTGTTGGCAATAAAATGTTTTTTGTGCGTGGATTTCTTAAATTCATTAATAAAGTGTAAGAAATGTTGTAAAATAAGAAAAATAAATAAAAGCAACAAAACAAATAAATATTTTGTAATGAAAACTTTATAGGAAAATGATAATTTATATTCTTAGAGCTTTAAAAAATCTCCACAATAATATTTATTGAACATCGTTACGGCAATATCGAATGCATTTCCTTTTCCAAAACGATTTTTTTAATTGATTCCAGAATTCTAGGGCTATTCTTTAAATTTATTTTTAAGGATATATTTACAGAAGCTTGTAGCACATCACATAGTATCAATAAACATTTATTATTTGGCTTAAAAGATGAGAGGCCGTTTGAATTAAACCCCAGTTCAGACATCTCAAACAAAACTATGATTTCCTGCCAGCACTCTTCTGGCAATAACTCTGGAAGTAAATAAAATGGACTTTAAAACATGAATTTTGATTTTGTAACCCTCAGACCATTGATATATTGTTTATCCCCGTCGCACACTTAGTACATAAAGAAACCTGTTCAGCTCCTTCAATGGGAGTACCAGAATATTCTGTTCACCCTGCAAGCATGAATGTAGCAATCTGTATGTCCTATGCCCCTTATGAACTTGGTTTGTATTGTGTAATATATTTTAAACATAGTGATGACCTTTGAACTTTTAAATCTTAAAAATGTTTTATTACGTTTTCACCTTTTTTTCAAATATGAGCTCTGACATTGCAAATAAAATAAAAATAATTTTGTGTTTAGTTTTAATTAAAATTCTTTATTATTCGCACAATTCTGTGTGCCACTGTTCACAACTTGATGTAAGCAACAACATTTGCTTTGTTTGTTATTCCTTTGTTTACACCCTTTGCATAAACAATAACAATTACTAGACAATTATACGACAGATCTTTGCAGCGGAGATCTTCAAACGACGATTACTCCCTTCAAACGCAACGCGTCTTCACACAAGACTGATTGCACTTTTACTAACTCAGTTGCCTGCTTTTCCTTGCTTTTTATATGGCAACGATTACTCCCTTCAAAAGCATCGCGTCTTCACACAAAACTGATTGCACTTTTATTAACTCAGTTGCCTGCTTTGCCTTGCTTTTTATATGGCAACGTAAACAGTCTGATGCAGTGGTGTTGTGTTAATTTTTTTTTACCGGAACGCGTATATATAATTATATAGACAGGACCGATCCTGGGTAGCCGGCCGCTCTATGCGGTCTCATGTCCCAAATTTAACGACGGGGGTGATTTTCCATGATAATCCTGGTGGCGGTGTTTTTTTTAGGTCTCATGTCCCAAATTTGACGACGGGGGAAGGGAGATTTCCCACAATTTTCGCCCGTCGCCAGGCAATTCTCGTTATCAGAAATCATCTTTAGTTCCGGAACGTTTTCCTGTCCAAAAAGGAAATACCGGAACGACGTACACACCACTGGTCTGATGAATGATCTTGAAGGCGAATGTTCATGACTTTGCGTTCTCGATATCTCTATATGTAAATGTAACATCGTTGTTTCCATTTATTATTGGTGTTTATGTATTTTGTTTATATTTATTCTTGTAGTGTTGTTTGTGGGTTTTTGTTTACCTGTTTACCATTTTTTATGCTATTGTTTGTTGTTATATTAAGCAGCACTATAATTTGTAAACGGGTTTGTTTACTGCATTGTTTTTGTAGCTTTTGTTTATAATTTTAATGTTAAGCGATGTAAAAACAAAACACTAGTATCTAGATTCTTTATTTTCGTAACAGTATTTTTTTTTTTTTTTGGGTTTAATTTCTCTAGGTAAAGTTTGATATAAGCTTGGTTTGGAAGGAAAATGGAATATTCGTAAGGGAATACGAATACAGCAATGAATATTTTTTTACCGCCATAAAGTTTTTATTGTACTATAGGCCATCAAGTTTTTCCCTAAATGACCCATAGTGCACTTTAATTTTTTATTTCCATACTATGTATTTCAAATCATTGTTGTCACTTGTTGCTTTTCGAAATATTTTTCTTTCTTTTTTTTTATTTAATTTGTAAATAGAAAATTTCCCGGAAAACTCCATACAATGTTGCACAATTTGTTGTGCCTTTTAAATTAATTAAATGGGAAAGCAACACAGCAGGTCTTCTCATAATAATTATACCGACAAGAAGCAGGAAAAAAAACAGGAAAAAAACAGAAAAAACACATCAAGGAAAAGAAAAAATAGAAAACAGTTTTCAAACATATTTATTTTGAAAACTAAAGAGATTTGTAAATATTTTGATAATTTTAAATAAAAATAATAAATAAAAGATGAAATTAAATTGGGCATCAAGGCATTTAAAAGGCTTTAAAAGGGCAATGCAGCACGGCGAGCATTAAGGAATAGGCCTCCATTTAAAAGATTTATTGCTTTCCATTACACACTATTAACTGAATTTTTAGTTCAGTTCTAAATTAAGTGCCGAAAATAATTTATTTACTCTAAACACTTTCCAAAAATGTCATCAATAATGGACTGACATGCATTAAACCCGCTTCCTAACGAGACACCATCGCCATCGCCATCACCATGAACAAAGGCATAGACAGTAGGAGTAGAGAAGGAGAAGTAGAGAGAAGGAAAGAGATTAATTAATAGAAATTCATGAATAATGATGATAAAGTTTATGAACGACAGACACGTACATATCTTATCGTTACCACAAACACAACCACCGCCACCACCACCAGATAACACAACACATCTTTAAGATTTCATTTAATGTTTATCAATCAAAAACATGATAATAATGATAATGAATCATAATAATTATGATGACAATAATAATGTTTATTGGCAAGCAAACATTCAAGCATAATTAATAGAACGTCAGCAAGTTAATCGTCATTAATTTTCCATAGAACCAAATATTTTTGATTCAAATAAGGAAAACAGAATGACAGCGATAGCGCTAACAACATAAGATAAATAAATACGTGCAGCACTTCACAACGAAGAAATGAAGGGAAAGTATGAATAATTAAATCTGAAACTAAATAATCTATTCAGGGACAAGCAATATGATTTCTGTTGACTTTTTTATTCATGATCTTTTGCGGAATGATTAGAGGCAGCATGGTAAATAGCTAGGCAGATCAATAAAGGAATATACTGGCATCTGGTAAATCTGCATGCACAATACCTCTTATGTATAAGATTGTGGTTTTAAAAAATACACGTTCCTAATGGCAAAGAACTAACATGGAGAGACAAGGTTGCCTAGAACACATCCATCTCTCATACACTAGATTCAGAATTCTAGAATCCTCCATCCTCACTATGTGACCACGCCATTTCTACTGCTACTGAATTGCAATTCGTTCTTTAAATTCCACAGCAAATCTGGTAAAGGATCGATCGAAACCGCACTAAAAGTCTGCTCCGATTCCAAAGGGGAACGCTAAACATAGATGTCGGGGTCTCTACTGGGCATTGCAATATCGGTACTCATGCAAAACGCTTTTGTGTTCGACATATACATACCTTTTGATGGAGCTTTGGAGGCCAGGAAAAGAAAAAAGGCATATAAACTCCCGGGCCTGTCAAGGACGGACATTGGAAGTAATCTGAATGGCTCCATCAGCCGTTATGAATGGTACCAATGTTTGGTGATTTGTAGGCCACACATGACATAAGTGTATCTATCCTCTTGGATAACAGCAACCTTTACTGCCTTCCTTAACAGACTTTTAACGATACCTCAGCGGAAACTATTGTGCAATTCACATAAGCCGTTGTATCGTTGTATTGAGTGTATTGTTGGACGATTATACAACAGTGTATGATTGTTGTTGATAATTTTCATGTAAAAATCCGATACACTTATACACATTTTTTTCATATGTTTTTCAAAAGTTGTGTTGGTTTCGTGCTGTCAAATTGTGTGAATGTCAAAAAAATACATTTGGAATACGAAATACACAATACAGCATAGCATTGAGCGTTCACAAACAACCAAGTGTATTCAATACAACATACACGATACAAAGTCATGTGAATTGCCCATATATAAGATTGTGGTAGACACCATTTTAAAAAGTATACGTTCCTAATAGCAAGGGACTAATAAGGAGACTGCGAGGTAGACCAAATACCCTGGATTACACAAGTAAATTTTTAGAGGCAGGTTCCCAATTCTGGCAAAAGTAGGCTACTAACGTACCAAGTTCCCCTACCTTACAATTGCAACGCAAGTTATTGACACATACAGGCATACATAATTGGTCATTACAACCCTTTAGTTATGATTACGACCTAGCTTCTCATATCACAGATGTTGTGTGCGTTAATTTTATACATGAGTGGCGGGGCCTACAGTTTAAAGTCGATTCCGAATGATGGATTTTTTTGAGAAACTGTTCATGGCAATTTTATTTTTACACTCAGAGTTTTTGCCAGAAATCTGCTGAGAGGTTAGGTTAGTTTAGGTTAGAGTGGTAGCCTTGCAGCCCGTTGTGATGCCACAGATGAACGCAGTCTCTGTACTGACCAAGTTCTCCAAAGCAGGGGATAAGACATCAGCGCAAGGGCTGCACTTGCTAAGAGAAAGTCCCCGAAAAAATATTCTTTTCATATTTTCGTTTTTATGTCTGACCTGGGGTTCAAACCGAGGCCTCACGTCTAATAAAAAAACACACTACCTACTAGATTACGGCGACTGCCGCAAAATATTGACAATCATTGTAGAAAACTAAACACTCATTTCTCATACACTAGATTCAGAATTCTAGAATCCTCCATCCTCACTATGTGACCACGCCATTTCTGTCCATAGACACTACTTCCTTGCTTCTTCTACTCACAAGTTTTTTTTTTTTTTTTTTTTGTTTGTTCCAACACAAAAAATATTTTATAAAAATAAAATTTAAAACAAAAAAAAAATATTTTTTATCACTTGCAGTTTAACGCTTTCATTGTGTTTTATTTCACATCATTAACTGGACACATTATCAAACAAATTTAAATGATGGCAGCAGCAGCATCTTGATGAGACATATAAATAAAAATAAATTCTTGTTTCCATATTTATTTGTTTATTTTTATTCTTGTCTTGTTTTATAAAAGCAAAAAAATTTAAATTTTATTTATGACCAGAGTTCGTCTTTCTTTTCTTCAGTATTTTTTTTCCTGTGTGTGTGTGTTTTCTTAATAATCGATGGCATTCATATGGCATTTTGGGGGAATTCCTTTTACGAGACACTTAAAGGCATCACATGTGATCATAATATTTTATTTTTCTGCTCTTTTTTAATTTAATTTTAAATGAGTTTTTTCACTTGTTTCCATAGAATACATTTTTTTTTATTGTTTAAATATCTTCCTTTAATAATTCTGTTTCATTTGTTCATCAGTTGGCCCCTTTTGTTTATAAAATTTTATTTGTTGTTATTAAATGTGTGCTAAATTTAAATTATTTCTTCATTTCATTTCAATTCATTTCCAAAATGTTTGTTTATTTAATGAAAATTTGAAAAAATTTTTTTTTTTTGTAATTTCAGTGGAAATTTGTTTAATTTCATGGGGATTTTTGTGAATCAAACAAATAAAATTCACTCACTACGGTTGTTAGAGTTTTGGTTGTTGGAAATCAAAAATATTAGGTGTAGTAAAGAGAAATCTAAATACAAGGCTGTCTGCTGTCTACAACTCAATCATTTGCTCAGGAATAGGCAACGTATTTTCGGCAGGACTCTGTTTGCAAAGCTCTAACTCTTTAAATTAATAGCTCTTTAAACTGTGCTATTAAGTCAAAATAATTGAAATATAAGCTGTGAGGAGAACAGGCAATTTTCTCGTCAAATTGGTGCAATTCAGTGGTGTTGTGCTAATTTTTTTACCGGAATGCGTATATATATAGACCGCTCTGTGCGGTCTCATGTCCCAAATTTAACGACTTGGGTGATTTTCCATGATAATCCTGGCGGTGGCGTTTTTTTAGTTCTCATGTCCCAAATTTGACGATGGGGTGATTCTCTTGATAGCAACAGTTAAATTTAAATGCGGCCGAAAGGGTTAAAAAATGCTTTTAAATACTCAAATTCTTAAGTAGTAATTAGTTCGGTTTCACGTATTTGTTTCGGTTCGGGTCGAGTTCCGGTTCAGCAGAAAAAAACGTTCCGGACTCCGGTTCACGGTTCGGAAAAACAAGCCGGTTCGTTCCGGTTTTTGTTCGGGTTCGGTTCAAACCCTTGTTTATAAAAATACATATAAAAATTCGTCAAAAATTAGAAAAAAAAAATCAGCAATTCTTTTTAATTTTCTTTTTTTTTTTCAAAACGTCAGCCAATTCTCGTTATCAGAAATCATCTTTAGTTCCGGAACGCGTTCCTGTCCAAAACGGAAGTACCGGAACGAAGTTCCGGAGCGTTCCGGCTCGACAGCACCACTGGTGCAATTATCTATGCATTGTTACAGAATAATCTGTAGAATGGCATAGTGCTCAGCGTCTAGTGTTCATCGTTCAGCATCTGTTGTACTGAAGAACAGAACAGAACAGAACAGAACATCGAACATAGTCACGCCAAACCGTAGGAACGAACACCAAATATGTCTGACGAGTTTTGAGCAGATTTGGCAAACCCGAATGGGGGGATATAAAACACTGCAACAACTGGATCTACAATGTCGACTAGATCTGCAAAGACGTTTTGAGTATAGTGTTCTGGACGATCTTTTGACGTAATTCTGAATCGATTGTTTTGAGAGGACTACACCGTTGTACACCGCAGTTTTAGGCCTTGTTAAAATAGGTTTCTTCTTTGGAAATATTGAGGAAGGGTTAGTAGATTGAACTGAAGAGTAACAAGATCCTTATGGCCAAAGCTCAATCCTGTAAGTACAAAATTAGTCTGAAGCATGAGTAGGAGAAAGTTAAAAGTCTTAACGAACACAGAATCAACAGCAGTAAGTTATACCTGATTTCAGCATCCTTGTCTGCAAGTACGTCAATTCAGTGAGGAACTGGTAGGCCGGAAGGGCCTTATGCTTTGTGATCTAATATCGTTTTTGAACGGGATTAACTGGCTTTCCATTTCTTTTTTTTTTTCTTCATTTTTCTTCTTTTCCTCATTTTTTTTCTTTCTCTTCCACTGTCAATATCTGATTCTGTTTTCTGTTCTATTTTATTCCCTCGTATTTCTTTTTTTCCCTCTTTTACACAATGGACCGAGTAAAGTCGTGCCAATGCTAATACAAAAATAGTACGTTACTCTTCCTAACCTAATCTAACTTAGACTATGGCCCGTCTTGTCTATAATCGCGTTTGATTTTAAAAGTTTTTTCCAATTTTAAACGATGATCTCGTATGTAATTAATGTTATCATCTTTTAGAAATCGAATTTTTTCTTAAAGTATCGTTATAAACAAAATAAAATCAATTTGAAATCAACTCAGTCGATCACTGGAACATTGAAGGACTTTGTTTTTATTTATTTAAACAGGTAATGGAGGTTTCCTTTCATGGAATTAAAAAATCAAAATCGTTTACTTACTTAAAACGAAATTTCAGCAACATATAGATGATAATGAAAAATAGCAGCATGGCTGCCATAACAGTAGCTTCCCATTTGACGTTGGTTATGCTACAAATATCAGTGCCCAGCTGTTCATAAATCGTTTCCTCTTTACTATTCTCACAGTATATTGTTATACCCATGATTAAAACTTTCTTTAACTATTGGTAACTATAATTTTCTTTTTTAATTTTAATATTATTTTTTCCTTTTTTTTTTTGGTTTAAATTTTCATTTTTGAATTTTTCTTTTAAATTTTTTTCCTTTTTTTTCAATATTTCAAGAACATCAGATTTAAAAGCGCAAAATCAATATTTTTCAACACCACTGGCAATTTATGGAATTTGTTTATAAATGATCTTTCAAATAAATATTCCAAAATTCTAAAATAAAACTTTCCATATAACCGCTACAAATGCACACAAGAAAAAAAAAACACAGAAATTAAAATAAAAGATTACACTATGCGACAAAATAAAAAAAATTAAATACACCCGGCTAATGACATAGTGTAGGTTGTGAGTTTTGTTGAGTAGATCTCAAAAATACCTTTTTTATATTTCTCGAACCCTGCAAACTTGTTTTATTTGACAAAAACTGTTTTTTTTTTAGACTTTACGCGCAAATTTCTGTATTACTCAAACATTTCTGACCCGATTTCCAAAATTCAAAAAATCTTGTTGGAGAGAGAAGAGATGGAGCTTTAAAAGGGTATACATATATCTATTATTTGACTTAATATTCTATGAGTTTTGATGAGGTAAACTTGGAAAATGTGAATTTTTTTCATATTTTTTCAAGTTTGTCCATTCATGGTAGCAAACTTTAATAAAAAAAAATATAGGATAAGTGATAATATTCTTAAAGTCTGTTCCCTTGTGAAGAGATTGAGTCATCATTTGATAAAATTGGATAAAAATTACCGTAGTTATTATTTAAATAGTATAACAGTCGTGTTATATTTTTTATATATGTCATCTCATCAAATGAACTTTTAGTTCAAAAATTTTCAGAATTTTTAATGGATCTTGATTGTTTATTACAAAATGTGTCAATTTCACGTTTGCACGGCTTCCAGATGTTGGCTAATATTTGTGTTTTTTGCAAATATTATTATTTCTCTTTGCGCAAACATTGGCCAACTTCTGGTGGTCGCTCAAACGTGGAATTGACACATTTTCCGATAAACAATCAAGATCCATCAAAAATTCTTAAATTTTTTGAACTAAAAGTTCATTTGATGAGATAACATATCGACGCCTCCATTCTATAACGTTCTAAGTGTACTTAGAACGTTTTTAATGTTCTTGCATTTTAAATTTAAATTTAAATTTTTAAATTCTACATTCTCTAACTTAAATACTGTCAAAATTTGGTTAAGATGCGCCGATCCGTTCCGAAGTTATAGGGAAAAATCTACTTAGAATACACATATAGTCATATGGCGCGTGAAAACTTTGAGAGCTCATAACTCAAAACAAACTTTTTCGGCTTAGAATGTTATAGAACGGAGGCGTCGATATATAAAAAATCTAACACGACTGTTATACTATTTATATAATAACTCCGGTAAATTTTGTCCGATTTGATCAAACGAAATGCCAATCTCTTCACAAGATAATACAGTTTAATATAAGTTTACCTGATCAAATCTAATAGCATATTAAGCCGAATAACAGATATATGTATACCGTTTTAAAGGTCCATCTCTTTCCTTTCCAACAAGATTTAAATTTTAAAAATTGGGTCAGAAATGTTTGAGTAATTCAGAAATTTGTGAGTAAAGTCAGAAAAAACAGTTTTTGTCAAATAAAACAATTTTGGAGGGTTCGAGAAATATAAAAAAAAATAGTTTTGAGATCTACTCAACAAAACTCACAATCTACACTAAGACATTAGGCGGGTGTATTTAATTTTCTTCATTTTGTCGCATAGTGTTATTATTTCAACACTTTTTCAATAACATTTTCAATTATCATAAGCAATTATTTTCAAAAATTCATTTCACTCGCATATGAAAAGTACAGAACAATTTTGTTGAACACATTTTTGATTTTTTCAATTTTAATTTTCTTTATTTCATCTTGTTTTTTTAAATTTTTTTTAATTTCAATATGTTTTCAATATTTTATTAATTTTTTTTTATTTTTTCTTACACATTTGGATTTAGCGCGTGAATTATTTTTTTTTTTCTTTCTTATTTTATTTCGAACATGCGTTTGCAACGACCACTGAAATTCATCTGAAAAATATTGAAAAATATTCTGAAAAAAAATTCTGATTCGAAATTCTGCTGGCATTTCAAAACCCATTACGCTCAATAACGTTATGCTACGCATCGAGATATGCTCAATATTTCTATAAGAAACACAAAGAAAAAAAGATCTTTTTGGAAATTAAATGAATTGTTCATTAGGGTGGTACAGAAGTGTGCTAACAGAAATCAATCAACAAGCCATTCCTACTAAGTAATATCAGCATCATAGTATCAAATAGTTTTTCTGTCATAAATACATACACACTCACTTTCCTACTTGTCACGATTGCAACCTAGCTTACCAGGTTCTCACATAACTTATGTTGTGTGTGTTAATTTTATCCATGTGTGGCGGGACCTACTGTTTAGGGTCGATGCCGAACGAGAGATTTGATAAACTTTTCATGGCAATTTTATATTACCCTCAAAGTTTTTGGACGGATAGATGGTGCCCCTTAGCCAGCTCAATCTCTTTATAAATCTTAGGACAGTGAATACTCGGTAATGAGACTCGATGATGCTCTCGCTAGTCTAGCGACGCTAGATTAGGTTCACTTTCTGAGGGCAATGTGAGAGTTGGTCCTGATTCTCCAATCTGCCAACTCTACTGCCTCATCAATGGATGGGTCAGGGGGGAAGAGCAGAGGCGTTGGAGGAATGGATCGGGTTGTTATGTTTCTAGGTGTCTATGGCCTCCTATAGACAGTGTAAGAACAGGTTGGCTGCTGGGCTTGGATAAAGCCGGCTTAAAGTTAGTTATTGGGTTTATTACGGGGCATTGCGAGATTAGATCGCTGACAAGGATCTGGAACAGATCCCAGCCGTACTATCGGGTATATTGCGATGATGAGGAGTTGGAAACCATCGAACCTCTGTAACTGTACAGCCCTTAGTAAGTTGAGGTTGCAGACCATAGATTCATTATTAGTTTGAACTGGTTGAGAAGAGCTAGAGCTTCAATAGTGTAGTCGCGCTCCCTTGTGTGTTTCGTAAGTCTGTGTAATTCCCCTCATTGTCCCTTCCTCATTCTCTCTTTCCTTCTTCCTCTCCATTTTCCCTATCTCCCCTATTATCCTATCCCCTTTAGGACGTTGTACAATGGGTCAACTGGACCTCCGGGTACTGTATTTGTCTCAATTGGCAAGTACACGTTCTCTAACCTAAGCCTAAACTTTGCAATTGTCTGGCCTTAGTGTCCCAGATCGCTGTCAGCGGCCTAAGATCACAATGCTTTATAAGAAAGCATGTAACTGGTCTCATGCTGGATTTTTTTTTACAGTGGTTCTACCATCGTCGATAGACGGCCAAAGTCTCTACACAACATTCCGATTTATAACAGATCGTGTGGTCGCACAAGACTAATACTACAATACACAAGACAAATAAATAATAATAATAATACCCCGGAACCCAACAGAAACTGATCCGATCCGGTTCAAGGGCCCCTATGTAGTCCATTTACTTACTTGGAATTAATGATGTAACATAGCAAATTTAGAAATAAAATTTGTTTTTAATTTTCTATCACAATATATTCCCTAGCAATATTGTACCACCCTAAGAAAACTGTCATACCCATAACAAATTACTCTCTATCATAGGAGAGCGTACTGTGAACATTTTTGCATGTTCTCTGGAGCATTTTGAATTTTCATTTTCTTCTGAAATCGTCTCAAAACAGTAGTAATATAGCGCCAGACTATTGGGAGATGAACTAAATTTGTTCAAAAGCTTTTAATTCAGAATATTTAAGGTGTACATAGTACGTACACGTTTCGTTTCTGGAGAAAATCTCGGCATTTTTTTTTTTTGCATTTTTCTTCCAAATTTCTTTTGATCTGTTTTTGTGTCTGAAATTTCGAAACACAATGTTTACACGCTTCTCTGATTTTTTTTTAATCGGATTTTCTGTTTTGTTTTCTTTTGCTGGAAAAGTGTCTGCATTTTTTTTCTTCGTTTTTGTTTTTGTTCTTTAAAAAGAAAAAAAAAGAAATTTTCGTATGTGATCGTGTAGTCCACTTGTAGAAATTTTTAATTTTTTTTTTTTTTTGATTTTTCTTCTCGTTGTATTTGTTTACAATACAAATTGCAACAGCGTATGGATGGACGGTTGGATGGATGGACATATGGACGTATGTATGTATGTATGTACTATGTATTTATAGCTGAATATACACTTAAGTTTTCTTGTTTCATTTCAGTTTTATTTCGTGTCTTTAATTGAAAATGTTTATTTTGATGTTTATTATGCGAATTTTTAATGTCCTTAATGGTTTTATTTCCTTTTTTGTTTTCTTGTGTGCGTTTTTTATTATGTAAATATGGTACGAGGGTTGTTACAGAAATTACGAATCAATAGCGCCATCACTGCAAAAGTCATACCTCTTGATTAACTCTGGGTTACAGATAGGGTTGCCAGCCTGGCTGGACTTGGCTTGATTGTCCAGCTTTTTGATGCTTGTCCAGCTAAAATTTAATTTGTCCAACTAAATAGAAATTTTTTTTGGTACACTGCAATAACTTGGGCAATAATTTTCATGTTAACTTTGTCAAATCATGTTAGCCAACACTGATTGTACCGGGTTATCCATTTCGTGGTTTCAAAAGTAAACGTAAATAAAACACATATAAAATATTTTTTTCATGATATTTCTTTTTTATTGTAAAGTTTGAACGTTGACATTATGTGTGAAACACTACATCATTTAAATGACCTCCATGCAAAGTGTTGCAAGCATTGATTCTTTTGAGGTAATTTTCGACCACTTTTTGACACATATTGGGCGGTATCTCAGCCATAACTTAACGAATGTTGGTTTTTAAGTGCTCAAGAGTTGAAGGTTTATCTGCATAAACACAGTCTTTCGCGTAGCCCCACAAAAAAAAGTCTAATGGTGTCAAATCGCATGATCTTGGTGGCCAGTTGTTATCGCCACGACGAGAAATTACGTGGCCAGGAAATGTCTCTTATCTGTACAATCACACCTTCGGACCAAAGGGTGACTTTTTCTGCATGTAATGGCCTCTCTTCAATTACTTGAGGATTCTCAGAACCCCAAATACAACAATTTTGTTTATTAACATACCCACCGAGTGTGAAATGTGCTTCATCGCTGAAGAAAATTTTGTTCGATACGTGGCTGTGTCAAAATCACCATTTTTTTAGTAGGTTTTGTTAATTTTTATGCGTTGTGTGATAGTTAAGCGATCCATTTTCGTCAATGTCAGACTTTCAACTGAAAAGAAAAAAATTGGTTTCACAACTTAGTTTGACAGATGTCGAATTCCAGTGCCATACTTTTGAAACCACGAAATGGATAGCCCTTTACATTTGTTATACTTTAATAAAAATTATATTTTAGTAAAAATTATTTACACAAAACCAAAATTAACATTTTCTCAGTATTTTTTTATGTCCAGCTTTTTTTTGTTTTGTCCAGCTTTTTAAAACCCAATGTCCAGCTTTTTGCGAATCGGTATCTGGCAAGCCTAGTTACAGATCATTGTGATCATAGGTCGCTAACAGACACCTGGGATAATCTACAGTCAGACTATTGCAGGTTTTGTGGAGTTCGTTTTTCTTTTTCTCTCTTTTTGTATCGGTTTTTCCCTTCCTTTTCATTGTTCTCTAGTAAATTGTACTTACATACCATCACGTACACATAGACGACCTTAAACATTGTTGTATATGTAGCTTACGAAGCTAACAGAGCAGCAACTACTGCAGAACTTTTGTTTAAAACTTTTCATTCAATCTTCTAATTAAGTCGCTATTCTGTGAGAGAGAATATGCCTTCAAAGTACTTTATGCTGTTAAAAACCATTACTTGACCATCTGCCACACCCCTTTTTTTTATTAAACAATCGGTTTTTCGTAGCCACTTCACTAGACATATTCTTATAGCTTCTCTGCATAAATGTATTGTAAATTAAAAATAAATAATATGTACTCAATTAACTTTTGTCTCTCCGTAACAATCAATTTTCTACGAGGGTGGCTCGCATGTCTCAATTTGTGTTTTTTTTTTAATTGTATTGCCTTCTAAATAAACATTTTCATTTCTTTGTTTATAAATATTGTGCTCAACAACGAATTAAGGAAATTCCATTAATTGTTACAATAACAATACACAACAACTCACAACAACAGTAGCAACAAACAAACAAACAAAAACAAAACTGCAACAATAAAATCGTAGAATAACTGATTCATAGTTGTATTCAAGTTAAGGGTCAATTAATATAAAAATG
Source organism: Sarcophaga caerulescens (assembly GCA_927399465.1). Taxonomy (NCBI): domain Eukaryota; kingdom Metazoa; phylum Arthropoda; class Insecta; order Diptera; family Sarcophagidae; genus Sarcophaga; species Sarcophaga caerulescens. The sequence goes on from OV656866.1 coordinate 107,672,152, forward strand.
AATACAAAAACAAACAAAAAATAAAAACAAAACAAGAGCAGGCAAGACAAGAGAATTACAAAATAAAAATCTTCTCATATTTTTACAATACATACATGCATACATACAAAGTTCCCATACGAATTGTTAAATAAAACACAAGAAATATCACTTATACACTGACATACATACATACTTACATACACTTATGCATGCATATTCACAAGTACTATAAGTATGTGTACGAATTTTCTTTCTTTCTTTCTTTCTTTAAATTTACAACAACCACTTCCACTATATGGAAGATACAATGTGTACTAAAGGCGTACAACAATTATTGTATTAATGGCCGGTCTAATTAGTAAATAAAATAACAACTACTCAGAGAACATAAACAAAAACCAACAACAACAGAAAATAAACAAACGAAAAAAAATTGCACAACCAGATCACCAGAGAGAGAGAGAGAAAAAACAAAAGCAAAAACGAAATGATCTTTTAAGAAATGGGTGAAATGGGAAGGAATGCTAAACAAAGAAACTGCATTGGAATTTGCATTTACCAGAGGAAATTAGTGGATGGACGTTCGTTAGATTTTTTAGAGGCTTTTTGGAAACTGAAAACTCATCAGTAATGGTGTTTTCCGATGAAATATTTTTTCAAGAGAAAAAATGTATCCTCTCTAGAGAGGAGGAGTATTGGCTGTTCAATGCTTTATCAGTCATAATAATGAGAAATTCCTGTAGAATACAAGACAGCCTATACGATAAAAATTTCATGTTTTCATGTTATTCTCTATTGCGCAACGAGAGCAGCATTTCCCAAACAACCCTATCGATTGAAAAGTATTTGAAAATTTGAAGGAATGAAAACATTGAAACTGAAGGAGTTTCTATGCTTTATCGCAAAAGTATGTTGAGATTTTGAAGCGTTTTACAATGTGTAGAGATTCTAATGTCATCGGGATGCAGACAAAACAGTGGATATTTAATTCGAACGTCAACTTCTGCATACTTTCGGACTGTGAGACTTGGAATATAACACTGGCTGTGTTAATGGCACTGCAAGTCCTCATAAACAGGTGTCTCGAATAGTCAGGTGTCTTAATAGAGGAAAGGCTCCTAATTTCTATCTGAGAAATCTTGGAAATGCTGCAAATAAACTTACTTAACTCTGCAGCCTCTAATCTCTGAGAGGGCAACGCAAAATGGTACGTGAGTGCACAGTTCTTCTTGGCAAGTTAGGATGTATCTAGCGAAATGAGTAACAAATTTGCCACTAATTGATCAGGAACGACTAGATTTATTTACTTACTTAATAGGTTATTAGGAAGTTGCCACAGTCTAGTAGCTAGTGTTGGCTTACTAGACGTGAGGCCGCGGTTCAAACCCCAGGTCAGGCATCTCCAAATAAACGAAATATGAAATATGAATATTTCTTCGGCAACTTCCTCTCAGCAGATTTCTAGCAAAAACTCCGAGATTAAATAAAATTGCCATGAAAAGTTTCTCAAAAATCTGTTGTTCGGAGTCGAAATTGTAGGTCCCGCCACTCATGTATAAAATTAACACACACAACCTAAGTGGTGTGAGAAACTAGGTAGTAATCCTGACTAAAGGGTTGTAATGACCAATTGTGTATGTATGTTATGTATGACCAGGAACGAAATACTTAGAAACTAAAGGGATAGAAAATGTTCGTCGGCATCGGGTCATATTGTTCCTAAGTCTAGTATAAGCTGCTTAAGCAAAGTCTGCTACCTATGTTCTCTGTGAGACTCAGTGATTGACCTTTAGCCTGTTGCCCTTACGCTATTGTCGTGCCTTCACATAAGTTGTAGAAAACAAAACGGCGGATATTACTTGAACTCCTTAAAGACGTTAGTTTGGGAGATTAATGGGAACACATCTGTCTAAACCTCTCTCACTTAATGAGTTAACGAATTTACAGAGTTTTTATTCCACAAAGAACTTTATCAGCATAGTTCTTGAGGTTACTAAAGCAACACAAAACTATCAAAGAAGGTTTTTTAATACCAAATCTTATCTTGCTAATGCTAAACGAAGTACATAATTCAAACGTATTTAAATAATAAGGAACACAGATTTGTTTTTACTACCCCTTATAATGACTTACAATCGGAGAAAGTCCTTTATCTCCTTAGTCTAAAACATAATTCTTTACCTTCATTGAAAATTTACCACAAAGTGGAAAAGCCTTTCCGTACCCAAAACCGTAGGCTTAAGCGTTTTGTCAATTTCATTTTTAAAAACCATTAACCACCAGCACTTTTTTCCCATTTCTATCCTACAAAAAAAAAATTGGTTTCTCTTGCATAAATGCTATGAATTTTTTTAAGGGCATTACAACTACACGTACTACTTCCAATGGACAAAAACAAAAAAATAAAAAAAGAATTGAAGTTGAAAGCATTTTACCACGAAATCCTTAAATTCTTGCATTTTAAATGTTCAAATGCATCATCGTCATCGTCATCATCATCATCATACGAATTAGGAGGACAAAAAAGTCAACCAACAACCAAGACAAATGTAAAGCTCTGCTCAACACTGTAAGTAAGCATAGCATACATACGGATGAAGAGAGTTTTTATTTATTATTTGACAAATTGAAAAAAAAAAGAAAACAAAATTATTTTAAATGTTATAAAAACAACTGTAATGGGGTTACATTAGAAGCAAAAGAAATTGACAAGCAATGTGATTCTATGAAGCTCTACTGGGGCCAAGTGAAAACGTTACTCTTAAGGTAAATAACCAGGCTGTAACACAATAGGCATATGCTTATGGAAGGTTCATGTCTAAACTAAAGCTTACCTTGTAAGCTACGCGACCTAACAGAGAGCAAAACATAAAATATTTGATAGAGATTTTCTTTATTCTCAACATACTGTTACGAAAATGGAAATGGTGTTGTTAAGATAATAAGCAAAAGCTCCAAAAACAACACAATGGAGTTGATCACGCATAAAAACAAAAGCTCCAAAAACAAAACAATGCAGTTGTTCACGTAATCAACGAATGAGTAAGCATATAGCAACAAAAACAACAGTGCTTGTTTACAAGATCAATGAATAGACAAAAAATATAGCAACAACGTCTGCGTATAAAAGAAATATAGCAGAAAGACAAATAAACAAAACAACAACAACTCTGCCTGGACGAAAGTAAATAAGATACACGAACAACAAAAATGGAAACAAGTTGTTTACATTTTTGGATTGTTCCCGAAGGTCGTCATCATCCTTCAAGGGCATTCATCACACTGTTGATCGAGTAATATAAAAGATAAAGCGAGCAACGATGATTCAGTTAGAATTCAGTCAGTCGTGTATGAAGACACGTTATTCTCGGAGTTCGAGTGAAGTTAGTCGTGTGACGACGTCGCGTTGAATTAAGTGAGAATTCAACCAGTGGTGTGTGAAGTTACGAGATCGAGTTATAATCCAGTCAGACTTGTGTGCAGACAAGTTGCGTGAAGAAAACAGTTGTTAGTGTGGTGCTTACAAAAAAAAGGTTGTGAGCAAAGAAGAATAACTAACAAGTGTTGTTGTTGCTTATAAAGAAAAGGTTATAAGCAGAGAAATATCACGAACAAGCACATATTGTGGAAATTATCATTGTATGCGTAGAATAAGTTCGAACAGTGGCACGAAAGTTGTGCAGAAAATAAAGAATTGACTTAAAATTAAACACAGATTTATTTTTATTTTATTTGCAATCTACGAGCTCATATTTTTAACGTTTTTAAAAGGTAAAAACGTAACAATACATATGTAGACTCCTTTAAGCACGATTCACTTTTCCTGGCGTTAATTCATAGCTGTCACAACTTCATTATTAGAAATCTCTTATCTCAGAGACATACTTTAAAGCCGTTTGAAAGTAGAACATAACACGAAGAAACTAAATGAAGGTCTCCCTGTGACTTTTAAAATGAAGCTACGCAATGTACTTCAATTCAATTCATTTATTTATCCATAATATTTACAAATCAGTTATAACTAAATTACATATTTAAGAGTTCAAGATTATTTTTTCTTTTTCAGCTTAATAATAGATCTATGTTAACAAAATTACTATATAAGCCTTTCGATCTTATCTGAAACAGATTCGAAACCTGTAATATCATGGAGGCGTGTAGTTGAAAAGTACCAGGGTAGATTATATATGAGTTTTAGCAACTTATTCTGAGCTATTTGCAGTTTCTTGATATGGCAATAGGCGCTCGTAGACCAAACTGGGGCTGCATAAAATAATACGGCATGAAAAATGGACTTTATAATTTGTTTCTTATTATAAAAATTAAGGCTAGATTTCCGGTTAATGAAAGGATACAGTATACGGGTTAATATATTAACTTTATTTACCACATAAGGTATACATACATAATTGGTCATTGCAACCCTTCAGTCAGGATTATGACCTAGCTTCTCACATCACTTATGTTGTGTGCGTTAATTTTATACATGAGTGGCGGGACCTACAGTTTAAAGTCGACTCCGAACGACAGTTTTTTGAGAAGCTTTTCATGGCAATTTTATTTACTCTCAGAGTTTTTGCCAGAAATCTACTGAGAGGAAGTGGCCGAAGAAATATTTTCATATTTTCGTTTTGATGTCTGACCTGGGATTCGAACTCGGGCCTTCAGTCTAATAAGCCAACACACTACCTACTAGACTACGGCGACTTCACATAAGGTATGTGGTCCTTAAATTTCATTTTAGGATCAAGCATAACTCCAAGATATTTCACTTTTTGTTCCCACTGTATGGAGTTATTATTCATCCTAATATTGGTCTGTGGTATATAACACTCCTTCCGTCTCCTCGTAAAATATATCGCCTGAGTTTTTTCACAGTTAAGCATAATTCTCCATTTATTGAAATAGGATGAAATATCAGATAATGCCCTATTCAGATCAGCTATTATATCAACAGCCAGAATTACTGAGCTAAGTATTGCTGTGTCATCAGCGAATATTGACACCGTGCAATAATCTAATTGAGGAAAATCAGATGTATATAGATTATAAAGGACGGGAGACAAACATGACCCCTGGGGGCATGTGTGGCGTTCAAAATAATGTGAGCCAATGTGGACTCTAAAAGTACGAGAACTGAGAAAACTGTGGACCATTTTGGTCAATGCCCTCGGGAAATTTAAATTAATCATTTTGAAAACGAGACCTTCATGCCAGACTGAATCAAAGGCAGCTTTAATACCAATAAAATTATACCCGTTGATCTTTGTTGGTCAAAATTTGCTCTCACTAAGTTTCGAATTCTCACTAAGGGATGAATTGTGTTGTGCTGTCTGCGGAAACCAATGTACTTAATTTCGTCAAAAACCTCATTTGCAGGTCAGAGTAACTTACTAACTGTATTGGTCATTACAACCCTTTTGTGTGCGTTAATTTTATCAATGTGTAGCAGGACCCAGATTTTAAATTCAACTCCGAACAACAGATTTCTGAGAAACTTTACACGGCAATTATTTCGCTCTAGGCTATCCAGCCATTTTAAAGGACCTTTCTCAAATAGTTCTTATATCTCCAGAGTATCTTGTATTGAACCAGAGAAGCTTTGGTCTTAAGTACATGATTTTTTACGGTTTGAGCGATGTGTTAAACACTCAACACATTATATCATGACACCACTTGACGCTCGAGGCGAGTACAGGCAACCATGTACCAACTATTCCTTCAAACCAATACTCCATGTTGTTACGTTTTTAACTTTTAAAAACATTTAAAATATGAGCTCGTAGATTGCAAATAAAATAAAATAAATTTGTGTTTAGTTTTAATTAAAATTCTTTATTATTCTCACAATTCTGTGTGCCACTGTTCACAACTTGATGTAAACAACAACAATTGCTTTGTTTGTTATTCCTTTGTTTATACCCTTTGCATAAACATTAACCATTACTAAACAATTGTTCGACAGATCATTGTAACGGAGATCTTTAAACCAGGATTATTCTCTTCAAACACACCGCGTCTTCTTACAAGACTGACTGAACTTTTACTAACTCAGTTGCCTGCTTTGCCTTGCTTTTTATACGGTAACGTAAACAGTCTGATGAATTATGTGGAAGGCGAATGTTATGGCTTCGCCTTCTCGAGATGTCTATAAATGTAAACATCGTTGTTTCATTATTGTTGTTTGTGTATTTTGTTTACATTTATTCTTGTAGTGTTTATTGCTGTATTTTGTTGTTTATTTGTTTACCATTTTTTATGCAGGTGTTTGTTGTTATATTAAGCAGTGCGATAATTTGTAAACAGGATTGTTTACTGCATTGTAAACAGCATTTAGATTTTTCCATTTTCGTAACAATATGTAATCCAGTGTGTTATAGAAAGCTTAAGACTTAATTTTTTTGTTCAAATGGGAACGTTTTCGCCTTTTTTGGTCATTGAATGTATTGCGAGAATATTTATTCTGCTGCTTTGACTGTTCCTTTGTTACAGGCGTGATATAAGTACTACATCCATGTCCCATTTTTTTTCTGGCATCTTTTTCTGTACGTCTTGACACACCACCGCACAATAGCTTTTAGTTGGAAATGAAAGCACAGAGTCCCACGGAGTAGAATCTAGTTCGACCTAATTTTAGTTGAACGCAGAGCATTCAAATGAAAGTTTTCAATGCCGTAACACAGACCAGTTGTCGTTCAAACATAAGTTTAAAGGGTGGCTCCTTAACGGCCACCTATACAGGACTGTGTTACATTTGCTTGTTGGAAACTAAATATACCACCCTTATTCCAGTGTATCGTCGTGACATACATAATAAATATTGCAACTGGTTACTGCCAGTTACTGGCAGTTACTGGTGGCAGAGGGCGAGGGCAAGCATTTACTTCCTTTCAACATTCATGAACAAATTTTTTTGGTAGGATACATAGAACAAAAACAAAGAAGAAGAAGTAAAACAATAAAAAGAAGAATAAATTCTGTGCATTTACTTGGAACACAAGATTAAATTTAGTTGTTAATCCTGAACCAAAAACAAAAAATAGAAAAAAAATGCACAAAGAAGGTTTGTGGTTTCCTAAGGAAAACATAAAGAGAGAGAGAGAGAGAGAGAAAGAGAGAATTTTTGTTTTTGCAATTCGATTAACTTGGCAACATTGAAAGTTCATTCGTTCGTTTTTCCAAATTCTAATACTTTTTCTACTCATTTTCTAATTTAAAATACAAATAAAGTTAAAATTTGAATGAAATGCTTGCAAAATAGTTACTCAAAATGAATTTCCTTTTTTTTTTTCTCTTTTGTACTCCTGTTTGTTTTTTCTCTTCCCATACCAACATGAACATGTAAATACGGGTATAAAGCCAATAAGAGGAAACCATATTAAAAGCAAAAATGTTTAGTTTTTAGTTTTTATTTGTAATAGTTTCTTAATTTCCGCTTCCTGTAAATGGTACTTTAAACAAATAAAAAAATAATGATGTTGGTATTACACCAGGAAACAATGAAATATTTATTCATGTATTATTGAACGTACAAAATTTGAAAATGTGCAGTAAAGATTACAGACGTGAGTAGAGAGCAGTCAGCAGAGTTCTAGCCAGGGCACCCCAGATATTCTACAAGCGGTGACATCAGACTCTAGACACTGGTGTTTTGCTTTTACATCACTTAACATCGAAATTATAAACAAAAGCTACAAAAACAAAACAATGCAGTTAACAATCCTGTTTACAAATTATCGTACTGCTTAATATAACAACAAACACCAGCATAAACAAGTAAACAAAAATATACCAACAACACTACAATAATAAACGTAAACAACGATGTTTACATTTATAAAGATTTCGCCCTCAAGAACATTCATCAGACTATTTAGCCTGCCATATAGTGAAGTTAGTCAGTCTTGTGTGAAGACGCGGTGCGTTTGAAGAGAGTAATCGTGGTTTAAAGATCTGCCGTTACAAAGATCTGTCGAACAATTGTTTAGTAATTGTTATTGTTTATGCAAAGGGTATAAACAGAGGAATAACAAACAAAGCAATTGTTGTCATTTACATCAAGTTGTGAACAGTGGCACACAGAACTGTGCGAATAATAAAGAATTTTAATTAAAACTAAACACAAACTTATTTTTATTTTATTTGCAATCTACGAGCTCATATTTTAAATGTTTTTAAAAGTTAAAAACGTAACAATATGTTATGTTTTCTCGTCGCGGAAATCGAAATTCAAAAAACACAATATAAGGAATCCTCTCGAAAACTAATCTCCACGTCTAAAAAAAAATTGACCAACGTGTTGTCCTCGAGACAGTCCAAATCATGGCAGAAAATTTGACCAAACTTTCAAGTCATAGCGCCTATAGACAGGATTTATCTTTCCTCTTGCTTATCCGGACAACTCTTGCAATAGCCATACCATACCAGTGTCCAATAGAAGCCTAATTGGCTATCTCTTAAAGACTAAGGGATGTTCTATTACATATTTCCATTCACAGAAAAAACAAGAGATTCTAAATCTTCTTTACTTGGTGTTACCAATCCATCTGAGTTCCTTCTTTCATAACGCCATTCAATGTGCAAAGAGGACCAGTCCACGCTAATGGGAATTCTAATCTGAAAGGTCTTATCAAGACCAGATACAGGCGTGGTTGAGGCAATTTCATTCAGAGTATGGGAATCCACAAGCAGGATAGTAGAGTGCCCAGAGGGAATTATCTGCAAACATGGCAGGGCATTAATTGGTATTGCGACGAGTGCCAATTACACTTAACAAGGAGGTCCTTTGTAGAAGTGGTGTGCTGTGCAATTTTCGGATCACGTTTATTTAAGGATCTCGACTGCATTTTGCTGAGAATATGCTGGAAAATGTTTCAATGAGAGAGCATAAGTAATTTCAAATTTTAAAAAATAAAAATAAAAACAAAATTTTCTGTTGCCAAGTGTACAAAATAGTTTCTTCCTTTTGTAAAATCGTATTCATTTTACATTATTTAGTTATTTTGCAGTTCTTTTTTTGTGTATATTTGATGTACCACATTCTCTATCGTTCTCTCTCATTCTCGCTGTCTCATTGAAATACCGAAATAAAACATTAATTCCACTTTAAAATCTTATTTGAAAACCACAAAAATTGTTTATCGTCTAAAATCAATATGCGAACCATTGGTTATCAAATCAATATATAAACGTATGTATGTATGCATGCACGTACCGTATGTACGTATGAGTAATAACGTTATTTCGATTGTACAGAGGAGTAATAAATTAAAAGACGAAGGGAGAGAGAGAAATATGGCAGACAATGAAAAGGTCTTTAAATAAAACAGTTATTTTGTATACGTAATGGCTTCTCTAAAGAATTTTTTATGCAAATGACAACACTTTAATGGTTACCCTGTTTTTTTTAAAGTAAAGTATTGTGTTCAAATTGTTTACATGCACACACCACACAACACACACATTCCCACTTATACAGAATTTTTTGGGCATGTTTACTGTATATCGTACTGCACATTAGAGATGACCGATATTTTCAAAACTGTGATTTAATCACGGTGATTGATAATGCACTGGTAACTACAGTGATTGAAATTGCCAAATAACAGTTACTAATAATGTCGTCCTTTCAAAATTGTTACATACTCAAATTTATTTCATTTTATTTTGAGCTAGGCAGAATTACTCGTAGATGATGCTGATTATGTATTTACTTTTGTCTTTTATACATGAACTTTCTATAACACTTAATTGTCAAACTTCATATAAAAAAAATTACATTAAAAATAATAACATTGATCGCCTCAGTAATGTAGAATATAACGATATATTAGGAATAACTACTTTTTTTGATCCGAGATTTAAAACGTTTGCATTAAAGAAATTGTTATATCTTCTGTCTCTTTAATATATCGACGCCTCCATTCTTAACGTTCTAAGTGTACTTAGAACGTTTTTAATGTTCTTGCATTTTTAAATTCTACGTTCTCTAACTTAAACACTGTCAAAATTTGGTTAAGATGCGCCGATCCGTTCTAAAGTTACAGGGAAAAATCTAGTTAGAATACACATATAGTCGTATGTCGCGTGAAAACTTTGAGAGCTCATAACTCAAAACACACTTTTTCGACTTAGAATGTTATAGAACGGAGGCGTCGATATAATTCTGAATTAGAACATCAGATACAAGAAGATATGTATGTACAATTATAGAAGATGACACCCCGAAAGAATTTTCAATATGGAACTCTTTTGATTCGAATATTTCTCACTTTAAACCAAGAAGAACAGCAGCATCGCGTGCTATTAATGAAGTACATAGTTATTTGGAAGATGATGTTATGCCACGAAGTTATGAAGTCGCCGTAGTCTAGTAGGTAGTGTTTTGGCTTATTAGACGTAAAGCCAGGGTACGAGCCCCAGGCCAGACTTCAAAACAAAAATACAAAAAGTATTTCTTCGGCAATTTCCTATCAGCAGATTTCTGGCAAAAACTCTGAGAGTAAAAATAAAATTGCCATGAAAAGTTTCTCAAAAAATCTGTCGTTCGGAGTCGACTTTAAAACTGTAGGTCCCGACACTCATGTATAAAAATGAACCCACACAACATAAGTGGTGTGAGAAACTAGGTCAATAATATTGACTGAAGGGTTGTAATGACCAATTATGTATGTGTTATTCCACGAAATAAAGACCCATTAAACTGGTGGCGTACTAATAAATTAAAATATCCAAAACTTTATAAAATTGCTCAAGAAAAACTTTGTGCCCTTGGTTCTTCTGTACCATGCGAAAGAGTCTTCTCAAAAGCTGGACAAGTATTAAATGAGCGACGAACGCGTTTAAGTGACAATAAAGCAAAAATGTTATTGTTTTTAAACTCAAATTATAAATATATTTAATATGTATGTACAATGTACATATTTAAGTAATTTTTCTTTGTATATACATATTATTTTTGTAATGTACATAAAGTTTAAATTTTCTTAATTTGTATGTATATTTCTTGTTTATTTTACATTAATTTATATGAATTTATTGAATTTTTGTTTTGTTATTAGTTTCCGCTCTTATAGTTATTTTTTATTGTTAGAATAAAAATAAAAAAAAAAAAATTTTGTTTTCTTTTGGAATACTGTGATCACAATCACTGTTTTAAAGAACAGTGATTAACAAATCACGTTTACTGAGAACAACGTTCTTCAAGAATCACTGGATCTCGCTCATCTCTACTGCACATCTTTATCTCCTACGAATGAGTGAAGAGTAAATGTCATTGTATATATATGTGTGTATGTGTAATGTATGCACTAGTGGTGAGCGTGTGTGTGTGTATGTATGTTTTAAATATTTGTTATTTAGTATTGTTAACATTATTGTAAACATATTTTATTGACCATATTCTATGATTTGTTAACAAATAGAGAAACTGAAATTGAGCTACTACTGTTATTACAAGCAATCTTATACATTTCACACAAGTACACTTACGTAAAAAAGTAAATAAACCGTAAAAAAAAAAAATTAAAATATTTTCTAAAGCAATTTTCTTCATACATACATAATTGGTCATTGCAACCCTTCAGTCAGAATTATTGACCTAGTTTCTAACACCACTTATGTTGTGTGTGTTAATTTTATACATAAGTGGCGGGACCTACAGTTTAAAGTCGACTCCGAACGACAGATTTTTTTGAGAAACTTTTCATGGCAATTTTATTTACTCTCAGAGTTTTTGCCAGAAATCTGCTGAGAGGAAATGCCGTAGAAATACTTTTTGTATTTTGTTTTGATGTCTGGCTTGGGGCTCGAACCCTGGCTTTACGTCTAATAAGCCAACACACTACCTACTAGACTACTTCATAATTACAGTTAATTACATAAAAAGGGGTAAGAGGTGAGTACAGTTTATAGTGTTGAGTGACTGCAAACCCAAGCATCCTAGGTTCGTACATTGGCTTTCGAAAGTTTGTTAAATATTCAGAATATCCTCTGCCCAAGATCCCCATAATAACTCCTCCAAGCCTATTACTTAATGACTTACTTACTAACTTTCTTAACTGGTCATTACTTCCCTTTAGTCAGGATTACAACCATGCTTCTCTCACCACTCATGTTGTTTGCTTTAATTTTATCCTTGAGTGGCGGAACCTACAGGTCAACGTCGACTCTGAACGACAGATTTTTAAGAAACTCTTGATGGCGATTTTATTTACTCACAGTGTTTATGGCAAAATACTGAAATGTCTGAGCTGGGGTTTGCACCACGAGCACGATTCTAATAAGCCAACACATTATCTACTAGAATACAACGACTTTACAAGCCTATTGTCTGGATAAACTTCAGAATGTTGTTCTGTGTCGACAAGGACATTGCCCTGCACAGTGTCTGATATACACCCTGGTGTTTCGTTACGGGATACATTAATGCCAGCCAGGTTTCAAGAATATGTTCTAATGATTCTTCGTGCTCATCATCACAATACTTATCTGTTTGGATTCGAAACGATCCTCGTTCTGAACAATGCGCCATTAGTACTGCAGTTACCTGAGATGATCTGGAATCCTACGAATAGTCCATAATTTCCATGAAAAACCTTGAGCACTAATGGACAAGAACAAATATCGAGGTGATGTTCGTAAAGAACCTGATTTCAGCATGCCTACTATCATGTTGTAAAATCCTATCTGCCTTGTCAGCCGTTAGAGTAGCAAAGAGCGTACGATTGGTGTAGTCTAACAGCTGACTGACTGGTTAGCAAGCTATCCACGCACTGCCGAACATCCACTACCGTACATTGTATTACCTTCAATTTCATTTCAAAAATTAATTTTATCACACACTGTAGTTATCCATATCGTTAGTGATTAGAATTATAAACTTAAAGCCAATTTAATATGTATAATGAATGAATGTATGCCAAGCATACGTATTTGTTTTGTATGCATTAATTCATACCTCAAATAGAGTAAGTATTAGGAGAAGCCAGCAACGGGGATTTGTGTTGCATCAACAAAATAGTCCTCACATGTCTAATGTCTTACCTTGCTTACCTGCTTGCATATTGTCGATGTATAGCTTGCAAAGTTATATGTTTGATGGTATTTGTCAACATTAGATATGGTTTTGGAATTTACATTGCAGTACAATCTATGTATGCATGTGTATAAACCCAAACGACATTTCGATTTAACTTAACCATGTGGTTAGAATCTAAAAAAAACTTTGAATAGTTTTTAGTTTCTCCAGCATGAATGGCCATAAATTTGTGCATAACAATATTGTAAAAAGATATGTACGTATGTTATTGGCAATTAATAAATAGAAAAACATTTTTGATAAGAGGAGAAGAGAATATTCTCCAGGCATATAGTTTTACAACAAAAAATTAATAAAAAAAATCATAACAAATAACGAAACTTTAACTCCCACACTACCCCCACCTTTCAGGCAGCTTTTGATTATTGGGTACAGGAAAAAGACGCTGGAAGTTAAAAGTAATCACAATAGACTGGAGTATTTCAATTAAAATTTGTATTTACCATTATTTCTCATATTTCTTCTCATATAAAATAACGAAGTAAAGTTTTTTTATTAAGCACGATGAGTATACATACATAATTTGTCATTACAACCCTTCAGTCAGGATTACGACCTAGCTTCTCACACCACTTATGTTGTGTGCGTTAATTTTATACATGAGTGGCGGGACCTACAGTTTAAAGTCGATTCCGAACGACAGTATTTTGGGAAGCTTTTCATGGCAATTTTATTTACTCTCAGAGTTTTTGCCCGAAATCTGCTGAGAGGAAGTCGCCGAAGAAATATTTTCGTTTTGATGTCTGACCTGGGATTCGAACTCGGGCCTTTAGTCTAATAAGCCAACACACTACCTACTAAACTACGGCGACTTCAATATGATGTAGTATATTTCATTTTATTTCAAATCAAATTTTTATAATATTTCATTACTAAGCTTAATCATGAATTAAATTGCTAATCATTAATTAAAAATTAATAAAAAAAAAACATTTAAATTTTCATAGGGGCTCCCCTCAAATTCAATAAACAAATTAGAAACAATTTTTCTTATTGAAATTCAATTTATAAAAAGTTTACAGAAATATGTTTTCAATTTCTTACGTTTTAATGGATAACATGGATAATATGATACAGGTAAGCTTATAAAGCCATGCATGAATTGAATAATATTCAAATAAAAATATATTCAATAAAAAAAAAGGATTCTCTTTAAAAACTAATTTCAATTCACTTAAAACATGTATAATACTAGAAATGATAATTTTGGATACCAATTGAACTGAAGATTAAAACAATGAAACTTAAAGCTGAAAGCCTTTGCTGCCTATTCTATGTTAAATTAGCATAATAAAAAAAAGTAATTTTTTATAAAATATATACATAACTGAATATATATTCCATAGTAGTTTTCAGTTATTTGTTTAAGACAATTTAAAAAAATATATAAACTATTGCTAAAAATATATCATAGGAGAAGTATTTCTTACAAGCTACAAAAGTAATCACAATTATCACACATGCCCTCCAACTGTTTACTCAAAGGATTAACGAAAAATGTCAATTTGTTTAAACACTCCATCTCGTGTTCCTCTAAATTCTGGTAAAGTTTTTGGCGTAAAATATTCAAATCGGCGGAGCAATTGAAGCTGATAAGAAAAAGAGAGATTTCTTTACAGTTTCTTTGATTACATTTATCAACTCTGGTTATACTTACTTGGCATTGCATTTACATCGATAGTTAAAGTAACCTTCATTAGTTGGGAAAACCACCAAGTTTGAGAGTTGGCAAATAGGACACACCAGGTCTTGGGAGTCGGCTGCGTCAAATAAATAACTTTCTTCGCCTACCAATTGATTAATGAACCATTCATTGAGTTCGTCCACCAACTCCTCACATATTTCCTCTTGCAAGTTAATATCGTACTCTAATTCTGCCAATTCTCGACGTAAAATGTCCTTGAGATCAAACTGAAACAAAGGCCTTTTATAAACTCTAAACAACAACAACATGCCGCTAATCTACTACTTTTTGCGACGTACCTTTTGAGGTTCCACACCGTGTGGCCGATTATTGGCAAAGCCTTGCTGGCGTGCATTTTTCACACGTATGCGACATTTCTTTATAATTTTTAATAGACAAATTTTATTAAATTTTTATTTTTAAATCATATTTCCCATCGAATACTAACCTCTCTTAGTAGATCTCTTAATTTGGGCGTACCAAAACGATATAATTTGGCAAACTTTTTAGATTTTAGCTTTTGTTCAGCACTTGTGTGATACATTATATTATCGATATTCTCCATTGATATTATTACTATGAAATAAAATAAAATAAGAATTATTTTACATACGAAATATATTTTTCCAATAGTAAAAATAGCGGCGGGCTACTTTTGTTTTGTGATAAACAGCTGTTGTTGTTTTTTTCCTTTGTTGACTCTCTAATAGTACAGACAGCAACCGGTAGTGCTGTGTTTAGCGTATTTATTGATTGAAACTTATATTTTCCTTGGTTTAGTACATCAGAAGAGTAAATACAGCGTTTTTAGAGAAAAACGCTCTTTCATTTAAAACGTTAATAAAAGAAGGAGGTTTGGTAATAAATAAGGTTTTGCCTTAAATTTTTATTGAAGAAAGCAGACAAAGGTTTGTTAGTATTCTTGGTATAGGATATATCACGGGGTCATCAGAATTAATATATATTATTTTGCAGTGTAATTTATTAAAACAATAAAAAAAACTTTAATTAATCCAATTTTATTTATATAAAGTTTTCCCAAAACATTAATTTCAATTTCATCAAATTCAATAAAATCATATCGCTCCTTTATTGCAACATAGTCATATCTCAAAAAATTAAAAATTTGTAGTTACTTAAGCAAAATTGCTCTTTTAGACCTTCTGTACATGTTGAAAAAAATCAGTTTTATATCCCAAGCTGAACCGAAGTTATAGCAATTAGAAGTTAGTCAATTAGATCATAGGACTTATGTCTTGAAAACTTAAATCGCATTTTGCCAAGTTCAAGTTTTTTTGAGATATGACTATGTTGCAATAAAGGAGCGATATGTTTATACTGGGTTCAGACATGCACTTTTATTGCGTAAATCGCAATAAACGGCATTATTGATCTCAATATTTCATATAAAATTTCAATTAATTATTGGCCAATAAATTCATAAATTGTTATAATATTGATAAAAAACTTTAAATACAGCACTGTCATAAGTACGTTCAGTGAGCAGATTACATTTTTCCGAACGCTTTCTATTAATATTTGACAACTCAAATGTAAACAACGACAAACAAAAAATGGAAGGTCAGCAGAAATGTTTGTATTTTATATTGAGTTTCATATCAAATTTTTCTTTCTCATCCCTCTGAGAAAAGCCACTTTGGAGTCAAAAGTAGTTCCTATTAACCGCAACAGCTCGGCGTTTCGGTTAATCATTAGCAATACCTTTTTAAATGTTAAATTGTTTTCCATTTTTTAAAAAAAATTTTTTGGCACTAATTTTCGTGATTAAATTAAAAGTAATGTTGTAGAAGCAATCAGCTGTTTTGTTTACCAGCTGTCGAATAAATTTTCGTATATTATATGTATGAACGCTAAAAATATTGTTCTCAATAAACCGAATATTGATTTAATAAAAGTGCATGTCTGAACATAGTATTATTCAAAAAAATCTTTATCACATCTCGTCTTTTACTGCCTAACCTCATATTGACACCACTTGTGTTTGTAACTTATCAAATTCCTCCACCTTTTCAACAATGTAAACAATTAATATTTCTTCAGTGCACTTCCGAAATGTCAAATTTGTTCTAAAAATTCGCCATCTTCACAGTGCTGACAACATAGAAATTAACTTCCTTTTGCCTTTTCCTTTTCTCTTTCAACGTGCACTGTGACAAGTAAAGGTTAGTGAGAATTTTAGTGATTTTTTGTGAAAAAACATGAAATAATTATGTGAATTCTTTAATAATCAGTTAACATGTGTTTTTTAAATAGATGCCTGCCACGGCCGCCAAAAAAACTGAAGCTAAAAAGCTTCCCGTTGTGCCTGAATCAAAATTGAAGTTCAGCAAGAAGGTGATCAGCAAGCGTGCCCAAGAAACCAAAAGAAAATTGAAACGCGCTGCCGTCATTGCTCAACGCAAACGTGAAAATTTGGTACGTGCCGAAAAATACCAAAATGAATACATTAAGGCTGATAGACGTGAAATTAAGTTGCGCCGTTTGGCTAAACAACGTGGACAATACTACGTACCCGGTGAAGCTAGATTAGCTTTCGTCGTCCGTATCCGTGGGTAGGTTTTCCACTCAAGAGAAGAGAGAAAAAACAGAATTTGTTTAATGCAAAGGACTTTTAATTTTTTTTAAATATTTGTTTACAAACAACCGATGCAATCTCTCTCTTCTTAGTGTTTTTATAATTTGTTTATAATTTATTGGCCTTTTAATTAATGTTTGTTTTTTTCTTTTTGCAATTGTTTTATAGTATTAACAAGGTTGCCCCTAAGGTACGCAAGGTTTTGCAATTGTTCCGCTTGCGTCAAATCAACAATGGTGTCTTCATCAAATTGAACAAGGCTACCATCAACATGTTGCGTATTGCCGAACCCTACATTACCTGGGGTTACCCCAACTTGAAATCGGTCCGCGAATTGGTCTACAAACGCGGTTTCGTCAAGCACAGCCGTCAACGTGTGCCCATCACCGATAACTTTGTTATTGAACGTAAAATGCGCAAGGCTTACAACATCCAATGCGTTGAAGATTTAGTTCACGAAATCTTCACCGTTGGCCCCAACTTCAAGTACGCTTCCAACTTCTTGTGGCCCTTCAAATTGAACACACCCACTGGTGGCTGGCGCAAGAAGGCTAACCATTATGTAGATGGTGGTGACTTCGGTAACCGTGAAGATAAGATCAACAAATTGCTCCGCAAAATGGTCTAAATAAAATGAAAAACAATAAACTTTTTTGTTTTATAAATAAGAGTTTATTATACATATATAGTGTGAAGATTTATTTGTTTAATTTCTTTTCGATACCACCCAAGCAAGACAACAATAACAACAAGTAAATGTAATTAACAAGACCAAACATATGACTTCTGGAAGAGAAAAGTTAAAAGGGAGGATTTTGCTGTAAAAGCGTTTTGTTTTAAGGTTTTTATATCGTATATATTTTAAAAGTATGGAGAAAATAAACAAGTGGAAACAAAATTGATTAAAGGAATTTTAGTTCAACTTTTTCAAGGAAAGCTTATAAAAACAAATGAGTGTTTTTAGAACAACTTTGGAAACTACATAGACGATCGATAGGTTGAACTTGTGGCCCTATTAAATTATATACCGGTGGATGTATGTAGAAAGTAGAATTAGAGTTTGTGTTACATTTTCTTGATAATTTAAGTAGTAATAGCATTATTGTATTTCAAATTTAAAAAAAATATCCGTCTAAACGCTCTTGACGTTACATACGAGATGTCCCATTTTCTTTGTCTTCATTAGATAGAAACTGGCACAAGCATTGTAGGCAAACTGTTTTCTTTTTTAGGTTATTATATATAGGAAATCGAAGTCGCCGTAGTGTAGTAGGTAATGTGTTGGCTTATTGGACGTTAGGCCGTGCTTCTGGAAGAGAACGAAATATGAAAAAGATTTCATTGACGACTTCCTCTCAGCAGTCTGGTAAAAACAATGAAAAAGTAAAATTACCATGAATATTTTCTCAGAAAAAACTGTTGTTTGGATTCGACTTTAAAGCTGTAGGTCCCGCCACTCACGGTTAAAATTAACTCACTCAACACGGTTAATAAGAGAATCTAGATCATAATCATATATATAGGACATAGAAAGTTCCATAGTAGTTGATTTATTCTCCTCCTTCAACAGAACTTTGAAAATTTTGATTGGAAATGTTCATACCACGGTAAATATGCCTTTAATTCCTCAAATAAGTAAATTTTTATTGCAAATTAAAGAAAGACTCATCTCCAACGTAGAAACTTCAATAGCAAAGCATGAAAAAGTATTTAAAATAAATGTGTAGAATTTATTTAACAAATTTTTAAATTAAAAAAAACAACATCCCACTTTTATTAAGTTCTAAATTTAACACTCTTACTAACTGTAGCCTTAATGCCAGAAATTTCACCACCATATCTAGAGGTTTCCTTGCGTACAGTGCGCACTGCACCTTTCCTTCTTATTAGAGCCTTACGGTATTTGCCACGATGTTTAACGCGAGGATTACGTTGTTCCTTCTTACGATGAGGCATAAGACCTTTATTCTTGGCAATTTGATAAGTAATGCCACGACGGGATTCTTCATCTTCGCCGCCTTCCTCTTCTTCACCCATTTCTTCATTGTCATCGTCATCATCATCGTCGGACGACATTTCAGCCAATGTGGCCAAATCTTTGTCTTCTGTTTTAAGTTTCTTTTTAATAGGACCGTCTTCTGTTGCTTCCTCTCCATCGTAAGCAGACAATATACCCAATTTAGATTGTTTATTTTTACGTTTCTTGCTGTGACCGTCTTGTTCTTCTAAAGGTGGAGGCACATTTTTCAAATCTAATATTTCAAAGTGATCACCATCTTGTATACGTTCTAGCAAAGCCTCCAATTGAGGTTTAATAATGTTTTCATGTTTATCATCCAATTGATTTAACAGTTTCTTCAATTGGCTCAATCTTTGTATAATCGGATGATTTTCTATGGATATTCTTTTGGCCTTCAACAGTAAATAAAATGCCAAATTTGAACAATAAGTCAAAGCAATATTTTGATAATGTTGGGCGAACTGTAAGGCCGGTATCATAGTGAGTTCTTTTTCATTTACGTAATTCAATACTGGTGCATGCAGTTGCTGGATTTCTTCCAAGTAACCCTCAAAATCTCCAACCAAGCCCGCAAATTCTGGTGAATCTTTTTCAAACAATTCCAAACGTTCTCTCTTGCTAAGGCCGGAGAAGTCAGCCTTTAATAAAGTGCCCTTTTTCGGACTATCTGTTGTGGCTTGATCACCTTTTTTGGATTTTTTCAATTTACCAAAAGCTGAATCTAAAGTAAAATCTTCTTCCTTTAATTGTTTGGCCAGCCGCAATTGTATAGCCTTGGCTTCTTCTTCTTCCAATTTGGCTAGTTCTTCTTCCTTTTCATTGTAGGAACTATAATCCTGATCCACAAAATCGGTATTATAGTAGGCACTTGTTTTCTTACCCCAATACTTGGTATCGGGCAAATCATTGTCATCTACTTCGGCACCCTCGATATCACTATCGGCCAAACCCATTTCATCATCATCATCCTCGCCATCGTCGTCTTCACCTTCCCCAGCTTCAACATCATCGTCATTGTCGTCTCCTTCATCTTCTGATTCGGTAAAGGCTAGAATTTCTCTTTGTTTGCTTTCATCTCGCTTTCTGCCTTTACGTACCTCCTGCAGCAATTCTTTCTCTTCCTCGCTGTATTCCTCTTCGGAATCTGTGGGTTCATATTCATCACCGGAATTATTTTTAAATTTTATTTTATCCATATTCTTTTAATAAAAGGACTATTTTTCTCGTTTTCAATTTATTTTTTCTTTCTGTATGTAGGAAGTAATAAACAAAACACAATTTGTAAATATGCACGTGCAACAGAGACAGACAGAAATAAAGGGTAAAGTTGCCTGTCAAAAATATATACGGGAACAAAATGGAATGAAACACAGTGTTGCCATTAATGATTTGCACTATGTTAGTTAAAGATTGGATATGGTCTCCAAGAAAGTCTTTACTATGCATCTGAACTGAAATAGAAAGGTATTGTGTTGGGCTCAATGACATTCTTGTATGTGGGGTAATGAGGCAGCAGAATAACTGACAGGGAAAAGAGCGGCGAACGCGTGAACCAGATAAGTCGATCGGTTAGAACTCTACCGGGATACTTCTTCGGTCTGGGCAGTGAATCTGTTAGGACCTTGATTAGTTTTTTGACGGGACGCTGCTAATTGAGGGCAAGGACCAGTAAGTGGAACAACAGCATCCCTTCTTTATGCAGGATTTGTAGTAACGTGGAAGAACCACTGTGCCTTGGAAGAGCTTTCTTCAATGATCTTAGTCAGTTGATTGCAGCTAGCATTGTTGATATCTAAAGTTTCGTTTTTGTTATTACCTTGCTAGTGATATGACTCTGTTTCCTTCTCTACCTTATTTTCTTTCTTTTCCTATCTATTTTAGTTTATTAGCAATTATGTTAGATTTGGCCAACTTCCGTGAATGTAACCACAATGAACCGCTCCTGATCTCCGAGATAATTTACCTCACCAACTTTCCGACATTGACAATAC
Organism: Sarcophaga caerulescens; assembly: GCA_927399465.1. Classification (NCBI taxonomy): domain Eukaryota; kingdom Metazoa; phylum Arthropoda; class Insecta; order Diptera; family Sarcophagidae; genus Sarcophaga; species Sarcophaga caerulescens. The sequence continues at coordinate 107,693,524 of OV656866.1, forward strand.
CTGAGGATAGGGCTTAGGGATCTATAGAGGCTTAATTTTTTTATTTCAAATTATCTACAAATGGTGCTTCTTGATTACTTAAATGGCCTTATTTAAAGTGTGCATATATTGACACACGATTGTCGACCTTGTTTAATAATGAGTTTAGACGATTTGGTCTTATTCGGATATAACCGTATGGAAACTTTTCCGGGGTACATGTTACGGTTGCAAAAACACTCGCTTTAACAGAGTTGGGGCTGTAGTTAAATGAAAACCATTTCAATTGTTTTTTTATTCGTGACAAATTTATTTATATGTACTGTATTATCTTTAATATGTTGCCTTAAATTTATTGAAAAACCATTTTATCAATAATTTTGAGTTAAAAGTAAACTAGCCACGATGTTTTATTGTTGTTTGTTTGTTTTTTTTTTTTTAACTTTTTTCTTCATCTTATTTCTGTTTTGTTTTAACGATATATATAGAATAATTTTTAAAAAGTATATGATAGAGAACCTTAAATTATTTATAATAATTTCATAGTTTTACTTTAAACAATAAATAAAGTCGGAAATTATATTATGTACTCTTTTTTTTTAATAAACAATATAAAAGACAAACTGACTGACGTTTTTATGAGTTTGTTGTTGTTGTTTTTTTTTTTTTAATTTTAATTGGTTTTTATAAATTACATAAAAAAGTAACATACATATACAAAAGATTTAATTTAAACTAATAACAGTTAAACAAAAATTAATTAAAGAAATTTTTTTGCTTGCATAACATAAAAAAGATTTGAAAAAAAAAAAATTAAAAAAGAAAAGGAATGGTTAGAATAAAATCAGGATAGGGTTTTAAAATTTAAATTTAATTAAAATTTTGTTTTGTTTTCAATTCTTAGACAACTTACTACTTCTCAAGTATTTTTTTGTTTTAAATTTAAGTTTATATTTTACTTTTCGCAATAAAATGTTTGGTGTCTTAACTTTTTCTGGTTTAATTTTTAATACTAAGATACTATTGCTTATTATTAAATGGGGGCCATACATATATATATTTATTATAATTATATACAGGATGTTTAAAACATATAATAATTATATACAGAAATACATTAGAAGAACAAAATGTTTATTTATTAAACAGAACCAAACATAACAAAACAATTTTTCACGTTGTTAGAAAGAAAACAAATCAACAAAATTTTTTTAAATTTTTTTTTTTTGTTAATGGCAGTTGTCACAAATTTATTATTTAAAATGCTTTTAAATTTAATTTATTTTATTAAATAAAAAATGCTTAATTTATACATTTGAAAAACGTATGTATTTATACAAAATAATAGACTTTCTTTTTAAACCCTTTAACCAATTTATACATTTTTATAAATGTATGTATGTATAGAATAAATAAAAAAATATACGTGTATATATGTATATATATTTAAACACCCTGTATATAACTAATATTGTTTTACATATTTTTTTTTTGTTTTTTCTTATATTTTTTAAGAGTATAAATATTAATTAAATGTCTGTTGTGTATTGATTTAGTTATGTTTTCTTAAACGGATTTCAAAATTGTGTCATTTAATATCAAGTAAAATTTTATTTTATCTTCATCTTTTTGTTTTTTGTTTGGTTTTTGCATATTGCAAAAGAAATGTATTTCCTTTTCTATTAAATGTAATGTTTCAAATATGTCTGTGTTGTCTGTTTTGAATTTGAATTTTTTTTTTTGTCAAGTTTATCAAGTATTTGATTTTTGAAAATTATAAAAGTATTGTTTTAATTTTTTGTTGTTTGATAATCAGTAATCAGTATGGTTTGTTTACTTTTTACTGTTTAATTGTTGCATTGTGTTTGCCTGCTTACTGATGACCATGTATATTTTGAACCAGTCGTTGGCCCCAATATTCTTCCAAATTAAATGGTTTAAAATTTTTTAATTGATTATCAGATTCGTTGTATAACACCGAAGTACTCTCTTCACTAACCTAGAATTGACAAAAAAAAGAGATCAAAAATTAAATTAGCAATTCCAACTCCACAATAATATATTATTTAAAAACTTACATTTGTCCATGCTTCTCTTATGTAGCGTATAAGTTCATCATGTTGTGTTATCGGTTCGCGGGACATATTTGTTGTGTTATTGCTTAAATGTGTTGTTGTATTCATATACATCGTTGCGGACGATGGTCCCGACGACGATGATTGAGAAGATGTATTCTGTTGTGAATTATTGGAATAATGTGATGAGGAATTATTGGTTGAAGTATTACGATGTGTATAGGAATTATGATTATCGTAATGATTATTATTATTATGATTGTTAGTTGACGATGACAACGACGATGAGGACGAAGAGGACAGTGACGAATTCGAATGATTATTATGATGTTGATTATTATGACCTCCACTTTGTCCACCGCCTTGGCGGCGATTGTAGGTATAACGTCCAGAACTAGAAGAGTGTAAGAGATGTTATTAAACGTATATAATCAAATAACTTTAGGTTCATTATAGCTTTAGATAACTTTAGAAAGATAAGAAAGAGATGAAACACTTTTTTCAGTGTTAATTTCGAGTAAAATACTGATTATTGTCTAATCCAACCGTCATATAAGTAAAGGTTTCGAAGCTATAGTTAAATAAAACACTCATAAAGCTGAGATTTCATTATATTGTTTGAAATAAACTAACATCTAAGGAATCTCCTCTGGATTGGTTAAAGTAGTCAATCCTTTTGAGACTGTTTTCCACCACTTTTCACAAATTCCGGGCGGTAGCTCAAAGACTCCAAAGTAAGGAGATTAACGGCGTAGCCGTGATTTTTAACATGACCGTAGAAAAAAACTAACGGTTTCAAATCGCATATGATTGACATCCCTAAAACGTGCAATTATTCTTTTCTTGAAATTGGAAAGTCAAAATGTTGTGTGGTCCGTAGCAGTCTGAATTTAAAAATGGGAAACTTTAAAAGGTCAATATTCCAAAGGAGAAGCATACTGCAATTAAACAATGCGAATGAAGACTTTAGAAGAATTCGAACACGATGTGTATGTGTGTTTACATAGTTTGGAAAAACCTGTTCGAACACAATTATGTGCAAATCTAATCAATACAATTACAGAAGCAAAATAAACACTGAAGAGAACTAAGTCAACAGCTTTTAAGTGCAATACAACAACTAAAACTACAACCATAACAAATTTCAAAATATAAACAAAAAAAGGTAAAGACTGAAGAATGTGTGTCTAAAGAAAATAAATCATTACAAGGTCTATTAGGATTTAAAAAAAGAAATTAAATCTCTTTTTCACTTCTATCTCTCTCTGTTTTTCTCTGTCGCTTTGTTTCTTGCACTCTAATTATAAAATTAAACACAACATACAATAATTATAATAAAGAAATGAATGAGAACCCCTATAAATTGCAGCACCTCAAACACCCCAAAATGGCCCTAATTTTTATGGGTTTAAAAATAATAATAAAGACCTTGGCACAATTTACTTGAAATATAATACACGTATAAAAAAATTAAAAAAGAATTTCTGTTTAATTTAAACAATAGCAATTTACATATATTCTCATTTAATCCTACATAAATAAATAAAAATCATTACAAAAAGAAAACTTACCCGCGATCCATTTTTGGGTCTGTGTTTATTATTATCTTTTACTTTTTAATAAAGTTTCAAATGTTTTTATCTTTGTAAAAAAAAGACACGCAATCTTTTTTTCAATATCCGCGTTTCTTTTGTGATTTCCTTTTAATTAATTGTTTTTAATATAGTTTCTGTACTATATTTTATTTTGTGGAAAAATGCAACACAAAATTCCCAACGTTGTTTTATTTTTTTACTCCGCTTTTGTTTATTGCAAAATTTGCCTGTTATCTTTTGGTGCTGCTGCTACTGTTTTCCGTTTTCTTTTTATTGTTTTTTTTTTTTTTTGTTTTTCTTATTTCTTTTCCTGTTTTATTCCAAATTGTAAGGCAAAATACGCAAAACGTCCACAAAATCGGTATTTGGATGTGTGTATGTACGTGAGCTTTTTTTCTTTTTTGGGGAAAAGGCAGAAATAGAAAGTGGCAGCTAAATTTTCTAAGCGAAAATTAAATGTAAATTTCGTTATATTCCTTTAGTTTTTGTTAACCTTTTCAGTTATTATAACATAAAACTGCTTTTTAACTTTACTTTTGTTTATATTTTTTTATTATTAATAAATTCTTAAGGGTATATTTCTATTAAAAAAACTTCACGAAGTTATTGTAAATCGGTATTTAGCTTTGCTGCTGCCAAATAGTGAAACGAAAGAAAAAAGAAAGAAAAGTAATCATAATATGAACGGTACTGGGTACTCAAATAAACATCGGCTATACAGGGTTGTAATTTTCAGTATCAATAACTTATTAACCCATATTTAAAAATGTTCCTGGCATTAAGTTATAAAATAATACCAGTATAATTAAAATACGAAAAAAATTAATAATAACAAGAAACAGGCCTTAACTACTATAAATATTATATATTATTAATTACATAACTATTTCCAAAAGTGTATTGGAATATAAGGTGTCATATAAGAAGTCATATATTTTTTTTATTAAATCGAAAGTTAAGTCTAGTATAGTTATTTGATGCCCTTCAAATAAATAAATTTTTATTCGTTAATTAACATTTTATAAAATTATAGTTATAGAAAAATTTTCCACTGAACCTTTTAGTAATCCTATTTTAGTAATGGTTTATAGTTGTTCACCGTTATTTATTCTTGTTATTGCTTGACTTTGTCGTAAGTTACCTACTTTTCATCACCAGTCACCTATCACTTTGGATTATGCTGATTTGTAATCGAACAACGTTTCACAAATAAAAATTCCATATCCATGCCGTATAGGGACAAAAAATCGAATTTATTTTTGTAACCAATCTTATTCATGAATTCCTAAACAGGTTTAAAAATTGTAGCAGTATTCGAAAATAGTTGGAATTGATAAGATGCTTAAACCGTATTAATTCACGATGTTACAAAACAGCGTATAAAACTTATTGTGCAAAATCTTATTTTTCTGACGATACAAATGCAGTTATATTGAACGAAATATAGAAAACCATTGTAAAAAAATTATTAATTATAAATTTTTATATTTAATTGCATATTAAATTAAGATTATATATTGCTGCTCAGAGCTAAACGAATTCAGAATTCTTTTAATACTTTAAAATAAGATTTATTATTTTATGTTCTATTAAAACAAATTTAATATTTTATTTTAATTGTTATTTAAAGTATATTTTTTTTTATTAGAATAGTAAAAATAGTAAATATTAAATATTTTAAACTAATTATTAGGTAAATATGTATGTATGTATGTATATATATGTATGTAATGTATATGTATAAAAATGTAATAAATGCATTTACAAAAGATATATTGAAATAAACATAATAAAAAGAAAAGAAATCTGTTGTATAGTTATTTATAAAGAGGCAAATTTTGTTCTGGAAGAAACATTTTGTTCTTAAACAACATAACAATTTTTTGTTTACGTAAATATAGCAATAAATTCCATAACAATTTATAATGTTTTTAATATACAATCAATTTAAATATAATTTTGGCAATCAATTTTGGAAACATATATAAATTTATACAATATAAATAACAAACAAAAAAAAGAAATTCGATGTTTTAAAATGGTGGTACAATAGCATTAATTTTCGTATTAACTTATTATTAATTTAATAGGAAATAATATATATAAATGAAATCAGTTAATAAAAATATAGTTTGACTTTAAGGAAATAGCCAATTGTTATTAAAATTTAAAATATTTGAAAGAAAATTATATTATTGATAAAGAGATATATTTGCACCTTTTTTAGTTTGTAAATTTACATTTAAGGGATTTAGAACACGATTGCTACGGTTTATCTATACAATTAACCATATTAAGTTCGTTTAACGTGAAATATTGTTAAATCATAATCAAAATAAAATCGTGAGCTGTTCTAAACTTACTAACGGTATTATTTTTTATTGAAAAATTTTCAATATTAGGGTGTCACACAATAAATACTTTGAAACATTTCTTTTTTTTCTAAGTGCTTAAAGTATTTATATGAACATGTCATATGGCTGTAGTACTTAAATCTAAAAGTGGAGATAATTTCATAAAGACATCAAATATTTAATATATTTGCATAAAAGTAAATAAAGTCTTATGGTACGAGGCAAGTATCAGCGGATCTGTGGTTATAAATATAAAAAACAGAATCATTCTTTGAATAATTTTAGGAATGTTAGATTGAATTTATATTTATAGATTTTAAATGTGCACTGTTTTATTTATCCCTAAAATGAACAGGAAAATATTAAAAATTAAAGTGGCACCCTAATGGATACGTTGAATTTATTGCAGTTAAAAATTTCTACTATAAAAAACACGTATTTTTTTATATTCTTTTGTAATTCACTAATGGATTTTCTGTCACTTTTAAAAAACGTTCCATTGCAAAAAGTATGTTTACTTATTTAACATTTTCAAATATTTACAAAATCACTCAAGTCTTTTATTGTTTTCTAAATTCTATATTTCTATAAACTTTAAAGTGATCAATCAATCCTAAGAAATTGTTTGTTGTTTTTTAGTTCTAAATCCCTTTTTTATTTCATTGATTACAAAACTCTACAAGTCATCATCACCTATACCCTCGAAAGCCTCATTGTGCACCGCCTCCTCTTGGGCTAAAGAATTCCTAAAGAATACAGCACCATATGAATGGCTTTTTGTTAATCTAGGATTTTGTTTATTCAAAATACGCTGCGCTAAAAATCTAACAGGCGCCTCTGTGGTAGGCGACGATGTATCATCTATATTCGATGCTGAGTAATGTGATGTTGGCGTTGAGGAAGAAGATGATGAGGAGGTGGGTGTAGAACGTGTTATAGAGTTGGAGGAATTAGAAGATATTGAAACATTCTTTTGCAATGGTTTTGCTAATTGTTCATTATCTTTATAGTTCAGTAACTCATTCACCATTTCCTGTAGACAAACCGACATTAACATTGCCTGAGGGCTGTTTATTGTAATCCACCTAAGATTCTGTTTGGACATCAAATATTCGAAAGATAGCTGCAAATTAGAACACTTATCCTTAGTTTCAAGAGTATTATGTAGAGCAGTGACACGCCAAACACGCATACGTGTTACTCTAAACTTCGTTTCTAAAATCTTATCTTGTTTCATAGTACGCATACTTAATTCTTTATTACCAATGGCTATTAAGGCTGAAGTCTCGGGTTCCGGATAGTCTACTGTTGAGGTGAGAAACTGTAAACAGCCATATAATGGTAGTTGCCTGGCAACTTCCACATATTCTTTATGCATGCCATACTCCTGTAAAGATTTCAATTTTTTCACTATTTCCGTTGGTGCTATAATCCATTCCCTTTCGATTTCCGACACCGTCTGCATATACAGCAAATTCAATGCAATGGAATTTTTCATTAGAATGTTATCATAATTGGGATTCCAATAACTTTTGCGTATTTGTATTTGACATGGCTGATTATATAGACGTGATACAAAAGGTGTTTCAAAATCCATTAGTTTTCTAAGCAGTACCAAAGAATCTTTTGTTTCTCTTCTCACCAGAAACAGGCAAAAATAGGGCATCATTTCAGCTGGCAATTGTACACATGACAAGGACTTCTCTAATAACAAGCTGGCATTGTCGGAAACACAACAATTAACTTTGAGTTGATAACCACTAGGTAGGATGACTTCTAAACGTATGGGCCGCATAAATTCCTCCATGCCGGAGGAAGAATTTGAATCTTCCGGACCATAACCAAAATATTCCTCAAACACACCCTCTGCCAATGCTGTTTCCAGTTGAGCATTTAAAAGAAATCTTTGAAATGTATCTAGTTTGGAAACTTTTGCATCTTGTCCTAACATTTGCAAATAGTGTTCCAAAGACTGTCGTCGATTCTCCACTTGGTTGTTCGTTAATGGCAAAAACTTTTTTGGTGGAAATTCTGGCATTATCACACCCATTGGTGTGCAGTGCCTACGCAATTGTTCATTTAAGGCGTGTAGTTGCTTATACCTGAGGCAGGCATGGTAGCTGCCGTTTATGTAGATATTATAGCCCGTGTAGGAAGTGCCTGTAGTTTCACTAAACAGTTCTTGAGTATGCGGTATGGAAAAATGCATCGTATTGCTTTTTTGTTTTAAAAAATTAAAGTCTTTTAACGATTTAATATCACACTAATCAATATCGATATTTTATAGGTTTTGTGTTAATAACTGATATTTTCCAATTATAAACATTTTTTAATTTTATTCACTTTATTTACACTTTTAACAAGTTTCCTTTGTATTGTATTGAAAAAGATGGTTTTTGGTAATAATTGAAAACTTAAATTAGTCACCACTTGTTTATTGTTATTTTATTTGTATTTCGTATATATTTTATTACAATTAATTAAAGTAAAAAAAAAAGAGTTATTTTTTGTTGATTTTTGCGTATTTTCTTTTGTCGTCTTTCCTCCCATATGTTTTTACTACTATTTATGTGTGGGTAGTACAAAGAATGATGGCAGAGTTGCAAATAAGGGATGTAATGCTTAGGCGATATAAAAATATACATTTTGTTCAATGAATGCCCTGGTGCAGTGTGCTAGACCATTAGTGTGAGGTTGGTGGGTTCGATCCTCATCAGAGCGTTTGGTCTATTACACTACATCGAACATAAGGTACAAGTTACTCAACTCGTAAAAACTAACATAATTTATAATTGTATTGTAATTAATAAATGAATAAAAATATTTTGTTTAGTACCAAATTTCTAATAAGAGGGTAAGACATATTTTTGAGTTCAAAACCATCTAGAGAAAAAAAATTAAAATTACTTGTGATAATAAATTCTAATAACTGCCAAAAAAAATCATACCAAATGAAAATTGAACAACAACTACAAATAACATTGCTTATGTTTTAGCAACTCTGTCTTAACACAATCACATGTGGAAAAATAACAAGTGATAAAACAATAAATCAAAACAAAACACGACAAATACAAAATAGTTCAACAATTTCTTATAGCATTTAGTTGTTTTGCTTTCTGCCGAGTTTTGCGCCGTAATAAATATGGATTTACCTAAAGAACGGCCACAACGTGATATACTGGAGATATTCAAGCAAGAAAAATCACAAGAGCATGGTTTCTTGCGCGTATCTGCGCCTATGGTGCGCTATAGCAAATTGGAATTTCGACGTTTGTTAAGGAAACATGGTGTAAAACTGTGTTTTACACCCATGATTATAGCAGACTCTTTTAATAATAGTGAAAAGGCCCGCCAAAATGAGTTTACTACCACGCTAGATGATGAACCGATTATAGCACAGTTTGCAGCAAAAGACTCCACAGAATTTTTAAACTCTGCCCTGCTTATTTATCCCTACGTCGATGGCATAGATCTTAATTGTGGATGTCCTCAGTCTTGGGCTATATCCAAGGGTTATGGCTGTGGTTTATTGAAACAACCCGAGGTAGTCAAAGATATTATACAAACAATACGAAGACGGATAAATAACAACTTCAGTGTTTCCTTGAAAATAAGGCTGCTCAATCATGAATCTAGCAAAACTACTATAGACTTTGCACGCCAATTGGAAATGTGTGGTGCGACATTTCTTACTTTACATGGTAGAACGATGTGGCAGAAAACTTCGGATCCTTTAAATGTGGCAGCTATAAGAGATATTAAACAATCATTGCGCATACCTCTAATAGCCAATGGTAATGTAAAATCATGGCAGTCTGCTTGTGAATTGTATGAGCAAACCCAAGCCGATGGTATTATGGCAGCAAGAGGGCTCTTAGCAAATCCTACTTTATTTAACCCCAAATTCAAAGATGTCGATGAAATAACTCCCTTGGATTGTATACAAGACTGGTTCAACATTGCTGCCGAAGCGGGAGACAATTTGCAATTTCTTTGCTTTCACCATCATTTAACGTTTATGTGGGGCGGTAATTTAAAACGTAAATTGCGCTTGGAATTCAATAGCTATACAAAGAAACAGCAAATATTCGACTTTTTCTATGACAATTATAATATAAAACCTTCAATGGAATATTCACAAAATCCACTGAAATATACTAAATGTACTTACAGTCATTATACACCAATTATCGATCAATATAAGCGTGCTGAAGTGTCTACAGATAATTGGAATTCGAATTCAAATGGCAAGTTTTTTAATGAGTTCAATCAAGAATTGGTACAAGACAGTAATGAAGACTGTGAACTAGGCAGTAGTTTTTTTGCGGAAATGTAAATAACTTTATAAATAAACAAATTTTTTAAAAGGAAGAAATAATTTGTTTAAATTTATAAAAATTACGAAATGTAGCGTTTAAAAAACGTTTTTAAGACATTTAGAATGGCTTATATTAGAAACATCAATTTTAGAAATAAATTTACTGTAAATACAATTATACAAAATAATACAATTAAATCTTCATTTTATTGGTCTAAACTTTTTAAATAGTTTAGTTATATAGAGAATCAGTTCAGTTTCATATTGTTTTGGCAACGCATTTTTTTATTAATTTGGCAGCATCATTTTATTAAATACAACTCTAACTATTAACGTAGATTTTGTTTTATGTTCGAAATTCGTTTACTTTCGTAATTAACGACATTTTAACGAAGAGAGTATTTTCTTACGAATTTAGACGTTAAGACGACGCTGCAGCTAACAGTCGAAGTGTGCGGCAAAAACACAGTTTTAAGTTATTCTTTTGCAATTTTGTATAAATTAAAGAAAGAAAAGTATTTGTTAAAATAAATGTTTAAGTTTTAGTTTTGTACGAAACATTAGTGATGTGTTAAAAGTAAGACTTGTTTTTTTTTGTTTTTTAACAACAAAAACTCTAATCGAAGAACACATTTTCACACAGACTAGTTTTTCTTTTGTACAAATTTTGCCTGTATCGTGTGTGAAATAGAAGCGGCGCGTCTCTTCTCTACGTCTAATTTGCAATCAACTGCAAAAACCCATCAACAACAAGCCTACAGTTTGATGAAAAATTATTACAGGTAAGAAATAATTAAAATATTGCGAATATGTTATAAAATGAAAAACATTCCAATAATTTTACTTTAAAATTGTAATATTTTCGTTAAGTGAAAAATGTATATACACCGGACGCCTTGAGTATTTTGCTTTTTTATAGTTTGCTTCTGCTTGCTTTATTACATTATCGCAAATTAAAAATGGCGCTTTTTAATGTACAATTCTTCTTTCGTGTTTTGTTTTACCAAGGTGTTCTCAATGAAACTATTGTTTTTGTTTCAAAATAATAAGAATTTTTTGTTTGAAATAAATTTTTGTTTTATATATTTAAGCATTTTGCGGCATTTGTTTTTTTGTTTTATGTATAATTTTTGTTTTTGTATTGAGATGCAATATTTTTCCCGCTCACGTTTTTGAGTATGGGAATTTTTTTTCGGTTCCCTCTCGCTCTCTAAAATTTCGGCATTTTTTTTTGTTGCTCAGTATTGGACAGTGTTGAAAAATTCAGTACTTAAGTACTTTTTTCGGTACTTATTCACTTTAAAAATACCGCAGTACCCCCGCGACGTTTTCAGTACCTTTTAATTATATTACATATTTATGTCTTGCGCTTTTCAACTATTAATGCCATTAGCAACATGTTCAACGCAATGCTAAAGGTAAAATTAGGGTTTAGCCCCGGTTAGCCAAACGTCCACGGAACGTACATTCGTTTTTAGAACACGAAAAGCTATCAAAACGCTTGCCAAATTGTAATGTAATTTCGGTAAGTATTTGCATTGCTCTTCATACGCTAAAAACGAACGTATGTACGCAATATAATGTTCCGTCGACGTTTGACTAAACGGGGCTTTTACGTTTCGAATCAGCTGTTTTTTGTCATGTATGTGAGGAACACGAATAAGTCGTTAGTTTTTCTGTTCCGTGACGTATGTGTATTTAATATAAATAAATAAATAGTCTAGTAGGTAGTGTGCTAGCTTACTAGACATGAGCGCCCGGTTCAAATCCCATGTCAGGCATCTCCATCAAAACGAAATATGATAAAATATTTCTCCGGCGACTTCCTTCTGGCAGAAACTCTGCATATAGGCATATCTTTCAAAGAGACAGTGGCCTGTGAGAATCGCAATAGTGCTATAGACGGTCAAGTAATTCGAGGGAAAGGGCAATTAGGCTCTCTTCTTAACCAGATTAATTCAGCGTCATTAGCAATACTGTACTGCCATTATGTTGTCAACGAAGCTGAACTGATGCAATCGATACAGTAGAAGTCGCCGTAGGTAGTGTGTTGGCTTATTAGACGTAAGGCCACCGTTCAAACACCCGATGAGACATCTCGAACAAAATGAAATACGAAAAAAATTTCTTCGGCGGCTTTCTCTCAGCAGATTTATGGCAAAAACTCTGCGAGTAAATGAAGAAATTGCTATGTAAAATTTCTCAAAAATGTGTCTTTTTTTACAAAAGTACCATTTGACGCAATAAAGTACTATTTCAGTTAGAGTTCAGTACCATTTCAAAATTTCAATTTTGCAACACTGGTATTGGACCATGTTTTTTTTTATTTTTTAGTGTTGTCAATAAAGCGAGTTTGTTTATAATTTCAACGCAGAAAAATCGCAATTTTAATGGCAAAGTATACAAAATGTGTACATATATCAATTTCAGGAATATTCACATTATGTATTTGTTTTGTCAATTAATTGTGTCATTCTTATAGAAATCCTATTGTTGTCCCTATTAGCAAAACTCTGTTTTCAAAAGTTTCCATTCAGGCGAATTACTATTTATTATTAATGTGCTCTCTCTCTCGTTGGCACATGGTACCTTCTGGTCACTCCACTATTCTGGAGGTTGATCCGGTGGTCCCTGTGAACATGGACTATCTCCATGCTGAATATTGTCTTGACAGATGTTTCCACGCTCTGATTCCGAGTAGGGATGACTGGAATCCTAATACGGTCGTCCCCCCGGAAGTCCTGGATATATATACCGACGGCTCAAACTCGATAATGGGGTTGGAAGCGGTGTCTACTCTGGGAAACTGGACCTGAATATTTCTCTCCGTCTACCGGACTACTGCAGCGTGTTTCAGGCGGAGGTAATGGCAATTTACCGGGCCGCTCAATGGATCCTCGTCAACGATGCTCCTTTCACTCGCGTCTCGGTCTTTTCTGATAGTCAGGCCGCGATAAGATCTCTATCGGGTTTCGTGAATAACTCTAGGATCGTTAGGGAATGTCGCCGCTGTCTCGACCTTCTCTCGGGGCGCTTCACTAGTGTCTCTCTGGTGCGGGTCCCTGGGCACAGTGATATTCCGGGAAACTGTAGGGCCGACGAGCTCGCCAGAGCTGGTGCGCTCCTTCCGGAATCCTCTTCTGTTGAATTGGGTATGCCACTTGCCTCGGTCAAGCTGACCATTGTGCGGAAGTTCTTTCGGGACGCCAATCTATCCTGGGTCAATGAGGAGTCCTGCTCCAACGCTAGACTCACCTGGCCCAAGATGGATAGAAGGCTTACCAACCGATTACTTGGTCTCGGTCGTGATGTCATCTCGACTACAGTAGCTGTGCTTACAGGTCATTGCGTCATGGGTAGACACGCGGAAAGAATGAGGCTCCCTTTCAACGACTTCTGCCGTGGTTGCAGATCCGCTGAGGAAGAGGAGACTGTTGTTCACTTTCTTTGTCAGTGCCCGTCTCTTGCTAGGTGTAGATATAGGTTATTTGGCGCCCCATTCCTTGTCAGCTTAACGGAGCTATCATCTATTGACAACAAGGATATAGCTTCTTTCATCAAACTTTCTGGCTGGTTTTCCAGTGCGGGGTAGTCGTGCTTTTGTTGTGCAGCCCTTGCGCTGACCAACTTCTTCCTTTTCCTTGATTTTGGTGGAACTTGGTTAGTACAGGGACTGCGTTCACCCGTGGCATCACAACGGGCCGCTATGCGTGCTCAAGTGAGCTTTGTGATATTCAGAGCTACCACTCCGACCTAAACCTAAACCTAAAAATTAATGTGCTTCCTACAGACCTTTGAAGAATATTTAGCTTGTGAGGAATAGAAACAGTGCTCACATGGCATTAAATCAATACAATATCAGGATATCAAACGCAACATTTCTAGCCATCTAGCTTTTACTGGATGCTATAACCATAGAAGAGTACAATTTGACGCGCACTAATCAAAAGCAATCACTAAATTGCAGCACAAAAAGTTCCTTTAGTTACTTCTTGATCACCATCTAAAATGTTTTGACAAACGTGTATAATAAAATAAAGGATATTTTAACTACATACACCCTATACGATGAACTGGCTTCCACCATGGAAACAAATATAATAAACTTTGAAAATTAAAATTGATTTATTTTAAAAGTGATTGTTTTTCTTTGTTTCTTATATTTTTCTCTTTAAAAATGCATTTATCCAAACTGAAATCTTATACTTTGGATTTGTTTAATTGCAATTAATATCTGCCGCTGTTATATCGCTTTAAGGTTAAGCAGGTAATTTGAACCCTTTAGTTAGTCTTGTAAACTTTTATTACATCTGAGCCTATTTGTAATTTCTGTTTTTATTTGAATTAGAACAACTTTTTTAACTATCTTTATAACTAATGGTATTAATGTCTTTTCTATTTATTCATTTTTAGATTGTAATACGATTTTATTATCGCTTGCAAAGTATTGAAATCATTCTATATTAATAATTTTAAAGGCTTTGAAAGAAATAAAAAGATTTGCCACAATGCAGAACGGTAGCAATGCGAGTGGTAGTAGCGGTGGCTTGTCCATCGAACAAATGTATCAGAAAAAGTCTCAATTGGAACATATCCTGTTGAGACCTGATACTTATATTGGCTCTGTAGAGCATACCAAGGAATTAATGTGGGTTTATAATGAGGAACGTAATCGTATGGTACAAAGAGAAATTTCATATGTACCCGGCCTTTACAAGATATTTGATGAAATTCTTGTTAATGCTGCCGATAATAAACAACGCGATAAAAACATGAATACCATTAAAATCGATATCGACGCCGAAAAGAATATCATTTCGGTATGGAATAATGGTCAAGGTATACCCGTAACTATGCACAAGGACGAAAAGATGTATGTTCCAACTATGATTTTTGGTCATCTTTTAACATCATCCAACTACAATGATGATGAGAAAAAAGTTACTGGCGGTCGTAATGGTTATGGTGCCAAATTGTGTAATATTTTCTCCAACACTTTTACCGTAGAGACAGCCACGAAACAGTATAAGAAATCATTTAAACAAACCTGGGCCACAAACATGACCAAAACTACCGAACCGAAACTTAAAGAATTTGCTGGTACCGATTTTACGAAAATTACTTTTAGCCCGGATTTGGCAAAATTTAAAATGGATCGTTTGGATGAAGATATTGTAGCCTTGATGAGCAGGAGAGCCTTTGATGTGGCTGCCACCAGTAAGGGTGTAGCAGTATATTTGAATGGCAAAAAGTTGGCCATTAAAAATTTTAAAGACTACATTGATTTGTACGTTAAAAATGATGAGAGCGAAAGTTTACAACCCGTTAAAATTGTTTATGAACAATGCGGTGAGCGTTGGGAAATTGCCTGTTGTCCCTCGGATAGAGGTTTCCAACAGGTCTCGTTTGTCAATTCAATTGCTACAACTAAAGGTGGTCGCCATGTAGATCATGTCGTCGATAATATTATCAAACAATTGCTGGAAGTTTTAAAGAAGAAGAATAAAGGCGGTATAAATATTAAACCTTTCCAAGTACGTAATCACCTGTGGGTATTTGTTAACTGTTTAATTGAAAATCCCACTTTTGATTCGCAAACAAAAGAGAACATGACATTGCAAGCTAAAGGTTTTGGTTCAAAATGTACCATATCAGAAAAGTTCATTGGCTCTGTGTCCAAGTCCGGCATAGTAGAGTCTGTGTTATCTTGGGCTAAATTCAAAGCTGAAAATGATATTGCCAAGACTGGTGGTAAAAAATCGACAAAGATAAAGGGTATACCCAAGTTGGAAGATGCTAACGAGGCTGGTACAAAGAACTCCTATATGTGCACTCTTATTCTCACTGAGGGAGACTCAGCCAAGTCCCTGGCTGTTTCTGGTCTTGGTGTTATAGGTCGTAATTTCTATGGCGTTTTCCCCCTACGGGGTAAATTGTTGAACGTCCGTGAAGCTACATTCAAACAATTGGCCGAAAATGCCGAAATAAACAATTTATGTAAAATTATTGGTCTCCAATATAAGAAGAAATATCTCACCATGGACGATATTAAGACATTGCGTTACGGCAAAGTAATGATCATGACAGATCAGGATCAAGACGGTTCTCACATTAAGGGTCTGCTGATTAACTTTATACACACCAATTGGCCGGAGTTATTACGTTTGCCCTTCTTAGAGGAGTTTATTACTCCCATTGTGAAGGCCACCAAGAAAAACGAAGAGTTGTCATTCTATTCATTGCCAGAATTCGAAGAATGGAAGAACGATACACCCAACCACAACACTTACAATATCAAATACTACAAAGGTAATTATTTTTTGACATTTGCAATCTTAAAATCGTTTATAAAATATAAATTCTTTAATTTTTTTTTTATAGGTTTGGGTACTTCGACCTCCAAGGAGGCGAAAGAATATTTCCAGGACATGGATCGGCATCGCATTCTGTTCCAGTATGATGGCACTAAGGATGACGATAGTATTGTAATGGCATTTTCAAAGAAACACATTGAATCTCGTAAGGAATGGCTTACGAACCATATGGATGAAGTAAAGAGAAGAAAAACCTTGGGTCTACCCGAACGTTATCTCTATGCAAAAGGCACCAAAGCTGTCACATATGCGGACTTTATTAATCTGGAATTGGTTCTTTTCTCGAATGCTGACAATGTACGTTCTATACCTTGTTTAGTGGATGGCTTTAAACCTGGTCAACGTAAGGTCATGTTCACTTGCTTCAAACGTAATGATAAGAGAGAAGTAAAGGTGGCTCAGTTGTCTGGTTCTGTTGCCGAAATGTCTGCCTACCATCACGGTGAGGTTTCATTGCAAATGACCATCGTTAACTTGGCCCAAAATTATGTGGGCTCCAATAATATCAATTTGCTCGAGCCTAGAGGTCAGTTCGGTACACGTTTGACTGGTGGAAAGGATTGTGCTAGCGCTCGTTATATTTTCACTATCATGTCTCCTTTGGCACGTTTGATTTTCCATCCGCACGATGATCCCTTGTTACAATATGAAGTTGACGACGGTCAAAGAATCGAACCCCAATGGTATATTCCTATTATACCCATGGTATTGGTCAATGGTGCCGATGGTATTGGTACTGGTTGGTCGACAAAGATTTACAATCACAACCCCAGAGATATAATGAGAAATCTTAGACGTATGCTGGCCAAAGAGGAGCCTGAGCCAATGCATCCCTGGTATAAGAACTTCCGCGGCCCTATTGAATATATTTCCGATGGCCGTTATATCAGTTCGGGTAACATACAAATTATACAAGGAAATAAAATTGAAATTTCTGAACTGCCAATTGGCACCTGGACTCAAAATTATAAGGAGAACGTATTGGAACCCCTATCAACCGGTACAGAAAAGCAAAAGGCTATCGTATCAGATTATCGTGAATACCACACCGACACCACTGTGCGTTTTGTAGTGTCTCTGGCACCTGGAGAATTTGAACGCATACAGCAGGAGGATGGTGGTTTCCATCGTATATTCAAATTAACATCTTCCATGTCAACAAATCAAATGCACTGCTTCGATGAATTGAACTGTTTGAGACGTTATCCCACTTCTTTGGACATTTTACGAGCATTTTTCCCTCTACGTTTGGAATATTATACTAAACGTAAAGAATATTTGGTTGGCCAATTAACTGCTCAAGCTGATCGACTTACCGATCAGGCTCGCTTCATTTTAGAAAAATGTGAACGTACTTTGGTGGTCGAAAATAAGAAACGCAAGGTTATGATTGATGAACTTGTTAAGCGTGGCTATCGCCCTGATCCCGTAAAAGAATGGCAGCAACGTATTAACCAACAGGAAGAGGAAGAGGCCGATGAGGATGATGAGGAAGAGGAGGAAGCTTCTACCTCAGTCGTAAAGAAGGAGAAAAAGGGACCAGTTGACCCTGAAAAAGCGTTTAAAAAACTAACCGATGTGAAGAAATTTGATTATTTGTTGGGCATGTCAATGTGGATGTTGACTGAAGAACGAAAGAATGAGTTGCTTAAACAGCGCGATCAAAAATTAGCAGAATTGGCTGCTCTTAAGGCTAAAACTATTGAAATGCTGTGGTTGGATGATTTAGATGAATTTGAAAAGAAGCTTGACGAAGTGGAGGAAAAAGAGCGTCTTGATGAATTGGGCATAAATAAGAAACAAGCCAAGTCTTTGGCCAAACACAAGGCTGCATCGGCTGGTGTCTTGAAGAAACGTGGTGCCAATAAAGAAAGCAATGCCGATGTATTCCCAGATCCTAACGGTGTTAAGGTCGAATTCAAGGTGACCGATGAAATAATGAAAAAGGTATCAGCTGCAGTGGCAGCCACTACAAAAGTCAAAAAAGAGAAGGGTGATAAAAAGACTGTCAAAGATAAAGAAGGTGTCAAACAAGAAGATGTCGATGAATTCGATGCTTTGGTGGAGAGTGGCTCAAAGGGGGGAAGCAAATCATCACCAAAAGCACCGAAAGTTAAAAAGGAACCAGGAGCCAAACGTGGTCCGAAAAAGAAAGATTCCGAGGATGGTCTTAAGCAAACAAAATTGGCTTTCAAACCAAAGGCCGGAGTAAGTTATTAAAGTCGTTAGACATTTTAGTTCGGCAAATTAATTTCTATTTTGGAATATTTTCAGCGTAAAAAGAAGGCTGGAAGTTCTGATGAAGACGATATTATATCGGGTAGTGATATTGATATACCTGTCAGTGTTGCTCCTCGGGCTGATAGACCGGGTCGTCGACAGGCTACCAAAAAGATCAATTATTCGGGACTTTTAGAGTCTGAAGAAGAACAGAGTAGCGAGGGTGAGTTGGTATTCAAAGATAATGATGCCGTTAAGGCGCCAACACATAAAACAACAAAAATGTCGGATGATGATTCCGATAGCGATTGTGTGGTGCAAGAAGAGCCAGCTGATTCACCAATAAGGCCAAAGAGTAAACCAGCCGTTAAAAGACCACGTAAAAATAAATCTAGTGATAGCGAGGATGACAAAAAGGTAAGATCCTTGTGTATAAACTCTCAAAGGACAACTGAGTAATGTGATTCAAATAAATTTAATTTCACTATTTTACAGCAAAAAAAGAAGAAACGTATTGTTGATAGTGAAGATGATGATGATGATGATGATTCCGATTTTGAGGCTTAAATAAAATAGTAAACAAAAAACACTTATTATAAAATCAACTTTTAATTTAAGATGTGAAAAGCAACGTGTTTTGTAACATCCACTCACCACTCACCAACCACCATCCTCAACAATTACTTTTTGAACAACAATTCTTTTTTAATAACAATGTTTTTAAATTTGTTTGAGTTGTAATGGTAATTCACTATTAAATTAATTTTAATGAAACAACATTAAATTCCACAAACACTTTTTAAACACATTCTATTCTCTCTTTTTTCTTTTTAATTAAACCTGGTTTATTTTATTTCTCTTTTTTGTTTTTAATATATAAATTAAAATAATTTATTATAATTATCTTTATTTTTTAAATTTAAATAATAATCTATAAAGCTTATATAATTTATCTATAAACAAAGCATTCTATTTTGCAATAATAATTATGATAAAACCAACTTTAAACATAAATTTTTTTATAATATGGAAACTTTTTTTTTTATTATTTTTTATGTGTTTAAATTCATTTAAACAATCTGCAATTTTTTAAAATAATTTTTTTCTTTTTGTGTATAATCTCTTTAATTTTTGTAAATAAATTATTATTTTCTTTTTAAATTCTTATAGTTTTCTTTTTTTTAATTCTTTTACTTGAAGACATGAATTTTGTTCATTATTCCTAATGAGAAAAAAAAAACATTTAATTTTTCTTCAGAATTTCACCTTTAAATTATAAATCTCTGTCTTATATTAAAACATTTAAATCATAGTATTAAATAAGGTCGTCGTATTTTGTATGTTTTTTTTTTCTAATATTTTTAACATGCAAAACAAACTTAAAATTATAGATATTTCTCATTACTGATAATAATAAAAAGGAAAATACTACAATTTTAAATAAAAATTAAACTTCGTTTTAATACTTTGTTGCATAAAATGCAGGTTTTTTGTGATAAAGAAACACGCATTGTTGCAGATGAGTAGATGAGAATTTCAATAAATTGTTTGGAACATAAATAAAACTCTTGTTCGAATAGTTGTATTCTGGCAAAAAGCTTATGCCAACAATACAGATTTGAATATTAATCCAATAATATTTGTGGCTAAGACTTATACGGATTGAACTACCACCCAGTTTATTAAGGATTATAATCTTAAATCGTTGTTTCGCTTTTAGAAACTGCTTGGGATTATTCCATAAAGGTTAGGAGATTAAACGGACTGCTGCATATTGAGGTAAATTTATCTTATCGTTTGTTTTATAGTATCGTATTGACTAGAGGTAGGTAATGAATTAAGCAATACCTTCTCTACTAAACATTTCAATTGTATGACGTTTGAATGAAATATATTTTATTTTGTAATTAGTCAACTACTTCCTATTCTAAATTATTTTAAAGTGCATAAAAATATATAATTTACTGTGTTTTAAAATATGTTTTTATTTTTAATTTAAAAGTGCTTATTAAACATGTTTTATTTAATAAATACGTGTGTATAAAAGCAATAATTGTTTACTATAAAACAATTTTGGTTTAACTCCTTACAGCCTGATATTTTAAAACATAAAATGCAACACAATATGTATAAACGTTAGTTGTTTTTGATTTTTTGTTTGAGATATAGACGTACAATAACAAACAAAATTATAGAAATTCAAAATAAAGCAGTTCATTGTTAATAAATTAAGGAACATAATAAAAGTTTAAAATAGTTTTTTATATTGTAATACTGGTAAAAAGATTTATATAAAAATATATGTTATTTAGAGATCAAATAATTGATTTGTTCATACATCGTATAGTCAACTATAATGGAAATTTCTTTAATAATTCGATTTTTCTTTTTTATTTGAAGAAAACTTTTCAATAACAGTTAATCAATGTTGACAATCTAAGGAGGCTGTCGTTACCGCGACATCGGCAAACATTAGCAACTATTAGGTTATTAAGTTTTAAGAAAGTATTTCTAATTAAAAGGATTGCTTTTCAACCTTTAAAGGCATTTAAGAAATAATTGTATAAATTATGTAAAAAGGTATTTAAAACCGTGGGAAACACCAGATCATAGCTCTTTTCGATATTGATATACTATTTATATCGCAATCGGTACATGCACCTGGCTTTCCTAAGATTTCAACATTGATCTTGAGTTCATTTGAATTACTTTTTATAGAAAATAATAAAAATTTATTAAATTGCTATAAATATTGAAAATAAAATAAATACATTTCAAGTATAAACAAATAAAGGAACACAAAATGTACAAAACAATTCAAAAGTAAACGATCTCTTCCTCCTTATTTTGACAGCGACTAGTTTAATACAAACTGGTTTTCTTCATAATACGCAAAAACTCATCTTGATTCACCTCACCGTCATTATCTAAATCGGCTTCATCGATCATTTCTCTAAGCTCTTCATCGGTTAGGGTCTCACCCAATTCCCGCGCCACTCGTTTCAAATTTTTAAATGAAATTTTACCCGTGTCATCATCATCAAATAGACGGAATGCTTTTAATATTTCCTCTTTAGTATCCTTTTCGGCCATTTTCATGGTCATCAAATGCAGGAAATCATTATAGCTTATACGTCCTGTACCGTCTTTATCAATTTCAGCAATCATACGTTTGATTTCTTCCTTTTTCGGTTCAAAACCCAAAGCTCTTATGGCCACTTTAAGTTCTTTGACCTCAATGAAACCGGTACAATCGACATCGAATAGATCAAAGGCTTCTTTAATATCGGCCTTCTGAGCATCCGACAGTTCAAACTTTGGTCCAGATTTCTTGCGACCACCGCCGGCTCCTCCTGCTGCCGGGACACTACGTTTGGTATTTGGATTCTGATTTGTTGTAGAAGCTCGTTCCATAATGTTGCTGTCCATTTTCGTTGAAAGTTATTGAAAGAGTATTTCAAACAATTTCTAATAGACTTACCTTTTTAGCTGTTTTATTTATTTGCCCTTAATAATTTGATATAAAGGTTGTTAGGCGGTATCCTTGACCACCGTTTGCGTTTCGTAATTAAATGTCCTTTTATAGTATTCAATTTGCGTTTGATTTTACAAATATTCTTTACAAGACAGCTGACAAATATTTCCTTGTGTTCTATTCTTATTTACTGGTGTTGTCAAATAGAGTTTTTTTATTTAACCACCCTTATGAATATACCTCTTCTATTTTATATTTAAATTTCTATTTTTAAAATATAATTGAACAGGTTGCAACTATTTTTAAAGTGTGTTTAGTTAATTATCCTTTACACACGCACACACACACACACACACACACGCAACACAGAAATTACAGTTTTGTTTACGTATGCGAAGAGTACAGTCTTTAAAAATTTTTCAATATTGCGAGCAGAGTTGCATAAAAAGTAGTATGTAAAAAGTATATCCCTACGTAAAGGGGAGTTAGAGAGTTTAAAATTATTATTAAAAAATGATACAATCAAATAACAGTAAATTGAGCATAAGTGGTAAATTTGACAATATTATGAAAAAGGAGGAAAACAATGCTGTTAACTAAAATGCATAATATAATAATATTTTACATTTTCAAAGTTTACTTTGTCAAGTTTACTTTGCATAAAGAACAAACAAAAAAAAAAACATTGTGTGTGAAGAAGGGTAAGAACGTTAAAATAAAATTAAAATGAGTTTGTTAAAGTTAGCAGTGAACGCGCAAAAGTGATCTTATTTTTAAGAAAATCAAAAGCTTTATTAAGTAATTATGAGAATAATCCGATTTAGGTTAAATATGAACTGGTTTGCTAGGCTATTGATTGAAATGTTGAAAGAAATTATGCAATTATGCAAGTTTTATTTTAAATATTTTGGAACCTGATGGAACCCTTTCAGCCAAAGAGATAGTAATTTGTAGGCTTACTTCTTTTCGAAAGTTTATTTGTTCGAATATCTACTGGTTCGAATACTTAGTTTGAGTGCAGAACATTGTTTATTATCGATTTTTTTCTTACTGTCTAAGAATTTTCACATTACGTATGTACTGGGGCATAACGTTGTTACGTTAAACTGCAGATCGGATGAATTGACCACATGTGGTGCAGGTATCGGAACTTTCGGGTGGGTAAAGGAGCACGCTTAGCGTAGTTGTAGTATACTTATGCGAGACGCATTGGTTTTGACCATATGGCCAAAGGTTTCTACAGAAACTGTAGATAAAAGAAAGGAACCAATTGCTTGCAGCGTTATGTCGCAGAAAAAGAAATTATCTACGCTTCTACTGCGCATGTAATACCACTGATCTCCGGATAGTACCTGTGTTAGAGCAATTGAAAGACCGTGGATCCGTAATTGGCCACAAGTGGTTTAATTGTATCCATTCACTTGGGTGACAACCACTTTTATCTATCTACCTACCTTTCTATAATAACAGTTGTACCTCTCCTAAATCGTAACATATTTAAAGCGATAATTAGATCGTGAAAGGGAATATTTTTTGCCAATTTTTTTAAGAAGAAAACAGAACTTTTAATGCTAATTATATGAGCATTGGCTCGCCCACCATTGTTGTTCTTGAGAATTGAACCCACACAAGTAAATTAAAACTTAGGATAATCTTTACTGTTTTCCACAATCAACTACGCGATTAATGAAAACGAAAAATTGTCGAAATTAATTTAAGATATTCGAATATTAAATTTCAAATTTTGTTTTTCTTTATTTAAATTTGTTCTTAAAGAACCATAAAATTATAATGAACCTCAACACAAAAGTGGCAATTAAAATTAACGGTGAAATCATAAGAAAAACAAATAAAACGTAAAATGAAAGAAAAAGAAAAAGAAGAAAAATAAACTCATTTATAAATTCTTTATTAAGGGTTTACTTTTTTTGATTTTATTCTCATAAGACCAAACACAGGCAGGCATGCATATACCATATACATATATGTATGTACATCCTTGGGATCAGTTTAGGTAGGCATTTGTCTTTTGCATTGTGGCTCACCATCATAACCAAGCAAGCAAATTAATTTTGCAAACTTAAGTTAGTTTGAAAACCAATAACATGTTGCATTTTTATGTCAGAGTTAAGATCTTAAGAGAACTTGTTTTACAAGGATGATGCAGCTTTAATCTAAAGAAAACAAGCCCCCCTTATCAAAATAAAAGGAAACGAAAAAAATAAACTAAAATGAAATTCAAATTCGCATTCATATTCAGTCAGTTTGAAATACATAAGAAAAACAAAAACAATCGAATTTGTTTTGGTTTTCATTTCATCTTTACAGAGTTTATTAAACTCTTTGGCTAAAATACTACGTTATGCAAATTTTATAATGACTGAAGAAGTGTTTAAGTATGTGTGTACGTTGAACGATTTTTTTACAAGGTTTAAAACTGTCATTCTCTCTGTTTTTGCTTTTCTTTTTTTCTTTCTTTTTTTTAAATTAATTTTAAAGTTCTTAACAATTTTTTTTTTAAATTTCAATATTTTTTTTTTGTATTTTCTTTATAACGCGTTTGTATTTTATTTTTTTGGTCTGTCCCATATGAAACGTGACTTCTTCAGGCTTTTGTATATAAATAGATGCGTTCTGGACACCAGCTTAAGCAGTTTTATTCCTACGTGCGTTAACTACGGTTGTGTTGGTCTTTCTCTTTGTGGATTAAATATCTAAAATAATAATAAAAAAAAAAACATTTCTGTTTGATTTTGAATATTTAAGAAACTTAATATTGTTAAGTGTTAGCAAAAGTAAGAATTAAAAAAAAGAGTGTGGAAAAAATTAACAATAATAATAACGATAATAAAAAATAGAACAAATTTAAAGTATTAAAGTATTGAAACCAATCAATTTAATGTGTGTCAGTAGTTTGAAAAAGTATTGAAAAATAAACACATCTTAACAATTAGAAATTCAAACGTGTCTAGCATTTTATATGGCAAAAATTTCTTTAATTTTTAATAGAATTAAGTGAAGTTCTTATTCGAAAAAAAAATTTAATTTTTATTTTATTATACCCTGTGGTTTTTATATACTTAACGCGCTTGTGCCTTAAGCCTTTTGTTTTCATGGACATAACTCTACATGGCTTTGTTGTCACTTATTTTTATAGCGGTCCTGTAAGCGAAAAAATGTTGTTTTTTTGTTTATTGTTTTTTAATTTATTTACATCTTATTGTGCTCAATCAAGATTTAATTAGTATTGTCGTGAAATTTATTTATTTTGTTAATTTTGTTTTTTTTTTTTTTTCTGTTGTAAATTCAATTGCCCATCATGTTACGGTTTTAATTTGCTGACGATATTTATGAGTTTTTAATATGATTTTGGCAAAAAAAAAAAAAAATTGAAATATTTATGACCTGTAAACAAAAGAAAATAAATAAATAAATTAATATATAAAGAAAGAGTTTGATGACAAATTGAATTACTTTTGTAATAAATTTAAATATTATTGAGAAAAATATTTAAAAAAAATTCCACTAATGTGAAGTGACGACGTAGAGTTTTTTAATTTAAAAAATATAAAAACTTGAACACCTAACCCTAACAAATTGATTTTCTCCATTCTATTTATTCTATGTAAGAATAGATGGAATGATAGATGATTCTAGGCAATCTAAAGCGAATCCATTTGATCTTTCTGTTGAAAGAATAAAAAAAAAAAAAACACGGAGAGAATAGGAAACCAGTCAGGAAACTGTCAATAGCAGAGAATTACGTGTATTGAAAATATTAAATTTTAATAACAAAACTTGAGCTTAACTTACACATCATAAACATTATTGGTGAAATGTTTCAGACTATTTTGACATGCAGAAATATATAAAGAAGTTATTTAAAACAAGTAAAATCGCGAGTACTACACGAATTGTAATTTTTATATGCTAAGCAGAACTTTTGATATGTTCAAGGTTAAATTTTCTGATTACTTTTGTATGTTTTAAGCAAACAATTGCTTATTCCATAAATTATTTAGTTGTTGATTGATAACACAGTGTGTAGTTGTTCTAAAAATTTACTGGACGCTTGGACTTCGAATAACTTTTTTAAATTTGCACTAAAACCCATATTGTTTCTGGCTGCAACATAAATCTTGATACTGCATTAATTCTTATTTGAGGGAATTTCGTTGAATATGACAGAAGACCAATTCCTCTTAATAAAAAGAGCAGGAGAACTGACGCATGAGATGAAAGGTAGTCCTCTTCCTTCTCTCAGATCCAGGGCCCTGATCCTGCAATGCGATTTAAAGAAAAAAGACAATCAGTCTTCTCCTTATCCATAACAGCTCAGCATAGTATAGCAATGTTGCACGTGCACTTATGCCGCGCTATAAAACGGCCGGAGAATACTAAATAGCTCAATAAAAGAACAGAGGGGAGCCAATTGAGTATGGCAAATAATGCCTTATTTGGAGAGAAGAAACAGTATAGTCGACCACCTGGCATTACGTGTATCGACAGCCCAAAAAGAAGTCATAGAATGGAAGTTATTGAAGGGTCTCTTATATGCTAGCAATGAAGACCAGTGGACTTAAAATTTACATAGCAAACTTCCATTATGATGATTTAATTTTACAACCCATTATTTATAATAAAACAATCACTTCAATAGTAATTTAGGCATGACAACTTCTCGACAAGTTTAATTTTAAATGATGCGTGCATGTTTCTTAAGTCTTTTGTTTTAGTCTTTTGTTCAACCTAAGCCAATAGTCATAGGCTTCAAAAGATTATAGAACATGAATAATGTATAATTTAATCTATTTAACCGATTTGCTAATTCAGCACTTAAAAATAGTAATAAATTTGATTTCTTATCTTTATGCATAATGAAGTTATAAACCATTTGAGAGATAAAACCAAACAACAAATAACATTAAAGCGTCCTATAATAATAATTTATTGAACTACTAATGGAGGCTTTATTTAGTTAATGGCTGGTTTATTTATTTTGACGTGTCAAAACAAAACTATTACCAACTAAATACATATGTGATATGGTAATGTGCGTATATGTTAATTAACTGAGACATTTTGCCATACAATATTTATAATTTCTCTTATTTCGTGTTCTAAGGCTTGTTAAAAATGAAATAAGAAATCATTAAATCATACATTATTTCACAGCTTCACATCTTAATTGGCATGATCTGCTTGATTTAAATTGTTCATAAGAAAACAACAACAAAACCAACAGCAACCTACACAGATATTTATAAAAAAATTTTTATTTCATGTTTTGTTATTGTTATTGTTTTTTTTTTCTTTTTTTCGTTAAGAATTTGCTGAAACAAAACAGATAAACAGATAAAATATATAAAAGAATAAACATGTAAAATTAGGTTAATATGCTGTTGTGCTAAATAAAGGTGGCATTATAATAGCGTTTAACAAACGAACGATAACGAATTTTTTTTTTAATTCCGTGTGTTATAACTGGGAGGCACAGACTTTTTTTTGCTTAATTGGCAGGAAAGTTAATTAAATGAATATTTTATTGTAGTGCTTTTACTTTTTTGAGTGTTAAGTTTTATTGTGAAGATAGCTTAAGTAATTTCAAAGTGGTAAAGGCGTGGAATATTTGAAGCGTAACTTGAAAAACATAAAATAACATGAAACATTTGTTGCTATTTCCCTACTGCAGGCCTATTTATGAAATTATAAGCTTTAGTGAAAATATAAATTAGCCACCAATGGAATTTAAAGGTTTAAAGAGATCATAAAGTACGCCTGATAAAGACTTTTTATTGAGTAATAAGCACGGGACTTTTTGAGGCAATCTCTTAGTGGCCATAGTAGCATCTTAAGCATCCACTTCTGATGAAATTGGGATCAAATCTAATCATTTGCAAACTAGATTATGTTTGGTAAGCCAAAATAATTTTTCTTGGAAGAAATAAGTAAGAAGTAGAATTTCTACGTATTCTGATGCTGCAGCCTTCACAGGCGAAATGAGGAAAGTTCTTCTATTCCCACTTTGAAAGCCATATTTAACGAGACTTATTTGAAAGAAAAACATGAGTAATACTTTAACACTAAACGTAATTAAATTTCCAAAAGTTGAATGAACTTTTTAATTTTAAGAATCAAATTGCTTAGGTTTTCTATGCTGTCATTTTACATAAACGTGATGGTTACCTATTTTCGTTATGTTTGCAAAAAAAAGTCATTTTCAAATTGAAATAACACAAAAAATGAACAAATCAATATTAAATTGTTAATAGTATTCACGATTGAGCGTTAAATGTGTATAAATGTTTTATATTTATTGAAATTTAATGAGCCCTGGCCTATGTTCACACCTCGTTTTAAACAAAAGACTTAAGACACGAACGTTATAATTAATCAAATGATCAGTTTTGTTATTGTCGTTATTGTTATTTGTTTTTTATGGAATTATTATCATTTGTTAAAGAAAAAAAAATTGATGAATAATTATTATAATATTGATGGCACTCTTCTTTCTTTCTCTTTGTAAAGAAAACGAAGAAAAAGTATAACAACAAAGCTTTACAAGGAATTTTGTGTATATTTTTCCACTTCCTTGATTGATAAGCAAACAAATGATTTATAAAATAAGTATGTATATGTATATACTGTGATTGATTTCATATTAACAATCTGTCATTTGAAATAATTGCGAGAAAAATCAAATTAATGTTCTCATCAATAAAATTGAATAATTGACGGAAAAGTCTTATAAATGCTTCAATCAAAAGTTTAAGTCACCTCTTCATTACTTTTGGTGAAAGGTAACGCAGTGAAGACAAAAACAAGTCATCCATTAGTTTAAAAATACAAAAATAAAAAATATGAATATTATATGCTCATCTTCAATTATTTATGCGTTTTTATTTTTAAAAATTCTTTATAATTTCTTTATTGTCAAATAATTTAAATATTGTTTTGTAGATAAGAAATCGGATTTATGACCATTCTTAAGTGACCAATTAGCAAATTGTAAAACTTAATTATACATTATTCATTTATTTTAATAATTTATTAAAGTTTATGGGTTTAAGGAACTTTAATGGTCTGCTTACGATTCACGACTGATTGGCAATATTGCACTTATTTATGTTTGGCAACTTCGAGATTCCTCTATGTAGTGTTGTTCTTGTAAATCGATATTTGATTTTTTGTTTGTTTGAAAGTTTGGCTAATGAACCCACTTGTATTGAGATCAGACAAATTTGGAACGCTACTGATTGAAGCTTCTTTATTTTATGTACATACACCTAAGCCATTAAAGAAATTTGTACGCCATCTCTGGAATTAGAGCACTATTTTCTATAAGAGTATATTTATTAGCAGTTAAAGATAAATTATTCTGCATACAATCATGTCATAAATTTCTAACATAAAAATTCCATAAAGTGCTCTACTAAAAAACAAAAGACTTAAGACACATACCTTCGTATACTTGAAACTGCGTTAAATACTCTTAACATTCCCTTTACATATATTTATGACAAGCATGGCCTAATTTATTACCAGTAAGAAAAATATGGTATTTGCAGCAGCTTATTGTCAATTGTTTCCGAAGAAAGATATCTTATATATCATTTCATGTTTATTTTAAGTAGAAACAAATTTATTTCATTTTAAAATTCTTAAAATTGTTCTTTTTCATTCTTTGTTTTGTTTTTTATTTTATTTTATTTTATTTTCTTTAATACTTTAACTCTCCATTTTGTCTGTTTGGTAACCTTTAAAACGTTAACAGAATTTTTAATTTTTTCCTTTTAACACTTTATTATTATAAAGTATATTTCTTTTTATGTTGTGCCAGTTTCTTTTTTATTAACGATTTTTTTTTATTTTTTAAGCATTTTTTTTCTTTAATTTTTTTTCTTAAGAAAACTAAGTTTTTAATGCACAAAAATTAATTTTCTTTTTACATGAAAATTAAAAATTTTAATTTCAGTCATAAGCGGAAGTGTGTCTGTGAAATAATTTTCAATGCAATGAATTTTATAGAATTTAGATTTAATACTTAGTATAAAGTCTTGAAAAGTTTGGCAAACATTCAAAAATTCTAAATTTTATGGAGAAGAGAGAGCCAATAATCTAAAAATTGTTTATTTCCGTTTGAATACAATTATACATCCACAATTAAGTAATAAAATATTAAAAATTAAATTGCTGGCGTTTTTTTTTTAACAAGTTCTAATCATTTTAAATAAATTTTCAATTGAACAATACATTGAAACACATTTTACTTTTAAGCCAAATAAGAATAAGGTGTAGTAAAAAGATTTATTATGTAACTGTTATGTCAATTAATGCAAGTCATCAATTGTTGGTAACGTGAGGTAAGGTATTTCGTTTCTATAGGAACAGTAAGCATTTAAAACCAGTTACCGTTTATACTACATGTGACCCTACTCCCTCCAAGCCATCTCTATAGAAGAGACAGTATAGATTCATTTGGCTTAGACTTGTCATTATTCCTCTCCAATTGACCATTATTAAATGGTCCTGTGTATTTATTTACTTTAGATAACTGAATACAATATAAATGAGATCTGAATTAAGCTGTATATTATTGGAATAATTGATATTTCTTCATTATACACACTTTGATTGACCGTTTAAGGGCCATTATTACAACTTGCCGTTAAACTTGGGTTTAGTTAAAGGTACCTTTAGCTAAAGGGAACTGTAAAGTTACCTTTAACTGATTTTCGTTATTACAACTAACAGATAAAATAAAATTAAAATATGGCAGTGCCGGAGCAAAGTCGATAAAACTGCTCAATTAAACAAGTTTTCTTTTAACGCAGTGGCAACAGCGGACTCCGTTTTTTTGTTGTATATGCTTATTTTGTTTAAATTTGAAGTTGCCATATCGAAAATAGTATATGATATGGCAAGTTCAAACATAAAGTGACCTTTAAATTTTAAAGGTAGGATGATCTTCCCTTTAGCTTAACGATGACTTCTATCTTATTGGGTGCTCATAATAATGAAAAACAATTTATCTGCCCGTTAAAATCCTCCCTTTAGTTAACGGCAAGTTGTAATAATGGCCCTAAGTGTGTATTCTCCCTTCAGATAACCTAATTGCTGGCTATTTATCGATTTTTATTTACAGTAGCTTATCTAAAACCTATAAACTTAACTTCGTTTGAATAAATTCTGATTTAGAAAGTATTTTCTTTCATTCTTTATTCTCTACGAGTTTTATCAGCATAACAGAAATATCTCTTCTCTTTTTTGTTTCTTTCTTACCACAAATTAATTTTTCTTCCTCTTCTCTTTTATCTACGTTAATTAT
Organism: Sarcophaga caerulescens; assembly: GCA_927399465.1. Lineage (NCBI taxonomy): Eukaryota > Metazoa > Arthropoda > Insecta > Diptera > Sarcophagidae > Sarcophaga > Sarcophaga caerulescens. The sequence continues at coordinate 107,725,245 of OV656866.1, forward strand.
GTTTGAAAATAAAAGTAAAACTTTTTTGTTTTATACCCAAAAAATTTTTACTTCCTAATTGGTCATCCAATAATCTTATTGTATACCCCCTCGGGCTTTATTATTGAAAAACCATTTCGTTTAATATGCATATAGCGTAGCCATTCCTTATATAAAATTAACCCGAGAATTATTCATAATTATTCACAAAAAACAAAAAAACAATAACAATAACAATAACAAAACAAATTGTAATATTGTTTTATGATTAAAATGAAATCAGAAATAAATCACAATGAAAATATATGCATGCATGCATTGTTGTAATAAAGAATTCTCTTCCCTATTTTACAGTTACAACAAGCACGTTTACTAACGAGAGAGTTGTGTAATAAAAACTCTCTTAAACATGAGAGAATTAAGGGGTGGCCTAATGGCAGTTACACTGCTGGTAAGTAATTGAATTACACTTGAATTATAACCACAAAGAATATTTCTTTTATTTTTCTATCCCCCTTTCTTTCTCTCTCTCTCTCTCTTTGTTTATATAGTTTTTCGCCTCTTTTTATACAACCTTTGCCCACATACGCATAGATGCTCCCGAAGAACATCATGTACAGAAATCAAAGCCGTCTTTTGTACGTTCAGCCATTGAAAGTGTACCCGAAGATGATACTTCTTCGGAGCATTTAAGTCGTTTAAGCATGGCACCCACCTTTGGCGATGTATTCCTACCTCTACGCAGTGCTGTGGAGAGTGTACCTTCGGTTAGTACACGCTCTTTAGAATCATTAAGAGAATCATCGCCTTTAAGACATTTTGTAAGAGATGCTGTTGAAGCATTTCCCGAAGATGAAGATGACGAATACATCGAGGAAGAAGAATATTCGGCTGCTATAAGAGACTCTCTGGTGGCCGAGGCCATGCCGGAAAACTTGGATTTAGATGGTCCCGTACCGGAACCAGAATTAGAATTTGAAGTGGAAAATTTCCAACAACCCGATGCTTGGTCAGTATCCGATAAATATGCCGCTTTCATAGAACCTCATAAAAAACAAAATGATATTGAAACTTTGTTGCCTCAACCCTATCGTTCCGACTCACCTTATCAGCAGTTGGTTAAGGCTACTGAAGTCAAGGAAATCGATAGTGTTGTTGATGTGAGCAAAGTAAGAGAAGAACTTAAAGGTTATGGTGCCTTATCGAATGAACGATCCCGTGAAGATTTGGAATTTGGTTTTGATAACGATGAGGAAGATGATGAAGATATTAGACCTTATGGTGCTTTGGCTCAAATTAAGGCCACTAAACCGCCACGCAAGAATTTCAATCCCACTCCCGAAGTTTTGTGTTATATTACCAATTGGGCATTTTATCGTAAGGCTGATGGCCAGTTTGTGCCCGAATATTTGAAAAATAAACGTCTGTGTACCAAACTTATCTATTCCTTTGCTTCGTTGGATCCTGACCATCTGAATATTAAGGAATTTGATCCTTGGGTAGATATTGACAATCAATTCTATAGTCGCACCATAGAAACTGGCATACCCGTATTAATTGCCATGGGTGGTTGGACTGACTCGTATGGTGATAAGTATTCTCGCTTGGCCAGTGATGATATTAGAAGAAGAGTATTTGCCTCCAATTTGGTGGGTTTCCTGCAACGTCATGGTTTCTCTGGTTTACATTTGGATTGGAATTATCCCAAGTGCTGGCAAAGCGATTGCTCTAAGGGGCCGGCTAGTGATAAGCCCAACTTAACGAAACTATTGCGAGAGATACGTTCGGAGTTTGATCGTGTCGACAAGAAATTGAAATTGGGTGTGGCCATTTCAGGCTATAAAGAAATCATTAGTGAGGCCTATGACTTCCCCGAGCTTTCAAAGATAGTGGACTACATGACCGTGATGTCCTATGATTATCATGGTGCTTGGGAAAGACAAACAGGTCATGTAAGTCCTCTATATGGCCGCAAAGGTGACAAATATCCCCAATACAATACCGACTACACCATGCAATTGTTACTGAAACTGGGAGCCAAGAAGGAACGTCTTATTATGGGCATACCTTTTTATGGACAGACTTTTACTTTGGAACGTGATAGCTCTCAATTAATTGGTGAAGGTACCGCTGCCATAGGGCCTGGAGATGCTGGAGAATTCACTAAACAGCCGGGTATGTTGGCATACTATGAAGTATGCCAGCGCATACGCAAACAAAAGTGGTTGACTGGTCGTGATCCGGAACGTAAGTCCGGCCCTTATGCTATGTACCGCAATCAATGGGTGGGTTATGAAGATCCTGCCTCTGTGGAAGCCAAAGCTCGTTATGCTGTCAATGCCGGTTTTGGTGGTGTGTCTGCTTGGACAGTGGACTTGGATGACTTCCAAAATCGTTGCTGTAGTGAATCCTTCCCGTTACTTAGAGCTATTAATAGAGCTTTGGGCCGTGAAGATACTGAACCGCCTACACGCGTTAACTGTGCCAGACCTCCAGTGCCTGTAACCCCCATACCGCCAGTCATGACTACAGTTAGCAGTGATGGTTCATTGGGTGGTGGTGGTATGCATGAACATACAACCGCTAATCCAGCTTGGCAACAGCCTTCTACAACCACCTCTACTACTCCAAAAACATCAACCGTATGGTGGTCACCGCCCTCAACGACTACAACATCGACTACCACACGCAGGCCTACTACAACATGGACTACTACAACTCGCAGACCTACTACAACTACGACAACTAGAACTACTACTACTACTACCAGACGTCCAACAAAACCAACCCAAAAGCCCACTACTATACCAGCTCCTGCAGTGGTAAGGCCAGTAGTACAAGCTTCAAACTGTCAACCAGGTCAATTCTATCCTGATCCCTACAATTGTAATTCTTATTATCAATGTATAGTTGAAGGAGAAATTAGGCAACAATTTTGTCCGGGTGGTTTACATTGGAATAATCAGGATAAAAATTGTGATTGGCCAGCCTCGGCGAAATGTACTGAAAAGAAGAAGCCTACTAATCCTACTAAAGCTCCTCCAAGACGTACTACTACCACCACCTCCACCACTACAAGACGTCCTACTCAGGCTCCAACAAAACGTCCAACCACCACCACTTCCTCATATTGGTCTACTAACAGACCCAGCAAACCGATTGCGACTACCCGCAAACCCAAACCCAATAAGCCCAATAACAATCGTCCTTCCATGAGTGCCAGATGCAATGAAGGCGAATACTATAGCCATCGTAATTGTGGCCAATACTACATTTGTGTTAATGGTGCCTTGGTGCCCAATTCCTGTGGTAGTAATCTACATTGGGATGCTGTTAAGAAAATCTGTGATTGGCCGGAAAACGTCAAGTGTGTTACCACCAAAAAATATTTACGTATTGTACAGTCTAAAGGCAATCCTGAGGACCCTTGCAATGGAGAGGAGAGAGTACCTTATCCAGGAGATTGTTCTAAGTACCTGTTCTGTTTATGGAATCGTTTGCAGGCAGCCGATTGTGCACCAGGCTTACACTTTAATGCTGCAACAGGACAATGTGATTGGCCCGATTCGGCTAAATGCAATAGCGACACTAATGGCGGCGATACAAATGATATTAATCCACCCAAACCCAAGCCAGCACCTACCACCGCCAGACCAACGACCACAACTAGTGAGAGGCCAACCTATCCCACTGATAAGCCATCATTACAGCCTTTAGATGGCTACTTCAAAGTAGTGTGCTACTTTACCAATTGGGCTTGGTATCGCAAAGGTTTGGGACGCTATACACCCGATGACATTAACACTGATCTCTGCACCCACATTGTGTACGGTTTTGCTGTTTTGGATTACTCCGAATTGATTTTAAGAACTCATGACTCCTGGGCTGATATTGACAATAATTTCTATACACGTGTCAGTGGTTTGAAGAGTAAAGGCGTAAAAGTCAGTTTGGCTTTGGGAGGCTGGAATGACTCTTTAGGTGACAAATACAGTCGCTTGGTACGCAATCCCCAGGCTAGGGCACGCTTTGTTAAACATGCCCTTGAATTTTTAGAGAAATATGGTTTCGAAGGTTTAGATTTGGATTGGGAATATCCAGTATGCTGGCAAACAGAATGTAACAAGGGTATGCCAGATGAAAAGGAAGGCTTTACAGCTTTAGTTAGGGAACTATCGGAAGCATTTGTACCCAGAGGCTTGCTTTTATCCACAGCAGTGTCGCCTAGCAAGAAAATCATAGATACTGGTTATGATGTTCCCCAATTGGCAAAATATTTCGATTGGATTGCTGTTATGACGTATGATTTCCATGGCCAATGGGACAAGAAAACTGGCCACGTTGCTCCCTTGTATTATCATCCTGAAGATGATTATGATTATTTCAATGCGGTACGTACAATATGGTGTCTTTTGAAGGACAAGTAATAAAAGTCTTAAATTTTATTTGCAGAATTATTCGTTAAACTATTGGATAGAGAAAGGCGCTCCTTCACGTAAAATCGTTATGGGCATGCCTTTGTATGGCCAGTCATTTACTTTGGAAAATACACGCAATAATGGTTTGAATGCTAAAGCACCAGGTCCCGGAAAAGCCGGCGAATTTACCAGAGCAGCCGGCTTTCTGGCCTACTATGAGGTAAGCTTGTTGAAAGAGCGAAAAACAGTTGGAATTAGAAATGAGTGTGTCATTAATTTACCCAATATTTGATATAGATATGTGATCGTGTTAAACATCAGGGCTGGGAAGTTATACAAGACGAACAGGGCCGTATGGGTCCTTTCGCCAGAAAGGGAAATCAATGGGTTTCATTTGATGACAAAGCCATGATACGCAAAAAGTCACAATTGGTTAGAGCTATGGATTTGGGTGGTGGCATGGTATGGGCTTTAGATTTGGATGATTTCCGCAATCGTTGTGGCGAAGGCATACATCCTCTACTTACACAAATCCATGATGTCTTAAAAGATCCTCCTTCTGGCTATGAACCAACACGTACGTGTTTTTCATAAAGTTTATCGATTTCATGTTTTTATTAAGTTTCTTAATTTTTAGCTGGCTTAGCATCACCTTCTGAACCAGAATCTATCGAAGAGACTGTTAACTCTCAAGAATCGGAATTGGAAAACGGTTCAAATGCAAGTGTTGAATCTAATTCCGGTAACACTGAATATATTGTAGATCCCAATGAAGATGTTGAAGAGACTGATTTCGAAGTTGTTACTTCCGAACACGACTTTACTGAGGATACTGGTCCAACAGGTGATGAATTCAAGGTCATTTGTTACTTTACAAACTGGGCTTGGTATCGTCAGGGTGGCGGGAAATTCTTACCCGAGGATATAGATGCTGATCTCTGTACCCATATTGTTTACGGGTTTGCCGTGCTCAATCGTCAAACATTAACCATACAACCGCATGACTCTTGGGCTGACTTGGATAATAGATTCTATGAACGTGTAGCGGATTATCGTAAGAAGGGTACTAAGGTTACAGTGGCTATTGGTGGCTGGAATGATTCGGCTGGTGATAAATATGCTCGTTTAGTAAGAAGTGCCTCAGCCAGAGCCCGTTTTATACGTCATGTTATGGAATTTATAGAAAAGTATGGTTTCGATGGTCTGGACTTGGATTGGGAATATCCAGTGTGCTGGCAAGTTGACTGTAAAAAGGGTACACCTGACGAAAAGGAAGGTTTTGCCGATTTGGTTAGAGAACTATCCGAAGCATTTAAGCCTAAAGGTTTACTCTTATCAGCTGCTGTATCTCCCAATCAGAAGGTTATCGATGCTGGCTATGATGTACCTCAGCTAACGAAATATTTCGATTGGATTGCTGTTATGGCTTATGACTACCATGGCCAATGGGATAAGAAAACTGGTCATGTGGCTCCCATGTACGATCATCCTGAAGGCACTGAAGGTTTTAATGCCAATTTCTCTATTAATTACTGGCTGGAAAAGGGTGCTGATCGCCAAAAACTGGTGATGGGTATGCCTATGTATGGTCAATCTTTCTCTTTGGCTCAAGCCAGTGATCATGGTCTTAATGCGAAAACCTATGGAGGAGGTGAAGCCGGAGAAGCAACACGTGCCAGAGGTTTCTTGTCTTACTATGAAATCTGCTCGTACATACGTAACAAAGGCTGGAATGTTGTAAGAGATGCTCGTGGTAGAATGGGACCATATGCCTTCCTTAGGGATCAATGGGTATCGTTCGATGATGCTCCAATGATACGTCACAAATCGGAATATGTAAAGGCTATGCGCTTAGGTGGTGCTATGATATGGGCTTTGGATTTGGATGATTTTAAAAATGACTGCAATTGTGAATCATATCCTTTGCTTAAGACCATCAATCGTGTGTTGAGAAACTATCCAGGACCACATCCAAAGTGTGTTTTAGAAGATAAGGACAAATTGATGAGTATGTTAACTGCATAAACAAGGCATTTAAATTTCTATTGAATATAAAAAATTTCTTTAATTTCAGTTGCCGGTACTAGTTCGCAACCAATGGGACCACCAAAACCTAAACCCACCGCCATTACGCATGTGGAAATGGCTCAAACCCAATCAAAACCTACCAAACCTACAGTAGCACCAATGAAAATGGAATGCGGAGGTAAAGATTATGCTCCCCATGAGAAAGACTGTAATAAGTACTACATTTGTCAATATGGAGAATTAGTAGAGCAAAAGTAAGTTTGAATGCTTTTTGTAGAGGACTAGAGAATACATTGCTTTTTTAACTTTAGATGTCCGACGGGACTACATTGGAATCAAAACTATTGTGATTGGCCACAAGCCTCACAGTGCATGGTAAGAGATGATCAAACTACACACCGACCAGTTGTTCAGAGACCTAAACCTAGCACAACAAAGGCTCCGCCCAAAACAACTAAGAAACCCGTGGCACCACCACATAAGAAACCTGTTGCACGACCCAAACCCAAGCCCACACCTGCAGCTCCACCACTAACTGGCAATGAGGAATACAAGGTGGTGTGTTATTTCACAAATTGGGCTTGGTATAGACCCGGACAGGGTAAATACGTGCCCGAAGATATTGATGAAAATCTTTGTACCCACATTGTTTATGGCTTTGCTGTACTAAATAGCAATGCTTTGACAATTACAACCCATGATTCTTGGGCCGATATCGATAATAGATTCTATGAGAGGGTTGTGGCCTATAAGAAAAAGGGCATACGGGTCACTGTGGCCATTGGAGGTTGGAATGATTCTTTGGGCAGCAAATATGCACGTTTGGTTTTAGATCCTCAAGCTCGACAAAGATTCATCGAAAGTGTTTTAGCTTTTTGTGAGAAATACGGTTTCGAGGGCTTAGATCTGGATTGGGAATATCCGGTGTGCTGGCAAGTTGATTGCACTAAGGGTTCGCCAGCTGAAAAGGCTGCTTTTGCTTCCCTGGTAAGAGAATTGTCTGCTGCCTTTAAGCCTAAAGGATTATTGCTGTCGGCTGCTGTGTCGCCTAGCAAAAAGGTCATAGATGCTGGATATGATGTACCCACTTTGGCGCGATACTTCGATTGGATAGCAGTCATGACCTATGATTTCCATGGTCATTGGGATAAGCAAACTGGACATGTAGCTCCTTTGTACTATGTGGAAGGAGATGAAAATCCTTATTTCAATGGTAATTATAGTATTAACTATTGGATTGAAAAGGGTGCACCACCTCAAAAATTGATAATGGGCATGCCTTTATATGGTCAGTCCTTCTCTCTTGCTGATACGCATGCTCGTAGCCTTAACGATAAAACAATTGGTCCTGGTCGAGCAGGCACCTTCACTAGAGCTGGAGGTTTCTTGGCCTACTATGAGATTTGTGAACAAATTAGTAATGGCCGTTGGACGGTAATTCGTGATCCTCAGGGCAGAATAGGACCTTATGCATATAGTGGCAATCAATGGGTCTCATACGATGATGTCAATGATGTACGCCGTAAATCCCAGTTTGTAAGGAAAATGCGTTTAGGTGGTGGCATGGTTTGGGCTTTAGATTTGGATGATTTCCATGGTAAATGCGGTTGTGGTAAACATCCGCTATTGCGTACTTTAAATCAAGAATTGCGCGGTGTTCCTGGTCAGCGAGCAAACGATTGTACATAAGACATAACAGAGAGAGAAACACACTTAAAATTTTTAAGTTAGAGATTGTGCCAATATAAAATTTATGATTATAATTCAAAAATTTCTATTTAATCTAGATAATAAGTAAAATTCTTTAGAATTTTAAGCGAAAAATATCAATATTTTACGTAAAGTGTACGTTAATAAATAAATATTAAAAAAATATATAAACAAAGAAACTTTGTTACTGTATTTTTAAAATGGCGTGATTAATTTTAACGTTAGCTGTTTTGTTTTCATGATTTTCAGCTTTGGCACACACATATAAAAGCTGTTTGTTATAAGACCAGTGTGGTATTCATAACAGTAAGGTAACTATAGTTCGGTTTCTTATCAGTACATTTCATTATAGCGTTTTTAATTCCATTTTAACATTTCACTACGTGAATCCCATCGATCACCGTTTCGCACCCTAATTTATGCATGGTGAGTTTGTTTTAACCCAATAGCTGCGCTAATGGAAGTGAAAATTATTTATTCTAGACACACACGGTTAATTCAACACAGTGATCTATGGTAATGTAGTAACCATTTGGAATAACGGTGAATTTCAATTTTATTAACCACACCGGGCAAATTCACCACACTTTGCAAAAACTCTACAGGGTGGTGAGTTCTCGTTCTTTTTGAAAGAACAAACGGATTTTTTCAACCACTAGTGTTGCCAGAAAAAAAATTTTGTAATCAACGCCTGAAAAAAATCACTAAAATTAGGAAGAAAATATACAAATATTTTTTAAATTCATAGTTTATTCTATTTTTTCAAAATTAAATTGTGTTTTTTTATTTAGTTTACAATAATTAACTTTAAATTATATTTTTTGGCAACAAAAAGAATAATAACCAAAACCAGAAAAATCTACACATCACCTACATACACATTGAACAAAAAATAACAAGTTTTGGTTAGAAATAACCAAAACTGGCAACACTGGCAATAATACAACTTGCACATACGTTTAGTGTAGTAGTCATAAATAGTAAGGCAACGTATAGTTTTATTTCTTATCAGTATATTCCATTACAGCGTTTTTAACTCCATTTTAACGTGTTTCATTCATTTAAGAAGTTACCAACATTGAATTTGGCCCACATATCCAAAAGAGGTGGTGGTGGAGAAGAATTTCAGTTTTTTGTCTTTATCAGTGAGAGTTTAACTAAAAATAACCAGCTAAAAGAGTAAAGCTTACGAAAAATAAGTTAAAATCCTATACCAAAAAACAAAACAAAGCTTTTACGATATACGAATATTTGGTTTCTACCAGTTTTGTATATATTTTTCGCAACGCAACAAGAGGGAATAATCTTTAAACACGCACATACGTAATAATTATACGGGACCAGTACGAAAACAGACCGTGGAATTTAAGGAACTCTTTAGCGGATAGAATTGATAGTGTTTACGGAAAACAAAAAAATAAAATTATGAATTATTTATTAAATAGTTTACGCGTTTAAGAATATTACAGAAGTTTTCTAAGCAGTGGAAAAAATCATTTGCTCAAGTAAATAAATGTCAAAATAAAAACAACAGTGACGTCATTTGTTGTGAATTTGTAAATATAATACAGAGAAGTTTATAAAAATAGCATTATAAAGTGTTAAATAGTTTAAATTAAAGAAAATGCATAATTCACAAAGAGTTTTTGGTCAAATTGGCCGAACTTTATTAAAACAAGAAAGATGTTTTTTAAATAAACAACCACAACAACAATTGATAACATTAAGTTGCCATTTAGCAAATACTGCAAATAATAATAAAGAACAAGACAACGTTATCATTAGATGTAGTAAAAACTCTTCCATTTTAATGCAATGTGATCCCGCTCAAAAGAAGCATTATTCAAAATTTACTGCCGCACGTGAGACTTTACCATTGGGTGGTACTCAACTTATATGTGAAGAACGAGCCTTGGATTTGATATCAAATCTCAAAGAGACCGAATTGGCGGCCATTAAGTTGGCTTTAAAGAAATACGATGCTAAGAAACAAAAAGAAGCCTTTGAGGGTAAGTTTGTTTTGAGAACAAATACACATACACACATAAGTTTTCCTCAACATACATATTTTTAATCTTTCAAACAAACAGATCTACTGTGTTCAACCTATACACTTGTTTTAGATTTAGTTAAGTTTTTTGTTTACTTACGTTATTTGTTGTTTTTCTACGTCTCAAATACATAATAAAGTTTGGTTTTTTCTTATGCCTTTATTCTCCCTTAAATTTTTTAACATAGAAACAATTAATTTTACATTCATTATGTATGTTTGTATATGAACTCAAACTCTTTTAAATACACACACCGTTACATGCTGTCTTCTGCATACAGTTTATTTACAATTATACATTGTTTTTGTTTATTTGTTTTATTTACATTTTTTCATTTTGTTGGTTTTGTTAGGAGCATTGCCTTCATTGTAGTTGTTGTTGTTGTTGTTGCTTTTTCTGCTCTCAATTAGTTTTGTTCTGTTTATCTCGCTCAATTCGTCTTCCGTTCTCGTAGGTTATTGACAGGTTTTAGTTTACAAATCATCATTTAGCCATTGTTACCATGTTATTGTAATCTGTGTTCCAGAACAAGGATTCTTTTTAATGTATTACTTACTATACATTCAAAATTTAATAAAGTTATGGATGGGCTGTTGTCAAGTCGGTTTTATTTATGACCTGAAACTTTTTATAGACGTTTTTACTTTAGTGTTTAGCGACCTTTTCAATAACAATAATAATAATTTAAATTATTTTTGTATAGCATACAATTAATTTTTAAGTAATAAAGTATGTTCTTTTAATGTTTTAAAATGGTATAGAAAGTCGTAAAAATATAGTTTTTCATTTTAATTAAATTTTAATTTGATCGTAATGTTATTGCTATTGAAAGTAGTTGGACTTATCAGCTAAAGACTTCCTAAGGCAATGGATAGGCATTGGGGTATTTCTAATAAAACTGAGCTCTTGGAGCTAAAAATATAAATCTGATTCCTAAATCAAAATTGGTACGAGAACTGAACTTTAAGACGAGATAATTCAAGGTTTTGACAGTATAAAATGTTTTTTCCAAGAGTGTAACTCACTTTGCGAATCTAGGCAGCGTATACTTACGCTGTGGGGAAAGACATAATGTTATTCACATTAAAATACCTCTTAATCATAGGGTTGTAATCTTTCTGTGTAGAGGCAATGAAGAAATGAGAGACAATCGTTCAACATTTCTGGTATTGCCCTGTGTTGTCGAGTACATAAAAAAGTTTGATTTGACATATACCACTGCATTTCTAGGCATAGGGACGAAGGTTTCAATTAAATTCAAAATATCTAAAAGTTATTGAATAAAACTGTGCATATTAGCTATGCCTTACTAGTTTAGTGGCTATTGAGATAGTCTGTAAGTGTAGAGATTCAATTTCCACCACAGAATCTGATTTTTTATTATTACATGTGGATTAATTCGTATATAATTTTTAATTCTATTGCTATAAATAAATAAGCTGATCTGACTGTGCGGTTTCTAACCCATTTATTAAAAGACAATTTTAGCTTTGCATTATTAATACAAGTTAATATAGGTTACGAATTAAGAAGCAATTAATTTGTCTTAAACTATTACCACTTGTTTTATTTTTCTTTTATTTTATGCTCTAGCTTTTATAGGTCCCTAAAATCTCTTATCTACGTATTTTATATGCTGGTAATAGTTAGCAACAGTATAAACGTTAAAGTAGCTTTAGGATATTGTGTAGTACATAGTGGTAATGAGATCAAACATCTTTAAATACTACAAGCTATGTATGTGTGTAATAACACAATTACCATAATATGAAATGTTTATTGACACTAAACACATGAAAGTCGAGTAAAGTGTTTAAGACAAGTCTCAGTTTCTTTGCTTTTAAGAGGTATGTATTTACAATTCTCTTTACATACATGATTTTAGCAATAGAATTAAATTTTGTGTGGTTAATTAGTAATGTAGGAACAGCATGTTTTATTATGTGGTTAAACAAATCTGTTGGAACAAATTGTTATGACTTTTACTTTTTTTCTGGTAAGAGACTAATGGAAACAAAAACAACGCCTGATGTGGTGAAATAAAATAAACGTGTCACGTTTAAAAAAAAGAGCATTAAGGGACCATAAAACTTGTAAAAAGCAAATGTAATTGCCTTACAACTTTCCTCAGCTTTTCTTCTTTTTTTTTTCTGGACAAAGATTACTTATTTGGGATGTAAAAGAAAGCATCAAAAATTTTTCTTCTCCTTTTTTTTTATTACTCACAAAACTTGTAAAACTTTTTGTGGCCAAAAACAAAAAAGAATAAAAAAAATTGTAACTTTATTTTGTTTGTTAATGAAGATATATGGGACAAACTGATAACACGTACTTAAAAGTTTTCAATAAGGCTAATAATAATCTTATCTTTAAATATTCTAAACTAAAATGTTATTTAATAAGTTATTGTTGTTGTAGTTCGCTTTTTTTTTATTTATTTATTTTTACTATAATTTATTTTTGATTTAATGTTAACGTACCTTGTTAATGAATTCCAAGGTAAGATATTTAGTAATAAAAAAATGAAATGTGTGTCATAGTAATTGAACATTTAGCAACAGCAATCGGAAGCTTACCACCCTCCCCCCTTAGCCTATTATTTGCTTAGCGTAATGAAAAACATTAGAATATTAATTCAAATGTGTTAAAATGGATTGTAAATAAGAAATTAATTGACATATTTTACATAGAATCTTTTAAAAAAATGTACGCAACTCAACATAAACAAATATAAGTGTTTAACACTCATTTATTCAGTCAGGTTGATATTGTAACACTTATCACTGAGTGGGGTGAGTCTACTAACTCTATTGGTTTTGTTAGGGAGGGCGCTTGAAATCAAGAATTGTTTTTAAGGAGTGGAAAATATTGTCCACCAATGTAGATGAGATGAGGCGTGGACCGACGATGCTTATCCGAGTGTTGAGCTGAGAACGATTCATTTGTGCCTTGTGATTGCAACTCCAAGGTGTTCATCTTTCGCTGCATACTTTTGCTATGACAAGGTGGACCTGCGATTATCTGCACATTAGCACATACATTCCTAATTGATGCTCAAAGCATTGCACACCGATATCGCTTTGTAGCCATTTAATCTCTTTATTAAAGATATTGTCTTGTCTCTTACAATGTTCAATCAACAATTTAAATCTAGTGACCATAAATGCTACTCCATCTCTTACTTCTTTACCAGTATCTGTTTTCCTATTCACGAGAGTTCTCTAGCAATGTATATATCTTTCCTTTACATTATTAAATTAGCTGTTACACTTTTAAACTCAATTTTATTTTGCTATCAATTTCCCATCCTTCTGTTCACACGTAATATTTCTTTCTTCACTTTTCCGTTTGCTTTCAATTTTAAATTCTTTTTATAACACCTTAAGACCATCTTATCAATAAGTATTTACTACATCCTCTATCAATATCCTTGTAAATAATCCTGTAGTAGTTTAACTTGTTACACTACCTTTTACAGCTGTTGTATGGACACCATATCCACCTCTCTGCAGTGTTCCTTATTTATTTCCCTTTTCTATTTGCTTTATTTTCACTACAACAAATATTACGTGACCAAAATACTCTCTTGTGGAAATCTGTTCAACCTCTGGCAACGGAATAAAGTGTTTAAAACGTTTGAAAATAAAGAAAAAACGTAGAAAAAAATCATTAGGAAAGCAAGTAATTTATTGAAAAAGCAAACTTTTGAAATAACAAACAACTTGAAACAAGATTTCCTTTACGTTAAATCAATGCAAAGGTGATTTGTAATGTATTTTAAACCATTAACTCCTTGGGCATAGGCAATATTAGGTAGACATACATATTAAATATGTTTTACATAAGATTTCTTGTTATCCTTTCAACAATTTCAATTGTTTTTCAATTTTTTAAATTTTATTGACAATTACATTTTTTTCTCTTTCTTCTTCAGTTAATGTCGGAACTCTTCCAGCTGTTTTGTCTAATGACATGTTCTTTTTTTTCCTTGTTTTTAAATAAATACCATATGCTAAATATTTTATACCATTATAGTGTATGTACATACATACATATATATTTTCCAGGCCATTGTATTACTGTGTTTCAAAAACAAAACGTTTTAAAGGACAATTTTCTATAGCAGTGCTAATTAGAGTTCAAAGAACTTGTTTTTTACTATGAATGAAATCTTGGCACAAGTGCTAACATTTGTAAAACAGAAGCCAACTTTTTTGTTTACAAGATGGACAAAAGTGATGTCAAATATACGAAATTTGTTCTAAAAATAAAATGAATTTTCTATTTTTCATTAAATATGTTTGTACATCGCCACCTATGTATTTAGACAAATTCAAAGTTAACAGTTTTGTAAAGTGACTTCTGTTTCACGATTTTATCAATACCCTATCTAATAAAATGTTACTCATCTTTCTCACAGACCACTTAATGTGTTGTTTTTGTAACACAGGCTATTTCACTTGCCTGCCTGTTTGCATGGAAAACACAAACAAAAACACTCAATTTTGTTTGTGTTTCCCTTATAAACAGGCAGGCAAGTGAAATAGGCTGCGTTACAAAAACATCACATAAATCTTTAACATTAAGCACGGCTGGGAGCATTTGTTCTGTGGAACTACGTTTGTTAAACCGTACTATATTCGTAATCGGCAAACCATTTCACTAAATTAATGATGCTTCAGATGACATTTAACTGCTGACAGCCTTGGCAAAAACCACTAAATAAATAACCCGATATAAATAATTTGGATATCCTGTCCGCCTATACCAAGCCAATGACGAAAATTAAAATTGTTGTATGTATAGGTTTGACAAAGTATAAGTTTCAATATAAATTTATCTCTCTCTTTTTGGCCCTACGTCTCTGCCTCCAAATTTTCATTTTAAGTGGCTTTATCCTAATTTTTATTTTTGTTTTGTTGTTGTAGTTGTAGCAAATATAATAACAATTTAATTACCTTTCTACCCTCTGTAATAGTTTTCTTTTCTCTAATTCAATACAAAACGGAATATTCAATGCAATTGTCGATAACAATGTTCATTGTCTGCCTTACAATTGTAATTTAAAGATTCAATTCAATCAATTCAATTCAATTTTATGCTCTCTAACTCATCTAATTCAAAATTTCTTTTCGCTCTTTCCCTCTCTGTAAAATCCATTTGGAAAAGGCTTTATTACAGGCGTTATCCTAATTTTAAATATCTCCTGCATTTTGTAAACAATTTACCGTTTTATTTGCTACTATTGTTGTAGTAAATAACATAGAATAACAGCTCAATTATCTTCCTACCCTCAGCAACAATTTTCCATTTGATTTTGTGTCAATTTTGTTGGTTTTGTTGTTGCTATTGTTTGAAACAAATTTGATTATAATACAGACAAACTTCGATATAACGAAACTGAAGGGGATCACAAAATACTTCGTTATAGCTACTTTTTCGTTATAAATATGCATCAGTAAAACCTTGGCATAACGAAATTTGAAGATATACGAATAAAATTCGTTATAACTATAGTTTTTTCGTTATAGGTATAAAGGCTTTTGAATTAGTATTTCGCTATATAGAGGCTTTGCAATGGCACTTGAAAACGCATTTAGACTTTGTTGTTTTTGAAACGGGACTAACATTACTCAAAATTTAATTTTTTTTTATTTTCACTTCGTTATATAGAGGCTTTTGAAAGAATACTTCGCTATATAGAGGGTTTGCATAGCCGGGACTGATTTAGCTTTATTATTAACTAGCAGATTGTACCCGGCGTTGCGCGGGTTATGTAGTTTGGATTAGTTTAAAAAATTAAAAAAAATTATTATTGGGTCATTTTTGCATTAAAAATAACAATAAATAAAAAACCGGTTTATCGGTTTCGAAACCGGTTTTGAAACCGGTTTCTTAAAAAATGCAATTTTTCAAATTATTCGGAAACCGGTTTAACAAACAACCCAGTTTTTTGAATACTCTAAGTCCTAAATATAAATGCACTCAATTTGCCCGTTTTTCGCCCCTTTCCCCATTTTTGGACCCCTTTTGGTTCAACTTTTGAAACGGAACACCTCCAATAGCTATTTGGGAAACTTAACCAAGCTAAATCGTAAAAAAATACCTTTAAAACAGATAAAATACAGCATTTATGCATAAAGTACTAATTTTTGGCCATTTTTTCTCCCCTTTGACCCATTTTTTCCCCCTTGGGGTCAAAATTTTGAAAAGATTTATTGCCTATAACCTGCACCGACAAAAGTTCGATCAATATCCCAAATTTCAAGAAAATCGGTCCAGGCGTTCAGGCGTGATTGGCTATACACTCAATTTGCCCGTTTTTGGCCCCTTTCCCCCTTTTTGGACCCCTTTTGGTACAACTTTTGAAACGGAACACCTCCAATAGCTATTTGGGAAACTTAACCAAGCTAAATCGTAAAAAATTACCTATAAAAAAGATAAAACACAGATTTTATGCATAAAAATACTAATTTTTGCCCATTTTTTCTCCCTTTGTCCCATTTTTTTCGCCTTTTGGTCAAAATTTTGAAAAGATTTATAGCCTATAACCTGCACCGGCAATGGCTCGATCTATATTCCAAATTTCAAGAAAATCGGTCCAGGCGTTCAGGCGTGATTGGCTAACAAACAAACCAACAAACAAACAAAAAACAGACTTACAGAAAGATTTATAATATATATTAGGATATTAGGATTAGTTGTATAAAGGCTTTGGTACGAATTATTCGCTATATAGAAGTTTTATGGCTCAGTATTTCTACGTTATAGCTATAGCGCATTTTTGTATGAAAAACTTTGCAGTAAAGAGGTTTCTTCATGGGACTCAGAAAAAAAATTCGTTATATTGAGTTTTTCGTTATAACAAGGTTCGTTATATCGAAGTTTTACTGTACTTGCTTTCAGCCTGTTGCTATTTTCTTTTTGTTTTTGTTGGTGTGTGGGTGTGTGTATGTGTTTTTATACATTTTTGTCGTTTTTATTGCCATAGGCTGCCACAGAAAACGTTTTATGTATGTATACAACGGCCGTAAATGTGAACATGAAGGATAAATGGATGGATGAATGAACAAACGAATGAATACACCAAAGATCTTGACTATTATTGTGTGACCATAAAAAAATTATTACGAAAGAGAGAGAGAGAGAGAGAGTCAGAGCGAGTAAATATATAGGCCATGATTTTTTTTTTAATTTTATTATACAAACAATTAGTGTGTATAAATAATAAAAGAAGAAAATATGGTTAAACATTGTCATACCAGTTTGCCATTTTATTGATATTTTATTGTAATTGCACACTAAGGAATCATAGAATTTGTATAAGTGCTCTAGATTTTTAATCAGAATTGTATTTTTCTATTGCTTCCTATACATTCGCAATATAATTGACCATTAGACCAATAATACATACATACATACATATGTAATGAAATGGCAAATTTTTCTATTGTTAAATGCCCGATATCCCTTGCCTAACTTATGGCAACTGAATTTTAAATTGTACAGGACATTCTTATCCTATTTGTAATTGATATTTGCCAAACATTCATGTGAGCATGTAGCATGTATGGATTTTAATGAGTTTTAAAATCCGTAAAATTAGTGTTGAATGGTTTTTGACTCTTGTATGGTTATGAAGGACTGTAATAATCTAATAGAGAGATTATACGTTCGGGTGCTTTTACAGAAAATTAAAAATTTTAATGAAATACATATTTTATACATTAGGCGCAATGAGAGTGGAAATTCATAGTGTTAAGATAGGGATAAATATGGTGCTAAAGTATATTTAAATAAAAAATGTATTTATTCAGTAAAATATGTTTTATTACCATACTCCTCTTTATTAATTGTTAAACTACCTACAACTTTACGTGGGTCTCTTCAAATTTGTAAAAATATCTTTTTAAAGATCTCGAATTGATGATTCACTTGGAAGAACACTGTAGCGTTAATCTCGCTGATATGTTTGCTGGTTATACGACTTTTGAATCTGTAATTGAACCAATTTTTTCAAATACAGATTCTTATATCAGATTTTCGTTGACTGATAGGACAATTGCATCGGTCCGTAATAAGTAACAATTGGTTTGAAAGGACTTCATAAAAGGCCTTTTTTTTTTTTTTTTTTTTTTTGGCGTGTGAGGTAGGGTTCAAAATGCCTTCGCACTTACAGTGACCGTCATCAACTGCGTCGAGTGGTGCTTCCACTAAAACAATCCCTCCTCCTCTTCTGGGGATACTCCCTTCCCGGGACGGCTATCTGCATTACTTCGGGAAGGGCCCAGAACGACGTCCCGTTAGGGACCGTTGTCTACTCTCCCACGTCTGGGTACGCCATATTTGAAGCCAGCTTCATGCTATTGGCTCGTCTTCTCATGTATCATTTCGTTGTATTGTGTCAAGGTCGACCTTCTTCCTGCGGAGTACACATTCAACGTATCTTCTTACAGCGCTCCATTTCGTCTCGCTTTCGAGCATTGCGTCAACAATGTTGTCGGGTGTAAATTCACCAATTTGCTCTATCAACATGTTCTTCTCGTCTTGCCATTTGATGCAATGGAAGAATGTGTGTTCAGCGTCGTCACTCATTTCCTCGCAATAAATGCAGCCAGGATCAATCACCTTGCCCATGCGGTATAGATATTTTCGGAAATAACCATGACCCGAAAGAAACTGGGTCAGAAAATAGTTAATTTCCCCAAAATTTCTCCGTATCCATGTCTCTATAGACGGAATAAGTCTATGAGTCCATCTTCCGCTTGTTTCCTCGCTCCATCTACTTTGCCATCGCCGTAGTGTTTGAGATCTGAGATCTGCGCTACTAATGGCGAGATTTTCTCTCTTTGTTTTCCACGATCTTCTTCGCTCAAATGTCAGTAGATCAATAGGTATCTCACCGACGATCACGAGGACCGCGGCGCCCGATACGGTGCGGTAGGCCGATGCAACTCTTAGTGCTGCTGTTCGTTGCACTGCTGCTAGTACTTTCCGCTTAGATTTAATCTCCAGCGCTTCTCCCCATATCTCGCTTCCATACAGCATTATCGAGTTTGTCGCCGCCATAATCATAAAAGGCCTTGGTCCAAATCGAAACTGTCTCTGTTGGGTTCCGTGGCATAGTGCTATATCTGGGAACGAGATGTCTGAAACTAGACTGGTATCCCAATTCTTCAATGCAATGTCTCTATGTACTTATCAGGAGATTAGTTACGGAATAGAAATGGTTACGGTTTAAACTTAACCAACTATTGCTGAAAAATTGGAGATTATATAGGACCCCCATTATATATGTATGTATCTGTTCAGCCCTGGATAGGAGAAAGAAAGATTAAATCTGTAAGAGTTTAAACTCTCTGTCGACTGCCGGCAGTTGGTCTCCCCTGAGGTTTGTTTAAAACAGTCTTTGCCATAAAAAAGTTAAATGTTGACTTATTTTCTGAACATCCACAAAATTTTGAGGCTTTAAGAAAATCAAAATTATACATAAAATAGCTTTCCATTTTTTTAAAAAGTAAGAAAAATTGAACCACACACTCTGGCCACCTTAAAATGGCAACGACCACAAATGTGAATTCTATTTTTAATTGCCTAAAATTGAATTTAATGTCATTGTGTTTATTGAAGCATAAATTATTTTGCGTCCAAAACAGTCAATTTTACCACTATTCGGTGAAATAAAATAAATTTATTCAATGCAATTTTTAAAACAATAAAAATTTGAATAAAATTAAATTATATTTTGAGGTTTTCAAAAATTAAAACTGAAAAACAATTTTAAATTTAATCACAGTTTCTGTACAATCATAAATCATTTAAAAGTTTATTTTCCTTTTAGTTTATTAGCATAAAAGCTTGATTTAATTTTTTGATTATGCTGTTGCCTAAATTACAACACATACGCTAAGTATATTTGTATATATGTATTGTATAAAGGATTATTAAGGATTTAATATTCAGCATCCTTATCGCTGGCTGGGGGTTTGTGCAGCAGTATTGTTGTATGTATTCATTTATATTGACAAATTTGTAAAATAGAATGACGGCCCAAATGGAATTTATTGACATGTACATTTATTACGTAGATATACACAAATTGTAACTGCAAAATACAGTTGGTGGCACTTAAAAAGAATTATAGTTTGGCAGGTTTACTTACGTAAAAGAATTGTAAATTAAAAAGCTTTAAATTTCCTCTTGCCTATTAGACAGCCTAGCAGTTTTATACTTATATTCTTGTGTGGATGAAGCCACACTATTACCCAGAATATCGCTGTGATCAGTAGCCCCATATTTGATTGATACAAAATTACCGTATGCCAGCCAGTTTATGCCTGATTATTATTTGATTTGTGTTTTGGTTTTAACATCCATAAGTTTTTTAAATCAGTTGCTATTGCAAGAGATATTATTGATATCTTGCAATTTAGAATGATTCGTTCTAATTAGTTATTTTAGGCTTTAGTAATATTTCAACATTTGGTAGGAACTGTCGTTTACATAACTTGGATAAACAAATCTTGTATGTACGAGTTATGTAGTATATATTGAACATAAAAAAGATGAATCTAATAATAAAAAACAGGCAAAGAAAAATAACTAAACGAAATAAAATAAAATAAAATAGAATTTAAGCGAAAAGCTGATACCATACGATAGTATTCCTATGAGAGATACATATTCTTGATACCAGCCCGGCACGTACACATTTGTTGGCAGGTGTTTACACGGATGTCAGAATATTTTGTTTGTTTTTATTACTCACATACGAATACTAACATACAAACAGGGATTCTGTTGAACAAAAATAATAAATAAATGAATAAATAAACAGTGATGTAAAAAAACGGAAATAAAAAGGTTTGTTCTACTGAATAAATAAAGTTGCCTATGAGAGAATAAATAACTATTTAAAATTTAAAATCATAAATCCATAAACCCTTAGCAAAGAACTGAATGTCAGAACTGAATGAGATATTGTATGTACGAGTACTTTATGAATGGGGGTTAAAAGTTTAAATGTTGGAATTTTAAATTACTTCCAGCATTTCTTTCGCATCAATCATGATGAAATCTACAAATGCAACAAGTATTTATTCCATTATTAAATTAACTTTTTATAGCTGCATAAATGCTTATGACCTCATATAATTTTCTTGGCCACATACATATGTACGTATTTTTATCTCACGTTTTATTGCGATCTGTGCGCCAAGAAATTGCATCATTTTCTTTTCCACTATAAAACTTTACTTTTATAACCTCAACTGAAATTGTAAATATTTCTGCACATACACTGTGTTGCATTGTGGTGCAAAGTATACTCAGGAGATTTTTCACATATTTTATGGAATTCTCATTAAATTGTTTTTATTACGTCATAAGTCTTATTGGAGGAATTCTTTTATTTTTTATTTTATTTTTATTTATTTTTTTATTTTTATTTACTTTTTTATTTTTTAAGCACTACATGGTGTTAGAATACCTAAAAATGTTTAATATGAGAAGAGAAAGAGGGAGTAGTGTACGGCAAACTGTTATTAATTTCTTTCTATGGCCAGTGTTATATCTTCGTCATCATTTTCTTTTCTTATTCTTTATATAACAATAATCTACAGAGTTTCAAAAAATGAGATAAGACCATACTTTCTGGTGGGAATAGAACCCACAACGCGACACTTAGATTAACACACTCCCCACTAGACTAGCGAGGCTTATTTCTGGAACGTGTGGGGCAGCCATAATATAGTAGATTCCATGATATGTGCAAATACAGAGGTATAAGCCTTCTCCCTATCGCTTATAAGGTTCTTACGAACGTATTGTATGAATGAGTGAAGCCTTTCGCCAAGGCACTGATTGGACCTTATCAGTGCTGCTTAAGTCCTGGTAATTCTCTTCATCGACTGGATATATTCACAGTACATCAAATCTTGACAGTAAATGAGGTATGCATATGTGGCCGACGTGTAGGAATGTGCAGCGTATCAGATTTCGCGTTACAGCCAAGAACTATACCTTTTACGTTGCCAAGATATTTATTTATTTTGACTTTTTGACGTCTTTACCGGCGGAAATTATGTCAGTCTGGAGATCAAGGGTAGAATTATTCTTGCCAATAATTGATATTGTAGTCTCAAAAGGCAATTGAATGGCAGAGACCTCCCGTGCGACGATAGCAGGTCTCCATAAGTAGGGATGCAACATCGTTAAGAAAATCATCGATGTTGGCAACTTGGATGTATCAATAAAAAAAAACATCGGTGATAAAAAACATCGGTGATAAAAATTCGATACATCGATGTTTTATTTTCATATAAATAAATACTAAAAAAAATATTATTTAAAAGAAAAACTCAGTTTTTTGACAAAAATTATTTAATAATTCATTTCATTTATCATAAAAAGTAAAACAAAACAGCCTCATAGGCTAAAAAACAAATTGTATACGTACATATCGAGCCATAACCGCAAAAATATCTCAAGCGACATATTTTTCATATATCGTTTTTTGTAATAAATAAATTCATTGGCATCATTTGCATCATCTATAAAAATTTCAGGGTCACACGGTGCACCGTTATGAATTTAAAACAAAAAAAAATTTTAACTTAAGTGCACTTTATAAATTTGTTTGTTTTTTTGTGACAGCGACTGTCGCTTAAGATAAAATTTTCTTAATAAAAAAACTGAAAAACATATATTTTTTTAAATTATAATATAATAATGCTAAAGTATTATTTTAATACTTGTATGTAAATATGTTGTACATCTGTATAATTTATAAAATATGATAGAGGTAAATAAGGAAGTGTTAAAAGCATATCAAATGCACATATGTAATTTATAAAGAGAAGTCAAAGGATATTTTTTAGCGGACCAGGAGAAGAGCAAAGCTGATTATTCATTTCTGTGTGTTAGTTTCGATCTGCAAAAGGTACTTAACACACCACACGGAAACGCTATAACGAAAGCTTTTACGAAACGGGTGTTGCTTTTTATGGAGAGAAAACGATGGAAAAAGAGGTTATAATGAAATTTCAACCCTTGTCTTCGATATATGGACCGTTCATTTATCATAATTACCCAAAAAATCTCTACTTAAAAAACACGAGTTAGGGCCTTTCTATATTGAGGCAACGATATGTATGTATGTACGCGTAACAAAGAAAAAATTGGAGTCTTTTAACACCTATTTCCCATATTACATAAATACATACATACATAATTGGTCATTACAACCCTTCAGTCAGGATTATTGACCTAGTTTCTCACACCACTTATGTTGTGTGCGTTAATTTTATACATGAGTGGCGGGACCTACAGTTTAAAGTCGACTCCGAACGACAGATTTTTTTTGAGAAACTTTTCATGGTAATTTTATTTACTCTCAGAGTTTTTGCCAGAAATCTGCTGAGAGGAAATCGCCGAAGAAATACTTTTTGTATATTGTTTTGATGTCTGGCCTGGGGCTCGAACACTGGCTTTATGTTTAATAAGCCAACACACTACCTACTAGACTACGGCGACTTCCTATTTCCCATATTAATAATAATAATTCGTACTGTTAGACATTGACTGTATTGGTTACAAAAATATTTAATTTCTAGTACAAATAAAAAGTCTTTCATATGTAAATACATACATTTATATATAAAATGTTGTAATAATGACCTAAAAAGAAATATATTACAAAAAATATAGTTTAGTAAATGAAAAAAAACACCTCCGTCATAAGAATATTTTATCTTAACCGACACAATTTTTTCCCAGTAGTTAATCAGAATGACAGCAAAAAAAAGCCTAAGCGCCAAAAATTACTGTTATTATGCTGATATGAGAAATCATTTGGATTTATATTATGCATTGGAACAAAATGTGTCTTCGTACAAAATTTTGTTGCTCTAACTTGATTTGAACAAGAAATAAATAATAAAAACCTTCCCCTGTAAAATTTCGTTTTTGTCGCTTGAGATATTTTTGCGGTTATGGCTCGATATGTATATTTCCACAGTTATTAATTAGTTGAACAAATAATTAATTAATTTATAAATTTTATAAAAGATGAAATAATTTTGGTTTTAATTGAGATTGAGTAATTTTGAGATAAAATTAAGGAAAAGTAGCTTTGAAAGCCTTGATCCCAAAAGTTTATTTTTTTCTCATGTTATTGTTGCATCAGCTTCCGAAAACAAGCGCTCGCTTGGCACAAAAGTAGGAACAATTGGAGATATTGGAGTTCCAAAAAAGTTTTGGAAACAAAGATTTCATGTCCTGCCAAATAACGATTGAATCGCTTTTTATTGGTGTTACCGATGATGATAGGTACATTTGTACTTCCGTTTCGCTAATGGTATCTATAGCAGAGGATGATTTTTGTTTCATATTTTTATGGGTTAACAGTTTGTGGTATTTCTAAATATCAGATTGTAAATCATTTTCGTCATCATCAGATGTGTGATTATTGGAAGTTTTAGAAGAGTGAGAACCATTACATTCACGAACGTATTTATTAAGGTAACTGACTACTTTTTCTTTGGCCATCAGCATAAGCCGATGTATCGTTATTAAACGCCAATGTATCGTCCATAAAAACATCGATGTTAAACATCGAAAATTATATACAAAACATCGATGTTTCGATAACATCAATGTATCGTTTGCATCCCCCTATCTACAAGTCGTTTAACTTCTCTGTGCTGCTATGTGCCTATTTTTATTTGGCATGTGACGTTTGTTACACTAAAAATTGTGAACCTTTGGTCTAAGAAATTTTACTTACAGTTAACTGATAAGATTCTGTCAATTTATAACTCATGTCCGAAATTTACTTCAAGATAAAGGTTTTAAATTTTTTTAAGTTTAAATACATCTTGGCATGCAAGACGGCGTCTATTTGTCTTATCTTGGTTGAACTTTATTTATCTTAATTTTGTTTTTACTCTTAAGATAACTGCAATGCTTATCAAATCACGTTTTTTCTTCTTGTTTAGCACAAAATTTTTAAAATCAAAAAAAAAAAAGTGTTTTCAACCAAAAAATTAGTTTCCCTTTTAAAAATTTGTTTGATTTTTCGCAGCAAAAAAAGGAAGTGCGTGCCGCTTAACTTTTTTCCTTTTTTTTCATTCAAGGGATTCGTGAAGTGTCTTATATTTAACTTTTTTTTGTCTTTTTCTTTAATAGAAACTTTTGTTTAAAGTTTTGATTTTCTTTTTTGGCGGTCTTTGCTTTCGTGCTACCATCAGTTTAAAACGTATTCTTTCCTTTTTCTTCATTCTAGCCAAGTTATAGTTTATGTGTACCAGCCATTATAAAGTTGGAAGTTTTAGTAAAGAAAACTTGTTGAACATTTTGCTTCTTTTTTTTTTTTTTTGTTTTCTTTCTTTAAATTATTATTTATTTGTTGGCTTTCAAATGGGGAATAGAGCGTATTATAGTTTTTCAAATAGTTTTAAGCAGGATAATATAAAAAATGTGCAAGTAGTAGTAGTATAATACGATATTTTAATATAAATAATAATTTTTTAATGTTTTCTTCAATTCTTTACAACTTAATAACGTAGAAAAACGTTCCATTAAAACATTAGATCAAAAAAATCGGGCAAAATTAGAAAAAAAAATGGAATTGTGGGGGATAGCCAGGGTATCAAGGATTCCAAAACAGTTTTCCTTACGATCTTCAAATGAGCAAAAAAAAAAAGTGCTCTGCATAAATGGGGCTAAATCGGGTAAAAGTAGACCTAGTGGGCTGGATATCCATTGTATCAAGGATTCCAAAACAGTTTTCTTTACGATCTTCAAATGAGCAAAAAAAAGTGCTCTGCATAAATGGGGCTAAATCGGGTAAAAAAAAGTAGACCTAGTGGGCTGGATAGCCATGGTACCAAGGATTCCAAAACAGGTTTCCTTACGATCGAGCGTTACTATACTTATATATAGTATATATTATATATATATATATATATATATATATATATATATATATTATACAGAATTATAGGCGACGAAGCTAATTGTTTTCTTCAAATCAGCAACAAAAGGTTTTCTATATAAAGCGGGAAAAATTGTCGCTTTGCAGTCTTTTTGTCGATGACTTCCATTTTTTTGGTCGATGACTTGCTTTTCTTTGGATAATGACTAATTTTATGTTCATTGATATCGCTGTTAGTCGGAATGGAATGCTTTCATACACCTATCCCCCGTTTTACACGGTATTCGTTTTACACGTTTTCGATCTTACACGGTTTTTGAAAATAAATTTTTTTTAACGAAATTTATTAATTTTGCATTTACACGAAATTATAAACACTAAACTATAATTTGCTTATATCTACAATAACATTTTCATTGTTTTACTGTCAAAATCTTTTACTGTCCAAATACAACACTACAAAATGTATGTCACAGTTACGAATTCTTAGTAGTCTATGCCTATGATGGAAATAGATAAGATGGGAACTCCCCGTTTTATGATCAAAACTAAATTTTATGACAAAGAGCATCATTGTTTTTAAACTTTGTTTTTAATTAGTGTTTATATATAATTGATAGCGTAAATTTATTCAAAGTGAGCAAATAACAGAATTATTTTTTACAAAATCTATAATTTATAAAAATGTGTTTGTTATTCATCATATTAAAAACTGACAAAAAGGGCTTTTTATAGTGATTTTCGTTTAGCACGGTTTTTCCATATAAGAGTGAATTTTTCGAGTTACACGGTTTTTTATGGAACCTATCTTCCGTGTAAAACGGGGGATAGGTGTATTCTTAGACAGTACTTTTACTAGTTCCCGAGTCACTCCGGAATTGCTATCAATAGAATTGGGGACGAGCTGACATAAGAAGAATCCATTGTAAACTTCATTGGTTAGACCACTTTTGTAGGATTATTTTAACAGAAGCTACGACCTGAGATATAATGTAAATACGATATATGTATTACGTATCCTGGATAAGAGCCGAGACTATACTCTTTTTTCTACAATTTCTACATAGATTTTGATGTAATTTATTCTATTCTATCCTATTGGATAAAATATTCATGATTTTATTTAAAAGTAAACAAATTTGTTGTTGTTGTTTTTTTATTGTTTCAAATAATTTCCTTTTGCCAAAAACTCTCTTCAGAGTTCACCGCATTTTATTGGGTTTTGATCCCAAACTATGGCTAGTAAAGTTAAGTAGCTGGTTGCATATCGATTTTTTCCCCAATAAATAATAAAGAAATAAAGTTACGAAATTTTATTGAATTTATTTAAACAATGTAAAATAAAACATAAATATTTTGTTACTTATTTACTTATAATTTTCTGGAGGGTAAGAGAACAACAAAAGTTTTCAGTTTATAACTTTAGCAGATGGCAAGTAAATTCATTTACATACAATGCAGTAAAGTTTGAAATATTTTCAAGAAACAGTGTTTAACAAAATATTGTTTTATACAGTTGAACAGTTGTAATGCGTTACTGTGTTTTTATTACATTTTTAATGACGCATAAAAAAAATCCTAATTTTTATGGGTTATTATTTTGTGTTTTCGGTAAATATAAAATTTTCATACAACTCCATAATTCTCGTATTGAGGTAACGATTATTATTAATGGTTTTAGGTTTATAACACCAATAATAATCCACCAACGTCCAATGCAAAGGTACAGCAGAGTGGAACGAGTTTCGGCAATAAGGAAAAGTTTGAAGAAGTTGCCAATATTGCAACGGAAACTTTCAAGCATGATCCAAAAATTATTGAAAGAGTTCTCCACCCTCTATTTAGAAAGAGTACTTAGTTTAGTGTTTAGTACAAGTCCTGATACCACTCTCAATAGGGAAATCTGAAAGAGAAGCAAGTATTTAGCTATCGTGATCACCAGTGCAGTGTGCTTCACTTCAACTATGACATTATGTGCTATGCTTAATTGGCGGCCCTTTGATCTTCTGAGCTGATAGCAGTAAATCTCAAGTCTCAACCTGGATACATTCTGGTTGATTCCATGATTTATTATAACTTTTTCAGTTGCAGATTTGATTTAAGAATTCCAATCAAGAACTTCTGGTTCTAAAATTAGAAAAATCTACAAGGCTATTAAAATCAAAAGTTAAGAAATTTAATTTAATAGAATAGAAACCAATTAAAACAATTATTTAACTTGCTCTCTCCTCTGTCTCTATTAACAGCAAACCAACACTAATTTGCAAAGAATTTTTAAATTCAAATTTGGATTCTCTTTATCGTCCTCTTCAAATACTCGAAACTAATTACCCGTGTTCCTTTAGGAAATCAAAGAAAAATAAGATTTTTTGAAAATTTAAAAGAAGAGAAGCAAATCTTGTTTGTACAACCAAATACAAATCGAAAAATAAAAAAGGAAAAAATACATTAAGAAACCTAAAGAAAATGTTGTTGGATTCTAATTTTGATTCAGTTTCTAAATTTAATATATTTAAAGAACGCAAAGGACTACAATCAACCAAATATTTGTTTTTCTCATATTTTACAACAATGTGTCTAACAAGGAGGATTTAAACTCTGTCTCTGCCTCCTATTTATTTTTAAATAAAATATACTGTGGCACATAAGAAGACCCCCAGAAAAACATAAAGGAATAAGAAACTTTAAAGTCAAAACTCTGTGTGTAGTGAAGTGTATATTATGATGATGATACGATGTTATGTATGAATGGTTATGGAAATATTCTGGCACATGAAATTGAAAGAAATGTTTTTTTTTTCTCTCCCTTTTACTTTCCAAGAAGGGTGTGATAAAATGGAGAATTGTTTGTTGTGCATAAGGAATGAAGATAAGAAAAGAATCATCAAGCATATGCTAATACAATCTACCATCCACTTAAGCAGACTGCCTGTTGCTTTTTATACGAGAGCATAGATGCAATGTTAGGGTGTTCATGTTTAAAACTATGCAAAATGGAGGTTAGGTTGGGCTGGGTAAGTTCATTGTAATACCACAAATCGTTATTAAATCCGGGTATCATAGGAAACCATTTCGGCTCGATAATTGCACGAATTTTTATTTTGAACCCCGCTACTCTATTGGAAGGCATTTCAGCCAGAGCTGTGGACGTGTGGACCTTATCTCTATTCTAAGTGGAAGCTTAGCCTTCAAGAACCTTACGTACAAGAAAGTCCTCGCCATAAGTTGGAAGGTGGGAATAAGTAAATGGCAATCAATCTTTTCTTTTATTGCATTTTTTATTTTGTGGTCGCCGTGGTCTAGTAGGTAGTGTGCTGGCTTATTAGACGTAAAAGCCAGGGTTCGAGTCCTAGGCCAGACATTAAAAAATAAAAAAAAATACAAAAAGTATTTTTTCGGCGATTTCTTCTCAGTTTCTCAAAAAATCTGTCGTTCGGAGTCGACTTTAAACTGTAGGTCCCGCCACTTATGTATAAAATTAACACACACAACATAAGTGGTGTGAGAAACTGCGGGCTTCTTGGGGACGATTGCCTGTAGACTGTCTAATGGTGAAGGTATAGCACTGGCCATTTTATAGTCACCTAGCAGCAACTCGTTTCCTTGCCGTTCGCATCTTCCCCCTTTCCACCTTTCCTAAAAAACCTGCACAATGCACTGCATGAGTAGGGGCCATCCCCTGAGTGCTGGTTTAATAAAAAAAAAAAAAAAAAATATGCTCCAAGCTTGGGAATGAAGCAATAAATCTAACAAGCATAGCATTTGTTAAGGCTCTTTACTCCCCACCAAAATCTTCTAATATTCTGTGTTTTTTTTTTTCTTCTATTTTGATATCTTTTGCTTAACCTCCTATAACCGTACTTTATATATGACTTTTCATTTCCGGTTCAACCTAAAATCTTTATATTAACGATTCTCAAAGGTGAACGGTAGCAAAACAATCTTTCTTTATCTTTCATTTTGGTTTCTGATATTTGCTTTTGGCAAGGGCGATGCGGTGGTTGGTTAAAGTATGTTACTTTTTCAATTTGTCTTCTGTTATTTTCGGTTGCTTTGAGTGCTGATAAATTATCCCAGTCAAATAAAAAGGAAACGTGTGTATTACATACCAGAATATAAGATATTTATATATATATACATATGGATATGTGTGTGTAAAACTTAATATTGCTATAATATTACAGTCATATCATGTGTTTTCTGGCCCCAAACAAAAAAATCTCTTGTACGTTAGGGTCATTAAATTAGAAAGTGCTGTTTAATAATGCTGATGACGACAAATATACCACCAGAATATGTTTCTTGGGTATCCACATTCTCTCTCCCTTTGTTTGGCTTATCATTAAGTGGTAATAAAATCATTTTGAAGAATGCTGCTGATGGTACTTACAAGAGAAATAAAAATAAAATCATAATTAAAGGTAGACAAGGGACTATTTTCAGGCTGTAAGGCGTATGGCGTATGAGTAATATTATGTTGTTATTAATAATAATCATACGTTAGGATGGTTTCACATGAAATATTTTATGCTGTAATTAAATATTTTTTTCATGGCAACGCTTAAACACAGTAGAAGATATTATTTTATTATTTTTTATTAAGGAGTTCTCTTAATAAAGCGAATCTTAAGATTTTGAATTCTTATGAGTTTAATAGCTTTGGAAAGTTGTAATCTTGTTGCTTAAGGAAATTTTTTTTGAAGACTTTTTAGCAATGCAATATAATATATGTATTTCTGTTGAAATTATATTTATCTGGTGCAAGGAATTTCGGTTCATGAATACACCTATAGGGTCGATTTGTCTTACCCTTAGATTTTTACGACTACCAGTCGATTGCACTTCAATTTGCTTTGCTTTAAAAGTCTTACAACTGGCAATTGGCTTATTTATGTGATTGACCGTATGGTAGTCAATAATTCAATCGTTAAAAACTCAAGCTAGTCTTATCAATACTTTATTTATATTTTTCAAAGGCCAAAAAAAAATAAACATTTTACTTAAAAAAGCCAATAAAAAATATATCGCGTATACAAAAATGTTCATATTAAATATTAATTTGTTCATTTCTGCTGTTTTAAATAATGTCTGTATTCACGTAACTGGTCATAAGTCGTTGCTCGCTAGTGGCTGTTAAAATGCTCAATCCTTAGCGACATGTTTAGGCAAAAACTATCAAGTTTTTGTTTTTAACATTGTAATAAAAAATCTTAAACTTGGCAGTTAACTTGGAAGAAACTGTGTAATAAGGATGCCTAGATTTCAAATAAATTCTCCAAGAGGCAAATGCCAACTAAAGGATGCCATAACACCTCTCGTTGTTTTATTTTAACGCGTAAAGAAATTAACCTGTAATGGTCTCATGGAATTCATTATACACATTTCGCTTCAATTAACAGCATCGCCAGGGAATTGCGTTAACCAATGCATATACATTACCTTTTAGGGGTCGGGTAGAGTAGGGCAAATTTATAATTAAGCCTCTCCCTCAGGTGTGTACTTCCTTTTTATTTGCAATTTACAAAAGAGAATAATTAAAGGGAGGGAGTTCGAGTTAAGAAAAAAAAAAAAACAATTCAGAACAAGCAACTCAATTATTTAAAGGCTATTCTCTCTTTAATCGTGATAAGAAAACGTACCACAATTGTAATTGAAGTTGGTAAAATAAATGTTTGCTTAAGGGGGAATATATCCTGTGGTTATTTAACGTGTGGGTTTTTTTTTTTGTGTATTTGTTGAACTGCCCACCCCTTACTTTTAATGGTTATTATAAAAGTTTATATTACTTGACTAGTATTTTAATTATTTAAAAGCAGCAGTTTAAAGTAACACACTCTATTAAAACTTTCAAGTGTACCCGGAATGGTAATTTTTAAACAACTACAAATACTTTACATTACGAAAAAGCTTTTATTGTAATAATAATGAAAAGAATTTCCAAAAAACAAAACAAAAGAAGAGAAGAGAACAAAATAAATTATTAAAAACAAGAAAAACTTTTTAAATAAAATTTTACTGCAAATGAATGAATGCCAGTTTTGTTTTATATGGCACAGCTTACAAAGAGGTCATATATTTAACAAACAAAAAATGCCATTATCCTTAATACTCTTACACACACACACACACACACATTAAATATTGGAATTAACACAGAAGACTGGAATGAAAATTTATATTGTAAATATATCGTGCACCATGTATTATTATATGTACAGTATTAGCCAAAACTAAAGCACCCCTTCAGTACATTTAGGATTGAACCGTTGTCCGTTTGGCCTGCCTCTGGATGCCTTATGCCATCTGAATCCTTTAATTTAAACTTAGATTCGTCAGAAAACAGCACATTCATCCATTTTTGGACGCTCCAGTTGAAATGGGTCTTGGCGAATTCAAGTTTGGCGATATCAAAGGTTTTTTGCTGGTCGTCGACTGAATAATCCGGCCTCTACCGCACTTCTGGGAATCGTTCTTTCGGTTATTTTTAAATCTAAGCGGTTTCGTACGTGACTAGAAGATGCTGTAGGATCATTTTGGATTGTCCTTTTAATTAAGGAGTCTTCATGTCGCAAGGTTACACGTGACCTTCCTCCAGAATGAGTAGGAGATGTGCGACCAGTCTGTAAAAACGTTTAAATTAGCCTAGAAATAATTGATCTGTTGATTGAATATTTTGCACTGAATTGATGCCTTAATAAGCCAGCTCTCCAATCCAATCATTAACTTAAAAATCAATCCACAAAATTGCAAAACCAAAGAAGATTTATTTGAAGCCGCAAAAATAGCCTGGGAAGCAATATCTCCTGAAATAATTAATAATTTAATGTCCCCTATGCCTAAAAGATGTGCGTGTGTCATTCAGAATAAAGGATTCGCAACGAAATATTGATTTCAATAGTTTTTTGTGCACCTTAATTGGGGGGTGCTTTAGTTTTGTCCGCTTATATTTTTGCGACTTAAAATGTTTTTTGAATTCTAACTTTTTTTTTTTTAAATTCTGAATTCCTTAAGTTTGTGTTTTTCAATAATAAGGATATATGTAAATAATTAAAAAAAATAAAAATAAAATATTAATAGCTTTGTTTTCTTAAAAAAATTATCATTTAAAAAAAATGTACTTTATGTGCTTTAGTTTTGGCCAATACTGTATATTGTATAGGGTGTAGTTAAATTGAATCATTTTTATATGACTTGAAGACCTTAATGATTTTGTCATAGAAACTCTCGTTAATTTTGATAAAAAGCTGAGACAATCAATTCTCACTGGCGATAATCACTTGAACTGCGATGGAGTGTAATAAAAATGGATTTAAAAGTACTTCGATTGCCGTTGATCTATTGTACATTGCCTTGTCAATCAGAGTGCTCCATGAACTGCTCTTCCTTTTAGCAGAATGTGCATATTGTACAGGTTCTTATTACAGTGACGTGTAAGTTCTCCTAAAAGTATTATTAAACTTTATCTGTCCAGTTTAAATGACCACTCAAATATGATCATTTTTAAGAATGGTTGACACTAATGCTACACCAATGTCAATGTAATTACTAAAGATATCTATGGGAAGAATTATGGATTTCTTTTTACCACACCCAACAAAATATTATCACCACTATCTTCACATTTAAACAAAAATAAAAATGACAACAAAATTTGTTCTGTTTTAAAATTTTTTTGCATTAATATCCTGTTTTTTGGTTTTAACATCCCCTTGAAAAACAGCAAAACATGGTGACATTTTAAGGCTTTAAAAGGATACGAAAAAGGCAACATGTCAGATGTACTATAGTTTTTATTCTCTCTCTGCGTTTTCAACAGTTGTTTATAACGTTTTGAAAGAATTTCAAAAAATATGAAATATATGAACATTTTTTGTTAAAATTTTTGGAAAAAAAAACCAGAAACTATTGAATTCTCGTAGTTTCTTTACTTCTCTCGTTGTTCTATTACTTTACAAATATTTTGTTTCATCTTTTGAAGGAAAAGAGAAGTAAAACATTTTTTTCTTGCTATCGGAACTAATGTCATTTAGATGTCCTTTTTTGTTTGTATTTTGTGCGTATTTGTGTAGCTAAAAGGAGTGAAACAAAATTATTGTTTATTGTGCTGTCAGGTATGAAGGATAATGGATATACGAGTATAAGGAAACATGAACTCTGTCTGTTGTTGACTATGATAACAAAACAAAAAGTGAAAATTAAATAAAAAATTCCTTAGAGACTCTTAAAGGTGGAGAAATATGAAAGCAAAAGAAAATACAACAAAACAAAGTTAAATAATATAAATTTGTGAAGTAAGAAAAATGTTTTTTAAAGTAAATTAAATTAAATTCTTAAAGTTTATTCAAATAATACATTTTGTGGAATATTAATGTTGTATTCGTGCATATCGAAGTTATTTTTATGATCAGCTCTTGCATTTAGAAAGATTCTCCAACAACACTCTCTCTCTCTCAACAATCCACTTTTTATTAGTCTTTTTATGAACGTCAACGGGGCGACAAGTGTCTGAGATGATACATTTTATTTAATTGCTTCAGTTTTACTAACCAAAATATTATAACAATCAATTTAAATCAACTGCAATAACAGTAAAAAAGGATGCCAATTATTATTTTTTTTTTAACAATTACGCGAGTATTAAAATAAAATGTCAATCTATTGAAATTAAACCAATAAATTCAAATCTACAGCAGTGTACTACAAATTAAAAGCTAAATACATATACCATAACAATACAATAACAACAAATCGAAAGAGAGAGAGAGAGAGAGAGGAAGAGTAAAATTCAAAAGCATGTAAAAATGTGCACAATATCGTAATCAGTGTTCGAAAAGATACTGTACACCTATCCCCCGCTTTACACGGAAGATAGGTTCCATAAAAAACCGTGTAACTCGAAAAATTCACTCTTATATGGAAAAACCGTGCTAAACGAAAATCACTATAAAGAAGCCCTTTTTATCAGTTTTTAATATGATGAATAACAAACACATTTTTATAAATTATAGATTTTGTAAAAAATAATTCTGTTATTTGCTCACCTTGAATAAATTTACGCTATCAATTATATATAAACACTAATTAAAAACAAAGTTTATAAACAATGATGCTCTTTGTTTTGGTATTTCAAACAAACTATCTTATACACACATAAAATTTAGTTTTGATCATAAAACGGGGAGTTCCCATCTTATCTATTTCCATCATAGACATGGACTACTAAGAATTCGTAACTATAACATATATTTTGTAGTGTTGTATTTTGACAGTGAAATATTTTGACAGTAAAACAATGAAAATGTTATTGTAGATATAAGCAAATTATAGTTTAGTGTTTATAATTTCGTGTAAATGCAAAATTAATAAATTTGGTTAAAAAAATTTTTATTTTTAAAAACCGTGTAAGATAGAAAACGTATAAAACGAATGCCGTGTAAAACGGGGGACAGGTGTACACTAACCATTGTGTACGTAACTGATAAAATACTTTTAACTTTCATTTAAGTGTTTGTGAACTCGTACGCAAACACATTACGTACACAACATGTACACAACAAATGAACGCAAACTCTAACATAACGTACTGAACAGAGATCGCAAACACTATTTTTTAGTGTTTGTGTACAAAGTACACTAAAAAGATCAGTACACAACGAAAAAAATTGGGTTTTAGTGAACTTTTTTGAGTACACTAACATTTTCAGTGTACGCGAGAATTTATGTTCTCATTCAGTAAGAGAGAGAGAGAGAAAAATGGCCAGTTTTTATTTGTATTCTTAAGCAAAATATGTCTATTATTCCTAAAGGATAATAAATGGCATCAAAAACCACAACGCGATCTCTAAAAATACTGAATGAACTCTCGCGTACACTAAAAATGTTAGTGTACTCAAAAAAAAAATTCACTAAAACCCAATTTTTTTCGTTGTGTACTGATCTTTTTAGTGTACTTTATACACAAACACTAAAAAATAGTGTTTGTGAACTCTGTTCAGTACGTTATGTTAGAGTTTGCGTACATGTTCACAAACATTAAAATAGAAACGAAAAGTTTTGCTCTCGTGTAGTGAATGTGTTTGTGTTCTTTACCCACGACATTCAGTACAGTATATAAAAGTTGCGTACTTTAGAGTTTAGCAGTAGTAGTAGTATTAGTAGAAGACTTAATAAATATTTGATTGTATGTACATATTAATACATGTTCATTTGCTTAAGCATAGCAATAGAAAATCGTATTAAAAAGAGAACAGAATTTTCAATGGTAATAATGCAGTGTATGTAGTCAGTGTAGTAGTGTTTATTATGGGTTTAAATTTTTGTTGACTTAAAAAAAAAACGAACAAAAAAAAAAAACGATAAAAAGGAAGAAGACCGTAATGTCATGTGTTGAACACAGCTTAATGGTAACACTTAAAACCCCGTAAGCATATAAACAAACGAACAAGAAGTGAACGAACAAACAAAATTGGCAAAAACGAAAAGTGGAATACAAAACATTTCCTTTGAAAGCAATTTCAATTGGCTCGTAAAGGTTAGAATTCTTCAAGTAGAGGGATTAGACAGTGTTAGTTTTTTTTATAGCTTTAGATAGCAATTGCTGCATAGAGTTATGGAGTAGCTATAAAAAAAATATGTTCAAATTCTATTATCTTTTCGAATAACAAATTTATATCCATTATTGCACACTGATGTCTATAATCAAACCAGAAAACTGATAGAGGTAGTAAATAGAAATCCAAATTAGAGTTGTATGACATTGAAGGCTTTATTTAGTACAGTTAGAATGATGAATTTCCTAAGCAGCAGATGTTCTTCACGTCCTCTATGGACATACATACATACATATCAGTTCGCAGAAATTTTTTTAGTCTATTAGCAGCATATGAGCTCCCCTTCTCGAAAGCTCATCCGGCTGCCCGTTAATGAGAATTTCCATTTTACATGGAGTCCAGCAGAGTGACCGTATTATCCTTGCCGCCCAGCTGATTTAGCTGATCCAGACAGTTTTATACTATTCTCGGGTCAATCTCACGCAAAGCAAATGCTTGAACCGACTGTGGTATAGTATTTTATATCCAGTCCATTCATTGTACTCTCTAAACAAGTTGAATTGAGCACATCTTTAGACCTTCGTTTGAAAGAAACACGC
This sequence comes from Sarcophaga caerulescens, assembly GCA_927399465.1. Lineage (NCBI taxonomy): Eukaryota > Metazoa > Arthropoda > Insecta > Diptera > Sarcophagidae > Sarcophaga > Sarcophaga caerulescens. The sequence goes on from OV656866.1 coordinate 107,762,514, forward strand.
GAGTTTCTTCATGGTTTTCGAATATTTTTCTTTGTCATTGACCTTCTTTTAAAAGGATATGTAGCCTCCAAATCTCTCTATTGATCCTTATTGTCTCTGTCACTTAAGGAGAAAGCTGTCAGCCAATCGATTCCCACAATAATAATCGTTCTTCTTAATGACTGTGTTCAGAACTCTTTCGAACATCTTTAAGTACTGGGTTTCAAAGCGTAAATTTGTTTTCATGTGGATTCAACAATTTCTCTACATAAGGAGTGCGCACGAAAAAAACTGGACTTACACTTTTCGTTATAGAAATAAAACTAAGTGGCGGATTTTTTTCGTTTTATATTTCAATTAATGTAAATAATATTTGAATTCTTTTGTGTATAAAATTTTTTTTCTGACAAAGGTCTCAGAGCAGCCAACTTTTTGAGCCACTTTTCTTCCAGACATGTTAGGGTGTTTTTTGAAAAATACGTATTATTTTACTTGCTTTGTTTTGGTCGGCAAATCGTTTTTTCTTCCACTTCCACGCTTTCTCTCAATACTTAAAGACTCCTTATATTGTTTTATTCTAACCTTAGAAACTGTTTTTTGGTTAACACCTGTGAGCCTAGCAATCATTTTTTGTAAGCGTCGCGGTTTTTCATTGAAAATTTCAATTATTTTTTTACGACATTCTTGTTGGGTGCCCATTTTCAAAAAACTAATTTTGCTATTGCAATGAGATTTAGCACGTTACATTTAATGGTATTAATTTTTTTCAATTATGATAAAAGTTATAAGCTTAAAAGTAGGCCCATTTTTTTTTTGTGCGCACTCCTTAGTATATCCTTCCCAATCCTACCACGTATTTATGCAAATGTTCTCAAGTTGTTTCTTTACTCTGCTCTATTTACACACGATTTTTTTCTCAGGATATTTGTTTGTTAATTTGTGGGTGTTTGTGTGTGTGTGTGTACTCAATATGTAAATGTAGTTCACAAAACAAACGGTATTCAAATACTTTCACACACACTTGCTACCCCATACACACACACATAAACATTTCTTAGCATACGTAGAGTATATACGTATGTAAATGCAAGAGTATTTTTTTAAATAGAATAATGAACAAAAAAAAACTTTTAAAATAAAATTGAAAACACAAATACGCAATATTTTCTTGTATTCTATTCTAAACATTGAATTCATTCATACGTACTATTTGAATTCCATTATAAAAGTTTTTTTGCAAGCATATACGCATATTTAAATGCTTAGAGGGAAAATGTTCAGGCAATATGCTTCAAATTATTTCTTCTAAATGTAAGGTATGCATGTACGTATGTATGTTTATTTTACTTGAGTGTTTTCTAAATAATCTATCCCTCTCTGCAAGGGAAAATTTGTATATATTTTACAAATTTTATTATGAAAGTCTTGTACTTGAGAAGCCTTTTTTCCATTTTTTTTTTTTATAAAATTCTAATAGGAAAAGTTTTTTTCTCTCTATTAGAGTTATAATTAGATTGTATTATAACGGAAATGTATCCTTATTAATATTCATATCAGTTAGACGTTAAGTATCGTGTTATCATGTTATGAATACTGTAAGCCAGTGGCGTATGGAGTCTTAGGTTTCAGAACGCGAAGTTTTTAACGCAATGGAGCTCATTTCTCACTTGGTGGTTACGTCAAGCGCTTAAAAAAATGAATTGGAAGGCAATACGATACAATCAGAGTGGCACAATTCCCTTGTCACCCATCCTCCCAAAATCTGACAATAATAAAAAACAGTACGGTTTTAACAGAAAACATGAAAAGTAACATATGCATTGTTCTTACAAAATGGGAGCATTTAACGGAAATGAAAAAGCTGCCTTATCTAAGTAACGGTATCTATGTATATACATATGTATGTACCTGTGTACTTGTTTATCTCTTTGTCTCTCCCAATCTTTCACTGTTCCTCTATTTTGCTGAAAAACAAAGAGAGTAAATGAGAATGAATACGTATTTAATGCTTAAGCCGATGTTTATTCATTTCGACAAGTACACGCTTTTCGTCTTCTGCTTTAATTACTGGTACACACTTGTTGCCTTTAATTGTAATGGAAATTGTTGGAAACAGTTGGTTAGACACCGTATAAATGGGAGAAGGCATTAATTCATTCATCTAAAAGTTTGTCGTAAGAGTTTATGCAAATAGAATAGTATTCAGTAGCTTTCCTGTTGTCTTCTCTTTACACAATTTTAAAAGGGCTTTTGTCGATTCAAAACATTTATGGAAATTGAATACAATTAGAAGATGAGGTTTTAAAGGTAAGACAACATTTAAGTACGTAATAAAAAAAAAACATTCCAGCCAACTCATAATGTTAAAATTATTCCTTTTTAAGGTAAACATAAAATCACATAAAAAGGAATGAGAGTGTTTTATTTCTATTAGGTTGTCGTGCACAATTCTGCGAACAAAATAATTGTACCTTAAATTGTCACATTTGAAAGAAAAATGAATTTATATGGTAATATTTAAATCATATTTATAAATCTCTGTCATTTTACTTTATTTATGTTAATATTCTGCATTTGTTATTACAATTTAAGTCCGCTGAAAAAAAAAGTAAATTTTTAATAAGGCATTAAAAAACACATTATAAAAAAAGAGCCTGCAATGTGTGGGCCATTTTAAAACTAAAATTATAAAATAAAATGAAAATTATATTTTAAAGTTTATTTATTTATTTTTTATATAAGTGCATTTATTAATTGTCTTCAAACTAATTTACATTGGGCCTCAGCGTCAATGTGACATTATTGAGGCAAGTTGGCAAAACAAGTTAATTAACTAAATTACAAATTAATTTCTTATAATATTAAAAAATCAAAAAATTATTTAATTGTTAATGTATACATATTAAGAAGATTTTTATACCAGAAGCAATTCAAGATTTTGCGATATATATTTTTTTAAAATTTGTTTTAAATAACGAAATTCTCTGAATACTTTTTAAATCATTCGGTAATGTATTAAATTCAAAACCACCAATATATTCAATTTTTTATTTTGTGGTTTCTAATCTACACCTTGAGACACGTAAATTTGAGCTATTTTTTGTATTAAATGTATGTATTTTGATTCCTGGTGAAAGTAATTGTATTGTGACCAATATTGTTTAGTGAATTAAAAACAAAAATAAGTAGTTGAAATAAGGGGTGATTTTTAAGAGCTATAGGAAAATTAAAAAAAAAAGAAAAACATAAAATTCAGAAAAATGCATGAAATCTTTATTTGAATCGATAGTACGGTCCATATAATTTAATGTTTGAAGATTATTTCATGCAAATGTTGACCGCGACTGCTCCTCAAATGGTCCATCCGCTTAGTCCAATTTTGGCATACTCTTTCCAACATTTCGGTCGGTATCTCACGAATAAATGCTTTAATGTTGTCTTCCAATGCGTCAATTGAAACGGGCTTGTCTGTATAAACATGAGCTTTAACATAGCCCCACAAAAAATAGTCTAAAGGCGTTAAATCGCACGATCTAGGCTGCCAATTGACCGGTCCCGAACGTGAAATAAAATGTCCACCGAACTCGCCTCTCAATAAGTCCATTGTTACGCGTGCTGTGTGGCATGTGGCACCGTCTTGTTGAAACCACATGTCATGCAAGTCAAACTCTTGCATTTTGGGCAAAAAAAAGGGTCGATTAAACTGACCATAAAATGGAAAAAGCGCGCGATGAACTTTCTTAACAGAGCACGCATTTTGATAAGAAAATTCAATAAATTATAGACCAAACTGTAGATGTTAGACAGTGAAACAAAACACAAAACGTGCGTGAGCTGTTTAAACCAGTGTTGCCAAAAAGATAATAGCTAAAAAATCACCCTTTATATATGTACATACCCCTTAGAGGTAAGATATTTTTCGCAACATCTTGGTATAAGGACAATGTTGAATACAGCAATGTCAAATCAAACACAACTTTCAATGTTTTATTCTGAATTCCTTGCAAAGATTTTAGTGCTACAGTACTTTTACAGCCGTAAATCAGAGCTAAGTAATTTCGCTACTGTTTCAACGCTTGTTAAGCTTTACCCAAAGAAATTTGTTAAAAAAGTATTAGAGTACATCAGATAGGATACTTTCTTTAATAGCCTCAAGGCACATATGAGTTTTAATGGATAATCTGAATCACAGTAGGTTTTCGAGATATCCTAAGTAACAGAGCAATCAATTTTTCTCCATTTTGTCAATATTCAAAGTGAAATAACCCATACAATTATACAGAACTGTATGATGCACAAGGTAATATTCAATATAATAAAACATGCACATTAATTATACGCAGTAACTAAATTATACCTGCTTCACTTTTATTTTATTTTTTTTTTCTTTTAATAAAATTTATCAACAGACTTCATTAGTTATTGTATCAAATTTATATTTTTAATTTTAAAGGTTCTATTAATTTAATTATTCTATAAATAGAAGGTGATGTCTGTCTATTACTCTTTACAACCTTACGTTTACATTCTGTCTCTTAAGACAACTTAAAATATAAATTTTTAATTTTAATTAAATGTCAAGTTCATACATTTTTATGTTACTAAATGCTTATGTATGTGATGAGTGAATGCTTAAATATGAGTGCATCCTTACAAAAAAATAATCTCTAACTAAATGAGCAATTCAAATATTTGACCAAGTGTGTGTATGTGTTATATTGAGAAGCCTTAAAATGTCAACAGTTTTCGCACACAGAATTCTAACAGGCCCAAGCACAACCACACCGACCACTTATGTGTAATTGTGTAATATACTTTGTCCAAACATGTATTAACCATAATACCACAAAACATAAGTTCATTAAGACACAGAGAGAGAGAGAGCGAGAAATTAAGAGATGCTTGCGTTTATACCACAGCCTATATTGTGTTTTGAAGATTTATGAGACAGTTTAATGAGTGAGTGAGAGCATTTTAGTAGGAAAGTGAATTAAGCTACAGAGGGACAGAAGATACAATTTATGCCATCATTGCTCTTAAACTGTTAACAGTTGAGGCAATTGCTTAATATAAATTTACATTGTATATGCAGTTGTTGTTATTGCAACTCAAGCGTACTCTCCAAAAGACACAGCATATTTTTCAGTTGTTGAAAGAAGCCTTCAAATGCTTTGGTTTCTAAAGACGGTGTATAAAATTAATGACTTTACTTTATTGGATCTACTCTAATGCATGGATCGGAACTTCGTGGTTTCACGACCGCGTACAGTAGAGAGTGATGGTGCTCTTTTTTGACTTTAGGGTACCCATGAAGTCGCCGTAGTCTAGTAGGTAGTGTGTTGGCTTATTAGACATAAAGCCAGGGTTCGAGCCCCAGGCCAGACATCAAAACAAAAATACAAAAAGTATTTCTTCGGCGATTTCCTCTCAGCAGATTTCTGGCAAAAACTCTGAGAGTAATCAAAATTGCCATGAAGAGTTTCTCAAAAAATCTGTCGTTCGGAGTCGACTTTAAACAGTAGGTCCCGCCACTTATGTATAAAATTAACACACACAACATAAGTGGTGTGAAAAACTAGGTCAATAATCCTGACTGAACGGTTGTAATGACCAATTATGTATGTATGTACCCATCACCTATTATTTATAAATCCATCTTGTAATTCTGGCGTCAAGCGAAAATGGAAGCGATCGAATGGCCAAGGTTGACTTGACAATTACGAACAGTCTGTTGTGGATTTAATGGAATGGGCAGAGCAATCGTTTACAATTACGGCATCCTTACAACTAGCCTGCTAATTCGATTCTGTACTGAGGGAAGAAACTATCGCCCATAACGCCGACGCTTACACCGACAAAGACTTGCTTGAAAAGCTTCTAAACTTCGTTGAGAACTTCTCTCCGATCAATCTTATAGTCCGAGCATATTATCAAGGGATTTCCGATTTTTCCTGTTTCAATAAAACCTTGTAAAGTTAAACTGTGTATTAGACGACGGTACTTATTGGTCGCTGCAAGACTAACCCAACCTAAATTGGATAGGAAGCGTACTAAACGACTAATTCAATTACATCGTATTAGAGATTTAGAGATGAGCGATATTTTCAAAACTGTGATTTAATCACGGTGATTGATAATTCACTGGTAACTACTGTGATTGAAATTGCCAAATAACAGTTACTAATAATGTCGTTCTTTCAAAATTGTTACATACTCAAATTTATTTCATTTTATTTTGAACGAGGCAGAATTACTCGTAAATGATGCTGATTATTTACTTTTGTCTTTTATACATGAACTTTCTGTGAAACTTAATTGTCAAACTTTATACATATAAAAAAATTACATTAAAAATAATAACATTGATCGCCTCAGTAATGTAGAATATAACGATATATTAGGAATAACTACTTTTTTTTGATCCGAGATTTAAAACGTTTGCCTTTTGCGATCCGGCTTGTGCAGAACGCATTAAAGAAATTGTTATATCTTCTGTCTCTTTAATATACATATAATTCTGAATTAGAACATCAGATACAAGAAGATACAATTATAGAAGATGACACTCCGAAAGAATTTTCAATATGGAACTCTTTTGATTCGAATATTTCTCACTTTAAACCAAGAAGAACAGCAGCATCGCGTGCTATTAATGAAGTACATAGTTATTTGGAAGATGATGTTATTCCACGAAATAAAGACCCATTAAACTGGTGGCGTACTAATAAATTAAAATATCCAAAACTTTATAAAATTGCTCAAGAAAAACTTTGTGCCCTTGGTTCTTCTGTACCATGCGAAAGGGTCTTCTCAAAAGCTGGACAAGTATTAAATGAACGACGAACGCGTTTAAGTGACAATAAAGCAAAAATGTTATTGTTTTTAAACTCAAATTATACACTCAGTCCTTTTTTTACGCGATTTCACTTTAACGCGTTTATTTTTGCAGCGCAAATTCCTTTTTTACGCGAATTTCTCACTTTAACGCGATTGCTTTTTTTCGTTTTTTGCTTGTTTACCATAGATGGGAAATTGTGGCACATTGTGCCATTTTTGGCACAATTTCGTCGTCTCTGGCCCGGCGGTACACTCAAGTCGATTTTGGCCCTGAAGATGTTCATTTTCCATCACTGTTGTTTACATATTTTTGCGCGTAATAATTTTCGAATACATACATATAATACGGGGAAGTCCCAACAAATTACTATTGATTCTGATAAAAATTCTAGTGATATCAGTGCTGGTCATCAAAATAAGCGGCTACGAATAATTTCCACTACGGATAATGACAGTGATTAAACAGCATTCAACGGGTTTTTCAATAAATCTACCTATTTTCTATTTTCTTCTCTTTTATATATGGTTTTTGTTTTGTATTTTTTATTTTGTTATGAATGAATAAATCATAAGTCTGAAATTTGAAACTTATTGTATTGTTTTTGAATATTTTTTTGCGCGTATATTTTGTTATACGCGATATTTTTTATATTCGGAACCAATTCGTCAGTTAATATTGGAAAACTAACCATTTTTACGCGATTTTTTTTTTACGCGATTAGTGGCAGAACCAATAATCGCGTAAAAAAAGGACTGAGTGTAAATATATTTAATATGTACAATATACAGATTTAAGTAATTTTTCTTTGTATATATTATTTTTGTAATGTACATAAAGTTTAAATTCTCTTAATTTGTATATATATTTCTTGTTTATTTTACATTAATTTATATGGATTTTTTGAATTTTTGTTTTGTTATTAGTTTCCGCCCTTAAAGTTATTTTTTATTGTTGGAATAAAAATAAAAAAAAAAAATTTTGTTTTCTTTTGGAATACTGTGATCACAATCACTGTTTTAAAGAACAGTGATTAACAAATCATGTTCACTGAGAACAACGTTCTTCAAAAATCACTGGATCGCTCATCTCTACATCGCACAGAGGCGCATTTTGCCTGAAAACCTGGCCAAAAAGGCAAAAATGAATTTAAAGAAATTTAAGAAACTGAGTATGCAGTTCGATAGACAACAAAATTCTGCATTATATAGCGAATTTTCACGACTTTAAGTTGAGATTTGTAGATTTGAGACTATGTCAAAGTCAGGAAAGTGAAGAAACTTAAATGCGTTTTTGGTGTTTTTTTGAAATTTTAATAGGTTTATATGATATTTTTTTGTGGCTAAACGAATAGAGGTTTTATATTGATTTTTTTTTATTTGAAAGGTATGAGCAACTGCTACTTTCAGTTTTTTTATATATATATATATCTCATATATTAATGTTAAAATTATTCGTTCAAAATTTAAAAATAATAAAAATTTCGCATTTTTTTACCCTCCCTAAAAAAAAGATAAGGATTTTAAAGGTGAAAGTAGTTTTTAGTAGTTTTATGTTAAATACCACAAGAAAATATGAACTCTCTACATTCAGGAACAAAAAAAAATTTGCGCAAATTTGCGCAATTATTTTTGGCGATTTTTTGAAAATTTTACTTTTTTTTGAAAAATTAAAAAAAAATTACACGCAGTGTAATAAAGTCATAGCCAATAAAGCCATATGGCCTTATTTCTCAATAGAATGAGACCCAAGTGCAATAACGCCATAATCGTGTGGAAATAACGCCATAACAGTGTAATGTTGAGCTCGGTTGATAGGTTACTTTTAAGCAGTGACCCTTTTATAAGCTGCAGTACACAAAAATCGCGAAGGAATAGAAAAGCATTTTCATCAGATACTATTAAATTACTCCTTCCTGACATTGATGATGAAAATGATAACGATTTTAACGATTGTATTTAGTTTCACTTTTCAAGTATTTTTAAGTTAAGTATTAAATAATGTAAAATAAATATTATAAATAAATATTAATTATCATAGAACTTTAAAAATTTAATTCGACTATTACAACAATATGAGATGTATGTTTGATTTTCTTAATGGACCGTATGTGGTACCTAGGGGCACTTATGATCCGATCATAATAAAATCAGGTAGAATGATTCACATTCATATTAAACATGTTCATGTCGAATTTCATCGAGGTAATAAAATGTTTAAGCTAATTATAATTGCTAAACATATTTTCTTAATGGGCCCTATTTTGGACCTAGGGTCAATTATGGACCGACCATAACAAAATTTGGTAATATGATTTAGATTTACAAAATACACGTTCATACCGAATTTCATCACGATACTGATGTTTTTAAGCCGTTTATAAGCGTAAATGTGAATTTCTAAAGGGGACTTTATATGGGGACTAGGGTCAAATGTGATCCGATTTTTACCAAACTTTACACCATGATTTCTTAGTACACAGAACTGATCCATGCTAAATTTTATCATGATTGTTGCATAATTACCATAATTATGCGTAAATAAGTGCAATTTCGAGGGGAATTTGTATGGGGGCTAGGCGAAATCACCGACCGATTTGAACCAAAATCAGTGGGTTCATCCTTGGGCCTTATTATCACTAACACTATTAAAAAATTCCAGCCATTAACTCATAAAACACTTCTATTAATTTTGGCCAGGTTTTCAGACAAAATGCCCCTCTGTGCATCGTATACATATGCCTGTCACTATATGTCACTGATTTTTCTCTGAATTTATTTTTAATTATTATTAATTGAAAATTTTTTATGTTTTATTTTAAGAATTTTATATTTATTGTTTTATTTATTTATTTTTTTTTTTTTTTTAATTTTTTATTTAATAATTTTATTGTGTTTTCTCTTCTCTATTTTCATGACACGTTTATAAACAATACAAATACATTATTCTTCTTATTCTTCAACTACTTCTAATTCTTATGCCTGTTGTTGTTCTTGAACTATTATCACCACAACCATCATCATCATCATCATCATTATTTAAATACACTGCCAACTATAAATCCTTTAATTAATTGCACACAACAACCAAAACAACAACAACAACAAACAGGAAAACTTGCAGCTACACAATGGCGTACACGTTTTGGTCGTTTATCTAAAGTGCCCGCTTTGGGTGAAGTCGATCCGACTGGTTCATTTTGTGCCTTCCCAGATGACTGGTTAAAAAAGAAAGCCGGTAAACAAACAAACAAAATAAATAAATCTAAACACCATTAAACAATTTATATATATTTTTTTTTAACAACAATTAGACAAAAATAATAAGGCAAACAAACTTTAACAAAATTAAAAAAAAAAAACTATTTTAAAATAAAATTAAAACTCTATAAAACGAACAGACAGCAGATGTTCTATGAATTTGAAAAAAAAAAACAAAAACAAAAGAAAAATTAAATTTCTCATAAAAGCAGAAGAAAACTTTTTTATTTGAAAAAAACTTTTTTTCCCTCTTTTTTTTTCAAACTTTTAATTATAGCGGAAAAAGCCGCCAATCCAACGAGTTCGGATTTATGGAAAAGTAAGTTGAACATGAACAGTTTTTATTAATTAATTCATGAAATACAATGTTGTTTGTTAATTTGTTATTTTTTATTCTTTTTTTTTTAGTTTTCTTTGTAAATGCTGTGCCATTTGTGGGTTTTGGTTTCCTCGATAATTTTACTATGATTATTGCTGTAAGTTCAACTATATTTATTCATCATTTGTCATTTATTTGTTCAATTTTTTAATTTTTATTCAATTAAAAAATTATTGTCAATTCAACTAAATTTAATGTGGGAGGCCACTATGTGACTTGTATACCGAAAATTTTATTACAATATAAAATTATTTACAAGACAACAAATTATCTTTCGAATTAACTTACATCCCGAGGAGCCAGTCCGTGCCAGGCGCACATCATGAGTAATCTGTTTACAGATTAGGTAACAGCGGCATGGCTATGAGGTTTTAAAAAAATCTACAAAATGGTTAAATTTTGCCTCAGTTCGTGTGTAGAAAGAGAAAATATATCTTAGGCTCAGATAGTGGAAGGAAGTGACCTGGTCCAACCTTTTTTTTAATATTTTTGTTTCTTTTTTATTTACAGGGTGATTATATTGAACATATATTCGGTACTTTCATGTGCATATCTACTATGGCCGCTGCCGGCTTGGGTAATACCATTAGTGATGTATTGGGTATTGGCTCGGCCTATTATGTTGAAAGAGGTTGTGAATATTTGGGCTTAAAACCACCCGATTTAACACCCATACAAATGGAAATGAAATCTAGTCGCAGAGCAGCTAATAATGTAAGTCTCTCAAAGTGCTTTTTCATTTTTATAAAACATAAATTCTAACATTCTAACGTTTTTTTTTCACATTTTTTAGGGTCGTATTATTGGCATAACAGTGGGTTGTTTGATAGGTATGTTCCCCTTATTATTAATGGATCGTAAATCTGTTGACGATGAACATCAAGCAAAAAAAGAAGAAGACGAGAAAAAGAAAGTAGAGACTGCTCAATAAATTTACTTACAACAGGATCACACACGATTCTAAAGTAAGACGCAACAGAGATTGATTGTAGCGTGTGTAACGAACGGAACTTATTAAGTGTTGATTTATTTTTATTACCTTTAAACTATTTAAAAAATAATTTTAATTTAAATCCTTTAGTTTTTAACATGTTAAGAGCAAAAACAAAGATTATTTTTCTATTTTACTTTTTTTTTTTTTAAATTTTGTTATGCAAACGTAAAAGCAATATAAAATGATTTTAATTTTATTTAAAGAATTTATTAACAAAAACGAAAAACCATAATTTTGTGTGAGACTACCTCTAATTAGAAATGTATAATTTTTTTTTATTAATAACTTGTATAATTAAATACAAATTTTATTTTTGGTGGAAAACAAACGTTTTTTTATTAAATTTTTAATTTTTTTTTTATTAAATTAAAGAACAAATAACTATTTGTACCTTTTTATAAATACTGTACTACGGTACTATACTAAACTATAGTTTCGCCTAAAATAAATTAATAATTCATATTCAAGGGTGTCATAGAATCCAAGTCGGTTTTGCCTTTTGTCGTTTTTGAAAACCAATATTGGATTCATTTGGTGTCACAAAATCAAGTCGGTTTTATTATTTTCGAACTGAAATAAAACCGATATTCGAATCGGCTGTTGTTTACATTTGTATTATTGTTTACAATTTTAACTTAATTTTTCGTATGATAAATAGTGTGTTTGTTAAAAATTTTACTGATTTTAGTGTTTTAATAAAAAAATAAAAGAAATAAATAGAATTAGCACTGCTGTTGTTTTATATTTGCTGCTAGAGAAAGAAAGTTTAGAAAAACTGCGATAAAAAAATCATTGTGAGACTGCAGCAATTCGCTTGAGCTGCCTGAGACAGCGTATGTATATTTTATATAATGTGCGTTCAAATTTAAAGTTGCTTTGCAGGTTCATAGAATACTACCGGCTAAACAAACGCGATTTTTGTGTGGTATTAGACACAATAAAAGAGAACCTTTCACGTTCCAAATCACGTTTTAAAATCAATATAAACAAAAATTTTGAATACATTTTTAAAATAAATAATAATTTACTTATATTTTGCAAAAATATCCTACTTCTAGAAAAAAAAACTTCGCGTGTAAACAAAATCCGTCAGCTGATTGCTGATCGGTTTGCTTCCAATAACAAAACCGATCACATTGGTTTCTCTGACACCTAAAACCGACAATAACTCTAGTTCGAACATAAAACCGATAACATTGGATTTCATGACACCAAAGCAAAATTTTTGTCGTTTTTAAAACCAATACCGACAACATTGGATTCTATGACACCCCCGATTCTAAATTTCTTCATTTAAAACACTTTCATTAACACCGTCCAGTAATATCACTTAAAAGAAATAAAACTGCCCTAAAATCATTGTAGATTAAACAATTTATTAGCACTGCTGAACTATTCGAATTTTTTTTAAATATTAATTAGAATAAAATTAGTTTTATAGCTTTCGACTATTGGAATTTACATATTATGAGACGGGTATTATTAAGAACTTTTTATTATTTGCATTGTTGCTGACATAATTTTTTTTGTTAACACTGGGTTTCATCAGATAGAATTCAATTTATTATTTATTGCAATCGCTTGAATTCTTTTCATGTACAATATTTCTTCGATGCCATGAATGCTGCTATCTTTAAACAAAATTCTTATAAATTCTAATACACATTGAATTCACAGCGCATAAATGATTTCATCGCATTGTATCCAACATTTATTTCCAAATTATCATCTTTAATTGACTTCTTCGACATTTAACCACTAACTTGTTTTGGAGGGATTCTTTTAAATTGTAATATATCCGTCTAAAGTGTGGTTGTTATTGTTTTGCTCCAATGATGCTGCTATCAGGAGCAAGAAATTAGAGCTACTGAATCAAATATTAAATAGTATTGTGTCATTGATTGGTAGCAGGTGTAGTATGTCGTAGTGACTGTATTAGCCACAGATCTAACGCTCACAAACGGATAACAGTTTCATCAGGGTAAAATGCCTCTCACTTTCTGCAATGTCTTTAAATGGTTCATTGCATCTAATACTGTCTGCTGTTGTAGTCGTCTCTCAGGATCTGAGAGTGATGTCTGGCCAGCTATATAGGCGTTCAGAAATCTTTTACATTTACATCCATATTCGTTCATCACATCTAATACTGCCTGCTTATGTAGTCGTTTATGCGAATTATATCCCTGAAATCGCTGAGATAACGTCAAATTTCAAGCCTAAAATATTTGAAATATATTTGTTCGAAAAGAAATCTTTGCCGTTTAATATGATCTGTACTTAGCATAATATTTCAAATATTTCGTGCTCATTCACCACGAATTAAAATTGAACACTTTATTGTCTTGTACAAAAGTATACAAGAATTTCGAGAAAGGCAAACAAATTCGTACACGTTGAGATAAATTTTCGTTAGATTTGAAAAAATTTTTACATAAACTGTTATGTTTGGCTCTTATACAATATTTAATTGTTAATAAATAATTTTTTAATTGTTTATTTAGCTAATAAAACAAAACTTTAGATGGTAAATCATGTTTGTACTATCTATCCAGAAATTAATTATTTTTTGTTTTTCTAAACATCTATTCCTCTAGCCTCTAATCCTCTTAAGTGCACTTTTACATTTAAATCGAAAACAAAACTAATACTTACGAATTCTAATTTTCTTTTTTATTATTAAAATTTACACTTATATACAGGTTCTTCCAATGAAAAATACCTTAAAATAAATAAAGAAAATTAAAAAAACAAATATTGTGTGTAAAACAAAAGTACCTTTTATGCTATTTATTATACTACATATGAAACAAATAAATGATTTATAAATAAATATAATTATTAAATAAATGTTAAACAAAAAAAAATATATAAACCAATTAGAGAAACAAATATTAGAATTGAGTAGCATCTATATAAGTTAAAAGAAAGCACCAATAATATATTGTATTTACTTTATTAGTTTAGAGCCCCAAAATAAAACATACCTTCGTATGTCAAATTAGTTATTTAAGAGCATTAAACAAAGCAAAAGAAAATAAAAGCATAGAAAATCCAAACTAAAAGAAAATCCTTTAGAGTAGTTTAAAAAAAAAAAAGAGAATTTTTGAAAAACAGAAAAGCTTTATTATCATTCAATTAAATCAGTGTCAATGTTTTTTTTTAGCTTATAATCATAATATAATAATAAAACTTAATTAGTTGTGTGTCTAATATTAATTTCAGAAACAAACGAAACAGAAAAAATAATAAATTAAATAAGAAATAAAGTGTAGAGAAAGAAAATAAATTATTTCAAAAATAAAATACTCAACGGTCATTACGTATTTCGATTCGAAGGCAACATTTTTAAAAAAAAACACAAGAATTCGAATGAATTTTCTTTTGAATCGAAATACTTAATAACCTCGTTTATGTTTTTCATTTTGTTTGAGACTGAATTTATGGTATACAAATTTAAAATAGTAGAGCTTGATACGATTAAAAAATTATCATTGTATGGATAATTCATTAGCTTACATAAAGTTGTGGAAAAAGCAACAAATTCCGAGAAGAAACCCATTCGCGATAAGGACAAATAATTTGCGAGTTTCGTTTGTCCTAAGTATTCTTATTATTGTTGTGTAGAGGTGCTACAGTAATGCGACTAGAAGATCTAATGTGTGCCTCAATGTTTCAAGAATGTATTCTAATGTTTTATTCATTGGGCTTAAGGCGGTCCCTATTCTGAAAAAGTATTCATTAAGTCTGCTGTTTAACATCAGAATGCTTCTTGATAGTCTGATGCATGACTTGAATCTCTTCGTAACTAATTGCACAACAAAAGTTTAGATTGTCGGCAACACCTTTGGTCTCCGCCTCTGTCCTCCACCCTTCACACTCCATAGAAAGAGTCGACCCCATTAGCTGAGTGGAGCTGCCCTGCTATTCTGGCCCCTACTAAAAGATGCCGTCTGAGCTGTTTTCAAATTCGTTCTGCCTGGGTAAGCAAGGGCCAAGATACAACTGATTTTTCCATGAGATTACCTCATACCGAAGTCGAATATTCTTCCAATTTAGCAATTTATTACATTCTCATAAATGATACTATTGTGGTCTTGTCCGAGTTTATCCTTAACCCCACTAACACCGATTTCCGATCTCAAGATCTCTTTAAATGATGTTGCTGAGTCTCTTTAGATCTGCCTATAGCTATCAGAACTATGTCATTCATTTTTGCTAAACTATTAACAAAGCTTTTTAGAGTTATTGTTCAAAATATATTATAAGTTTTATTACATTTTATAAATATAATTGAGTTTGATTAAAAAAATATTCTTTCTTAATTATAATAAGTAAGATCTCTTGATTTATTAATTTTTAAATAACTATTTAAGATTTAAATATTTTTTTTTATATACATACATAGATCTTTCGTTATTTCATTATAGGTTGTATACATGAAATAATTATTTAAAAATTAATGCTCTTTTTTTTTAAATATTTTGTTAATTTTTTATTTAATTTTATTTATTATATTTTTTTTTTTTAATTTTTATTTGTTTTATATATATTTTTTTTTTTAATTTTTCAATTTTTTACTTTTTTTTATTAGTAAATTTCTCTTTAATATTCTTCTGTTTGTAAATTGTTTTTGCAATCATCTCAAGTTATTTATTAAACTTCATTGTAGTTATTCGTTAATTTAAAAAAGATATTCAAATGTTTGATAATAAAAAATAAAATAAAGAAAAAATATATTATGGGTTTGCTCTCACATACATACATATATGTATGTATGTATGTATATGTAAATATACATGTTTTTTGAAAGACCCATTCATTTTAAGGCTTTTTTTTGTCATATCTCCCGTCCTTTACATAAACTTCAGCCATACAAAAGGCAGACGCATAAAACTCGTATGCTGTACCGTATCGGTTAGGAAATGCCAAAGCATGGTAACCATTGTGGAATTATCATCAGACTGTGGATTATTTATTGATGTTTGTACATAATCAGTACAAGCACTGCCAATTAAACCATTAGGGCGGGTCTGCAACTTTACATTTTGGCATTGTTTAGCAAGGACTAAATCTGATCTGGTCTGGCCTCTAGTTAATTGCTCATAATCACTGTATTCTTCTTTGTGAGCAAACCATTGACCCTGTTGCTGGTATTGTTGGCCATGTTTGGCACACTTTTGTTTCACATTAATCTTGGCCATCAGCATTTGTTGCGGTAAAGTTAAACGAGACTCTGTGGAAATTTCACTTTGCCTTTGTAAAATACTATCACGCAATGCTTCCTCACGATATTGTTGTTCCAATTTGAGCAATTCATCTTCAACATTAAAAGCTAAATTTGTACGATTGTGTTGACGTGTTATAAGCGAAGAAGAGGACAATGACTGAGAGGTTTCATTAATCGTGGCACTATTGTTATCGAGTTCCGCATCATTTAAAATATCGGTAGTATTCGTTGCTAACTGCGTGCGTTGACGATGTAACGAAGTACCGGGTACATGAGCAGCCAAAAATAATGCACCGGCAATGGTTATAACACTGGCGGCATAACTCACAGCTATAATGGTAATGTTGTTGAGCAAAAATTTGGCCAATGCAAAGGGCGGCAACATTTGTATCAGTTCACCGTAGGTTAACCAACCACGCCGTAGACCTTCCCTTCGTGCCAAAGTCTTTTCAATGTTTGTAAGTTTTTCGAAAAACTGTTCGTTCGATATGTATATGTTCCATTCCTACAAATAGTAAAGGTAATTGTCAATAATTTTCTAGGAAAACATTGCTGTACTTACAATTGCGCATAAAAAGTTTAATTCCAATTGTTTTAAATGATTCTCCGACATATTACCATACTCAGCCCAATCAGATAAATAGATTTCTTCATCATGACCCACATAGAATTTTGTTGAAATCATCTGTTCAGTGTTCAATGAATACAAACAAAAAATAAAAAAAGGAATCAACAGGTTATATATGTACCACTCTCTCTATGCAAATGGCTTACTTACCATAGACACAATAAACAATTCCTGAGGAGTTATACGTCTTACGTAGCCTGGGTCGGTAACATTTAAACGATCCAAATATATTAAAGCCATAATCAAAGTAGCCGGAGTAGCAGTTTGTACACTGGAAGCCTCAACACTGCTTAAACGATTTAGGGTATAGCCACGGTGGCTATCGCTAAACAGTTCAGAGGCATATTCAGCCAATGGTTTGGATACCTCAACAACATGAGAGCCTTCCTCCGAGAAATCATTGCCAAAATATAAAGATTTATTGATACGTTTCATGAAGGCATCATGAGACATAACCTACACATCCGCAATCACAGTCACAGCAACAGCAAAAGTAAGTTCGTACGAAGCAAGAGAAAGAAGAGGAGAATTAGTAAGGTAACTCAAATAGCAACAAATTATCTATTTATACAATTTAAGAAAACAAATAACAATAAACAATATAAGAAAGCTTGAAGAAGCGTACGAGCATCGCACGATTGTTTGTGGTTGATTACCTTTTTTGTTGTTTTTGTAGCAGTTGCTGAGGTTTTAATGACGCATCCCTGCTTCTTGCGCCCCATTGCAAATGGTTTGGTTGCGATAATTAAAACACAATTTATGGAAGTAAAAATTTACAACCTTTCACTTCAACACAACTAAAGTTTCAAAATACAAATAAAATTATTTTATATTTATTAAATAAATAGTCTCGTAGTAAAGTAAACCTCTTTAAAACGGCAAATTTTATGACACAATTTAAGGAAATATTGAATAAACGAACGAACAATAATAGAACACGAGAAATCTTATTCTTTGAATTCCAAGCCATACACAGTAGTATAGTGTTTATCGTACCACTAAATGCAGCTCTGTTTAAGTAATAAGAAATAAATACAACTCTTGCGCTGCTACATAACACCAGATGTCACTAATGTTAGCAGTGTGAAGAAAGCTGTCATTTTTTGACAGTTTCTATTCTTTAACCCATTTCCGTTTCTTTCTACTGACAACAACCCAAGATGAAGTACGTAAATTTTATAAGTGTAATTAATCTAAAACCAAAGCAAAAATTATTAGAAACATCTTTAAACAATTAAAATATATAAATTTAAAATAAAATACAGTGTCCTCAAAATATTTTGTGCAAAATAACATTTCTAAGGAGATCTTACAAATAATGGCGAAATACTTTCTTTGTTTTTATTTTCTAGAATCGGTTTGTGTTCATTCAGTGGGTACAAAATTTACCCCGGCCATGGCAAAACCATGGTCAAAATTGACGGCAAGGTAAGCTGCAATGAATTCTATTTAATTTTTAGCATAATTTTAATGAAAACATATTTTCAAAATTTATTTTTTAGTCCTTCACTTTCTTGGACAAGAAATGCGAACGTTCGTACTTGATGAAGCGTAATCCCCGTAAGGTTACCTGGACTGTCTTGTACCGTCGCAAGCACCGTAAAGGTATTGAGGAGGAAGCCACCAAAAAGCGTACCCGCAGAACACAAAAGTTCCAACGCGCTATTGTTGGTGCATCCTTGGCCGAAATCATGGCTAAGCGTAACATGAAACCCGAGGTACGTCGCGCTCAACGCGATCAAGCCATCAAGGCTGCCAAGGAACAAAAGCGTGCCACTAAGGCTGCCAAGAAGGCCGCTCAACCTGCCCAAGCCAAGAGCAAGTCAGCTCCTAAGCAAAAGGCTGCCAAGGTTCAACAAAAGGCTGCTCCCCGTGTTGGTGGCAAGAGATAAACAGCTGCTTTAAGTGTTGTTAGTCATTTAAGGTGTCTTTTTAAATAAATCCTTTACGGAAATTGGAATTCGTATGTAATTTAAAAGACTACATGAGCTTTTTCTTTTTTGGATAATTAAGAACATAGTGAGTGAGATATTGTAAATGAAAATTGCGGGAAATTGGGATTCTCTCTATTATCTCCAAACGACAACAATAGCTATTTATGCATTCAAAATTCAAAACTAGTGGTGCTAAAGTGAATCCAGTTTACGTTTTAGAAAATGATCAATAATTCTTAAATGTTTATGGGGTGGCTGTGTATTTCAATCGGAAGAAAACCTATTCTTATTTTATGTATGCTGTCATTCGAAAAATATTTTTGGTCGAAATACATACATAGATAGCCGCCAGGTATGTAGAGAAAATCGATGAAGTATTTTTAAAAATTCAGTCAAGTAGTTGAAATGCTAAAAGGATACGACAAATGAAATCATCACCCAAAATGATTATTCTTCGTTTAGAACAGTTTGTGATGAAGAAGTTCACCGTTAGACCTGGTGACAGTGTTTCTTACGGCTAAATGGTCTATGATAGTTATTAGCTAGGCTACTGCAGGGAAGAGGAATTAGAATGTAGACCATCTCTCTATTACTTGGTAGTACGTGGGGTATGGCATTCGGGCTCTACTAAGCTTTATAATGACATTAAGCTGGGGGGTAGTTCATTCTCGCTCATCTCTGTTGCTATTCTTTCCATCCTTTTTTCTTGCCCCTCTTTTTTCACAAGGACGAATAACCTCCGAATGCATTGTACTCGCAATCGTAGGTGTACAAGTCCTTATAGGAAACTTATTCAAACCGTAGACCTTTACCGATGCCTTAAAATCCAACAAAATGAAAAGCAATTTAATGTGGAATACACCTTTAAAAAATCAGTTTTACAAATAGCACAATAGAAAAAATAGTTTTATTATTAAATTGAGTATCAACTTTTAATAGGAATGTAGACATTATAAAGCCGGTTTATTTGTAAGAATAAAATACTTTTGACAATACTTAAGGAAAGAAAACACTTGAGATTCACTGTATAGAAAGTAGAAAACATAAAATGTATCTAAAATCATATGAAATATGAAAATATATCGTGAACAAAAATTCAAAGGTGCATTGCTAATAAAAATTTGTAATAAAATTAGTTGGCATTTAGACATTTTTCGAAACGAAACCTCAATTTAGTGGAGCTGTTTGAATTCTTGTTGACAATATATGATGTATACTGAGTAAAATTTAAATACCATTTTTGTATAAAAAATATAAATAGAGTCACAGTTATTGTTGTTAATTAATAGAACAAATAAAGTTTCTTAGGTGGGTTAGTAAGGATTCGCGCCAATTTTAAGATTTATTTCGCCATCACAATTCCTCACGCTGTTCCGTTTTGGAAACTTCATTTGCTTTCTTCATATAGGCTATGAAATCCTCACGTTTACGGCCACCAGTATAATCCGTTTTGGTTTTAAGATACGAAAAGTATTTAATAGTGGGATAACCACGCACTTCGTTTTGCGTACAAACGGTGGTTTCACGTGTACAATCGACAGCAGCCAATATCATTCGTGGATCATCCTTTAAAGCTTTGGCGGCGGCCTTAAATTCTGGTTTTGTACTTTTACAATGACCGCACCCTTATCAAAACGGAAAGAACGCAAGTTTTAGAAAGTTAAAAAGAAAACAAACAAAAAATTACTTACAGGGCGCATAAAACATGACTAGAGCATGTTTCTTCCTTTTCAATGTGCTGGCAAAGTTTTGATCGTTTAAAAACAATACCTCCGTATCCTCTTCTTCTTCCCAAGGTTTTTCTGGTGGTGGTGGCGGCGGTGGTTCTTTCGGATCTTTCATAAATTCTATGATTTTCACTGCATCTCTAACATTGACGTCAAACTTAAATTGGCCATTGACGAAATACTTAATGGTGGGATAACCACTAACTTTAAATTGCTCTGCTATTGGACTTTCTTTAGTAGCATCTAAGGCCGCCAAGATACCCGGTATGTCCTTTTGTTTCATTTCGACTGCTGCCTTTTCGTATTCAGGTTTCATGCGCTTGCAATGACCACACCAGGGTGCATAAAACATAACCAGAACTGATTTCTCATCTTTTAAAGCAGGTTCAAAATTTTGTTTCGTTAAGTGTACAATTTCTGAATTAGCATCGGCAGACCAATCGGTCTCTTTAGGTTTCTTTAAGGGCAACGAAGAAGGATCCTTCATAAAGGCCACTATGCCATCTTTATTGTTGTCACCTTCATAAACTTGTTTCATTTTGCCATTTTCAAAGTATATGATGGTGGGAAAGCCGGTTATATTAAAAGCTCTTCTGGCTAAAGCATTTGCTTGTCGTTCGACATCCATTGCGGCCAAAACGTAGCCCTCACTTTTCAATTCTGAGGCAGCTTTTGAATAGTCAGGTTTTAATCTTTTACAAAAACCACACCAGGGCACATAAAACATAACCAACATAGGTCTTAAATCTTTCTTCAGGTGTTTAACAAAATTCACATAGTCTGTAAAGTGCACTACATCTTTACCCACAGGATCCTCTTCCCACGGCAGATCTCCTGCGGGATCACGCATGAAATTTATCATTGAGGTGACTGACATTTGACGGTCATAGTCTTTATGGTAATCGCCATCTTTATAATGCTTTAAAATAAATGGCTCTGGATTTACTTTCAGCTTTTTACACAATTTTTTCTTATCATTTTGGGAACAGTCCATTAAAACCATCGTTCCTGTGCCCTTTACAGTCTCAGCGGTTTCTTTGAAAATACGTATTGGCTCGGCAGATTGTTTAGTATTGCTTGTATACAACACCAACACATTTGTTTTGGTGCGCAACAGTTTTTTGAAATCTTTATATTCGCTAACATCATCGATGATGGCATTTGTTTTGCTATTCACTTTGCCGGAAGCCGGTTGCAGTAAAGCCACCATAAAAATTAGAAACTAATGGTTTTTTTTGTTATAGTAATGAGCGAAGATTACAGTATTTAACTGTTTTTCAATACTTACCACAGTTATAAATTGTTTATATTGCATTTTGCTAATGGACTTCCATTTAGTTTGAGGGCTTAATAATAAGTATTTAAAATTATATTGCAATTGTTGTAAAAATTCCTTTGCAGAGTTTTTTGTTTTTGTGTTTTCTCTTTTTTGATGACGTTTCTCCTATAAGTATGAGTGGGATTTAACAAGATGCCATACTAGGCTGTCAGCGATTCTAATTGGAATAGCCAGATGTATGAAATTAATTGAAGGAAATTTAAGTAGTTGCAACCGAAATTTGAATGTATAAAAAATAAATAAGTTTTTATATAAGTTTAAATAAATACCAGGTTTGTTTAATATTTCATTTTTATTCCACTCTGATTAAAATCATTTTAATTTGTAAATTAAAACGAATCATTAAAATGTTCTAAGGAGAAGGCATCATTTGGGAAAAACAAAGTTTAAGGTTTTTTTTTTTTTGTGGAATTAACAAACTCAAGTGAAAGTTAACTAAGTTTGAGAAAGTGTGTCAAATACAAAAGCACCTGGAGATTATGGGACCCATAATGTCCACCCTTTAAGGGAAAAATTGCCAAAGGGGCTGTGCTGTATCTCTTGAACCCATCTCAATACTTGATACTTATTAAATGTATACCTCAATATAAAAACACAACATTTAAAACTAAGCAAAATTCATTTAAAAAGAAGCGTCAAATTAGAATGGAGAGATTTTTTATTTTTCCCGTTTAAATTCACAACGTATGTCTTTACTAAAATTACCTACAAATTACTTTTATTTTCTTTTATAATTATTTATATATTGCCCATAAAATAAAGTGTTTTCAATTTAATTCAACATTATTTATCTAAACGAATTATTTGTTTGCTATATAGTTCAATTTTAACCCTAAAATATCTAAACTTTTTCAAATTTAAACTCAAAGACTTAACAATGTGGCATTACTACATTGCAACATTGTTTGTTCAAGCATTAAAGGAAAATCCTACACTTTAATGCAACTCTGGCAAGCAACGGCGTTGGATTTTTTATTTGAAAACAACTGAAATTTCATACAATCCAACAACTACAAGCGCATTTTTTAAGAAAAATAAAACAAAGCAACAAAAAATAACGCAATAGGAGAAAGGTGCAAAAATTAAATAAATAATTGTGGAAAAAACATAAAAAAGAAAGAACAATTTTCCAGTGAACAACAGTTATTTTTCTCACTGAAATACAAGAAAAGTTTGCAATTGCAGCTCAACTCAGACCCATTCGAAAGGTGTGTAAACAAAAAGTGTGTCAAATAATTGTTGAATTAGATGAAATAAAAAAAGACGCGGGTAGAAGAGGGAAATTTAAAGATGAATTTTACGGTGCATGTAAAGTACCCAAGAGCAGAATAGGACAGAAATTGATTTGTTTATTTAATAATGTTATATGCTATTTTGCAGGAGAATAATATGACGCCAGCCCATACTGATTCTCCTTTGCGGCGTTCGGAAGCATTTCGGGAGGGTCAACAAAATGTGACCATCAACGATGATGAAGAGGAAAGGCGTCAGGCCAGACGTCGTACTTTATTGTCTGGCAACAGTACGGCAGAGTCGACAACGTTTGAGGATAACGAAACTTTAAAAAAATGTCTGGAGATCTATAACGGCAATAAGTTAAGTAAGGAGAATGCCTGGTCAATGTCATTAATCGACACACTGTCGACGTTGTTGGAAAGACATCATAAGTCTTTAAATAATTTTAAGGTAAGTACGATTACACAAACAAAATATGAATCAAAGTTCATGCTAATATCACACATTTTTCTATTTGAACAGGTTGCCGGTTCCTCTTTAGAGGCTTCTTCAAAAGTTTATAGTTTAAGAGTAGATTCAATACACTCAGATGTGCTGCGTATGTCGGCAGGATTAAATGCTCAAAAATACAAAGAAAAAGCAATAGACGAGGATGATGATGACGCAGAAGATGAAGTGGCTACTGGTGGTGACGGCAGTAATGATCCCAATGCTAGTGCGGCTGGTGTAGAGGCAGCCGAAAAACAGGCGCCTAAATCCAAACCCAAAAAACAACGTAAAAATGTTTCCACAGTAACAAAAAATAAGGATACACTAAATGCCCGTTTGGATACAGTGCCTTTGCAAGACCCTGTCTTTGGCAAATTAAATTCCACAGTTGGATCTATTAATTCTTCAAATCGTTTGATGAATAACATTCTGCTTACCACGGATTCAGAGTTGCGTTTGAAAACCAGTTTCCTTATATGGGATCCAAATCCCTTGCCCAGCTGTGATTATACCAAGGAGGTGGATTTGCAAATGGACAATGAATTGGAATTGGGTGCCTGTGATCGTTTGTTTAAAATAAATCGTCCTGAGGACATACAATTACGCCCAATGCATGGCGGATATGTTATATCAGATACGCCAGAGCAAAAAGACGATGACAACAGACGTTCTAGAATGAATAGCATGTATACGGACTTTGAAGATGGTCCGCCAGGTTCTGATGATACAATAACTGGCGATAATATGGCCGTAGATGTTATAGCCCCCTTTGCTAACAACAATGAAGTGGGCATGGCTTTTGATATGAATGCTGAATGTGAACCTATGCCCAGCTTAACACAGGAAGCTCCCATAATGGATGTCAACTACGAAGAATTGGACGATTTGACCACAGGTAACATATTCGTAATTAGAATAGAGTGCACGAGTAGTTGTGTTAAAATAAAAAAATAAAAATACAAAAAGTATTTTTTCGGCGATTTCTTCTCAGTTTCTCAAAAAAATCTGTCCTTCGGAGTCGACTTTAAACTGTAGGTCCCGCCACTTATGTATAAAATTAACACACACAACATAAGTGGTGTGAGAAACTGCGGGCTTCTTGGGGACGATTGCCTGTAGACTGTCTAATGGTGAAGGTATAGCACTGGCCATTTTATAGTCACCTAGCAGCAACTCGTTTCCTTGCCGTTCGCATCTTCCCACTTTCCACCTTTCCTAAAAAACCTGCACAATGCACTGCATGAGTAGGGGCCATCCCCTGAGTGCTGGTTTCATAAAATAAAAAAAAAAAATGTATTATAATTTATAATGAGAAATGTTTTCAAATTTTAGAGGAACGTACTGCCATTAACAACTGCCGTGGTTTACGGAGAGCTCCTGTACACATTGAAGACTTGCGTCCGGTAGATGCCAGCTCAAAACTTGAATATTCATATCGTCCTTTAGATAAAATCTCACAATTTTGGGCTGGCCCCTCACATTGGAAATTCAAACGAACTCGTACAAGACCGTCGACTTTAGCAGCTCAACAGAATGATGGTGGTGGTAATACTGGTCGACTTTTAAATCAAAGAAACAGAAAAGGCCGGCGAGCATTGGATAAAAGCAAATCAAAACAATTGAAATTCGGGGAATTTCACGATGAACTCTTTATAAAATATGATGAGAAATATAAAAGCCGCAAAGTCAATATACAAAAAAAATGGGATCAAAGAAAATTAAAACTGCCTATAGATCTGCAATTGGATGCAGATAGATTTAATTACTACACCCTGGCTCCTGGTCTGCCGGTCTATATAAAGGGCAGTGAGCAGCGGTCTAGCATGACCATATGCAATGGCTCTGAGGAGGACACTTTACAAAATGATATCGATAATGTGGCAACAGATGATCACTTTGGTGGCGATGATGATGAAGGCATACATCATGATATGCCTTTAGGTAATGACAATCCCTGCAATATTAGTCAAGTTGGTGGTATGGATGTTGATGCTAACCAAGCGAGTAATTTCCCTCCGAATAATAACAACGCCAATGATACGATATTGGAAATTGCCAACGATTTTGAAGGAGCCCCCACACAAGTTACTAAGATCGTAGTACCGTTTGCCAAGAGGGCTAAAGTTATAGACATGAAGAATCTTAAACGTAGTTGTACGACACTGCTTACAAGGCAGCTTAAGCGACCTTTCAATGATGCTGAAATACCCCAGCATCCTATACCCAAAGAAGAACAATATCAAGACGGTGTAGCGAGTTTCAATGAAATCTATGAACATCTGCCCGAGTTGTTGACACCCAGTATGACTGAGGCTCTTTCCACCTCCATAGCATTTTACTCTGTATTACATTTAGCCAATGAACATAACTTAAGATTAATACCACAGCAAGATCTAAAAGATTTTAAAATACGCAAACTAGCGGGGTAGTGCTTTCATAAAACTTTCTTTTTTTATTTTATTTAAAAAAATCGTTCTATATTTGTTTCGAATTTCTAAA
This sequence comes from Sarcophaga caerulescens, assembly GCA_927399465.1. Classification (NCBI taxonomy): domain Eukaryota; kingdom Metazoa; phylum Arthropoda; class Insecta; order Diptera; family Sarcophagidae; genus Sarcophaga; species Sarcophaga caerulescens. Next base: position 107,789,040 of record OV656866.1, read on the forward strand.
TTACAAATATAATATGTATTCTTCATACAATATAAAATACCTAACAATTTTATAGGATCTGAAGTTGATAGTATTTAAAAAATTTATATTTAGGTTATAAGTTTAAATATTAAGGATGAGTACATAAATAAACCATTAGCAGAACAAAACCACTGAATGGTCATGAAAAAAGAAAAAAAATATATTAAAATAACAATACTTGGAATAATCACATAGTGGTTTAATTTAAAGAAACTTTTGTAAAGCTATGGTAAAAGTTTGTGGAATAATTAGTAATCTCTTAATTAACCCTTTTTTATAGCTTTTTGAAAAGGTCACCACACGTATTTTTTGTAATTTTTTTTTTTGCTTTGAGTTTAGTTTCCATATTTATATTTTTGTTATTAATTAATAATCACAATATTACTCTTATTTTTTGAGATTAAGTATTGTACAGCATTATGTCTTACATTTTTGTATTTTTTATGCACAGGCATTTATATTTTATACAATTTAGTTTTTATATTTTAATTTTAAATAAAAATTTTGGCAGTATTTAATATACATTTTTGGTCCTTGTTTGATCCTTAATTTCTATAATAATGAGTCCCATCTTGTAGAAATGCTTTAAAACTTAGTTTTAATTTTTTTTTTGTATGAAATAAAAATAGTTTTTGTGTAATTTTTCGTAGAATTAAAAAAAAAAAATGTTCTTTTCGAATAAAAAAATAAAAATAAGATTCTAGAAAATTAAACAAATATATTGAAAATTGTTTGTTTCTATTTAAATGATGTTTTCATCTTCTATCTTCTATCTATCTATATATATAAAAATGAATGTATGTTTGTATGTACCTTATAGAATCGCAAACTATGCATTTGATCATGTTATGATCTTTAGCAAAGTTGTTGCGCATGAGCCGGGGAAGGTTTCTAGGTTGGTATGACCAATTTCCGACAGGTGGCGCCAGTGAAAATTACTAAAAATGAATTAAATCGTAAACTGTGTATTTGATCATTTCATGATCTTTAGCAAAGTTGTTGCGCATGAGCCGACGAAGGTTTCTAAGTTGGTATGACCAATTTTCGACAGGTGGAGCCACCTAAAATTACTAAAAATGAATTAAATCGTAAACTGTGCATTTGTTTATGTTATGATCTTTAGCAAAGTTATTGCGCATGAGCCGACGAAGGCTTATAAGTTGGTATGACCAATTTCCGACAGGTGACGCCACTGAAAATGACTAAAAATGAATTAAATCGTAAACTGTGCATTTGATTATGTAATGATCTTTAGCAAAGTTATTGCGCTTGAGCCGACGAAGCCTTATAAGTTGGTATTACCAATTTCCGACAGCACTTCAATAAATGTTCATAATCGAAAACCTCTACATTTTTAAAGTTTATGTCAATTTTTTTTTTTTTAATGTACAAAATCAATAAAATGATTCAAATTTGTTTTAGTTGGAGGCGTAGCAACGCGCGCAGGGTACAGCTAGTATTGTAATAAAAAGGATTAAGCATTACTGAGTATTTTAAATTGGAAAGAAAAAACATTTTCTAAATTAAATAAAAATTGCATTAGAAAGAAACAGAATACACAGAATAACAATGCCCTTTTTAATGTATTTTAAATTATTGCAGGACAAAATTTCCAATTCCAACTTAAACTCACTGCACTTTCCAATATGGTCAAGTCTACAGACACCAACAAAGGGTATGTCCTAAAAAATATTGAAACGGTCAGAGACTTAAAAACTATATTTAAGACAGAGGCAGTAGTCGTCCAGCATGCAGAAAGGGACATAAAAATATATCTGGTATCAGGGTAGAAATGTTTTGTGATACTGAAGTTTTTAAATAAAAAATTAATTTCATTTTCATCTCTCTCTCTCTCTCTCTTGGTTATAAATATAACGTAATGCCTTAATTTAATCCATTTAATGTATTAGAAAATCAAGAATTTATATTTTCACTAGCTGACCCGCCAAACTTCGTCCCGCCCAAAATTGATTTTTTTTATTGCCCAAAACAGGTCACATTATATATTTATTGTAATACGCTGCATAAAACAGTTATATAAAAATAACTAACTTACTATAAGTGTGTGGATCTATCTATCTAGTTCAAAATTTACGGTACGTTATTTATGTGAGGCATACAAAGAATAACAATAAGAGGTCCGAATCATGGGAAGCGTTGACGAAGTTGTAGTTGTTGTACTCGCTCCAAAACAAAAGCTAACAGACATACCTGTTATATATGTACGTATGTAGTTATAAACCATCGAATTAGCCAACTTATAGGTATCTTTTAAAGGGGGAGGGCTGACATGCCCATTTTTGGTGAGTTTGTCGATATCGATTCTACGAACTTACCCACCAAATTGCATTCGTCTACGATCACTATGTCCCTAAATATTCAATTTTAAAGGTTTGCCACGCCTACTTTTTGCTATATCGAATTTTTTTTTTTAAACCATCTAAAACTGATAAGCGTTCGAACAAAAAAAGAAAGGTTAAAATCGGTTCAGTAGTTTAAGAGTTATAGGTATCACTTGAAGTGGGAGGGTTGTCACGCCCATTTTTGGTGGGATTGTCGATATCGACTCTAAGAACTTACCCACCAAATTTTATTCGTCTACGATCAATATGTACCTAAATATTCAAATTTAACGATTTGCCACGCCCTCCTAACATTTAGGGATATGAAAAATAGATGTTGTCCGATTCTCAGATCTACCCGATATGCACAAAAAATTTTATGAAAATCGGTCGATCCATTTCGGAGGAGTTTAACCACTAACACCGTGACACGAGAATTTTATATATTAGATTAAGAAAATTTTTAAATTAAAAGTCTTTTCGTACATGTGTTCTCTAAATTTTGGAACATTTAACAAATATTTCTTTATTATCCTTTAAAAATCAAACAAAGATATATACTTTGTTATTTCATTGAAACTGTACCACTTTTAAAACAAACAAGAAACTCATTATCTCCTTTTTTATCTTTATCTCTTTCCTATCGCTAAAGTAAACATTTTTATTTATACATTGACTCATTCATTGAGTGGCATTTTACACTACCATTTTAAGAGTAGATTTCATTTTAATTAAAGGATTCAATGAGAATAGGTTGATGACTGTAATTAATATTGTTCCCAATAACAAAATAAAAAAAAACGGGTAATTTATGGAAAAATCCTCCAACACCTCTATTAAATCCCTTTGGCTGTAATCTATCTCACACACACGCATTTCTCCAAAAACCTAAACTTGGCATTACTTTTTCCGTGGTGCTTGGGAAGTAATGCCTCCGCTAACAGAGGTGAAAATTACGTATTCTAGACACACACCGTCCAATCCACAATATACAGTACATTTGTTTATGGTAATACAGTACCATTTCGAATAACGGTACTTTGGTGAGTTTCGATTTTATTCACCACACTTTGTAGAAACTCACCACAACAACAAAATTCACCACACTTTCAAAAAACTTAAAAAAGCTATTTATTTATTTTTTCCCTCCGTCCGTCGTATATGGATGGACCTAAACGCCAACAACAACAACGAAGGAAGGTGGGTGCACAGCAACACAATCACAATTACAACAACACATCACATCCTTTTTTCTTCCCTTTTGCTCATTTCTCGTTCTTCCCCCCCCCTCTCACACTACGACTCCTACTACGACTACCCTCTCTCACCTCACCTCCTCAACACACACAACAACCCCAACCATAGCCGAGCAACACACCCAACAACAACAAACAAATCCAACACAACACACCCAACAACAACAAACAAATCCAACACACACACGCAAGCACGCCATAAAAAATCCCTATTGAACAAACAGGGGCTTAATTTTTACTTATATAAACCGGAAACGAAAAAAGAATGTGTGAATTACTTAAAAACGACGTTTATTTTTTTAAACGAACAAAAACTAATTTTTCCAACCAAAAGTGTTGCCAAGAAGAAAAAATATTCTAAAAAACTCGCTGTGTTGCAAAACTGAAATTTTGAAATGGTACGTACTTCTGTAAAAGATACAAAAAAAAAGCGTAGCGTGGGTACTGCGGTATTTTTGAAATGAAAAAATACTGAAAAGAGTACAAAATATTGAATTTTTCAACACTGTTGTGTACAAGGTCCTAAAGGGGAAAGGATAATAGGGGGAGATAGGGAAAAAGGTGAGGAAGTAGGAAAGGGAGAATGAGGAAGCAGAGAAATGAATTACACATACAAGGCAGACAGACATGTAAGTGATTAAAAAAAAATATGAAAGAAATAAAAAGTGATTGATGAAAACAAAAGACAATGAATGAAATCAATGTTGCCAGGAAATAAACAATTTTCTGATCACCAAAGAGGGAAAATAATAACCAAAGAGGGAAGCTTCCACGCCACTGCTAGGGCAACCAACACCTTTCTGTAGAGTAGAAAAAGATGTTTGGAATGGTATATTCATTATATATATTTCTTATCAAGCCAGGTGGATTTGAGACCATTATTACTTATTTTGGGTAATTACAATGAAAAAACACTATATACTTTTATGCATCAGACAAACTATCCAGGATAGAAATAATGTATGTGGGCTGAAAGAATTCTTGTTTAGAAAATTTATCACTTTCAATCTCAATATGAAGATTCTGTGATCAGAAGAATAATACACTTGTACCTCGGTTTACGCTGAACTCGGATTACGCGGTTTCGAATTAACGCGGTTTTTAAAATGAAGAAAAATTTTTTTTACTTATATTCTATGCAAACCGAAACTAATTCAACAACCATTGTGAACCATAATGAGATGACTTTATCCAGTAAGTAAGTAATCAGTCGGAAACCAAAAAAATTCGTAAAAATTTTTACTTAAATCATACTTTTATAAATTACTAGCTGGAGCCTGCGCGCGTTGCTACGCCTCCAACTAAAACAAATTTGAATCATTTTATTGATTTTGTTCATTTAAAAAAACTTGACATAAACTTTAAAAATGTAGAGGTTTTCGATTATGAACATTTATTGAAGTGCTGTCGGAAATTGGTAATACCAACTTATAAGCCTTCGTCGGCTCATGCGCAACAACTTTGCTAAAGTTCATAGCATAATCAAATGCACAGTTTACGATTTAATTCATTTTTAGTAATTTTCAGTGGCGCCACCTGTCGGAAATTGCTCATACCAACTTTATAAGCCTTCGTCGGCTCCTGCGCAACAACTTTGCTAAAGTTCATAGCATAATCAAATGCACAGTTTACGATTTAATTCATTTTTAGTAATTTTCAGTGGCGCCACCTGTCGGAAATTGGTCATACCAACTTATAAGCCTTCGTCGGCTCCTGCGCAACAACTTTGCAAAAGATCATAACATAATCAAATGCATAGTTTACGATTCTATAAGGTACATACAAACAAACATACATTCATTTTTATATATATAGATAGATAGAAGATTAACAGTATAAAACTATATTTCTTTTCAATGAAAAAGCTTTTTTACAGTAGGTATTCGATTTACGCGGTTTTTCCATACAAAAATGTAAATTTCGATTTACGCGAATTGGCCAGGAACGTATCTACCGCGTAAATCGAGGTACAGGTGTACCTTGTTTCTGTAAGATGAACGTCATCAGACGAACTCAGTTTTGTTTGTGTTTTCCATACAAACAGACAGACGACGTTCGTCCAGCAGAAACATGTTATGAATCATCCGGAACACTTGTGTGTTTTTCAAGTACAGGTATTCCCCGACTTACGACCGAGATAGGTTCCTGGTCATCGGTCGTAAGTCGATTAATTCGTAAGTCGAATTTCATATAAAAAAAAATTTAAGAAAAAAATTACATACTGTACTACCTACTACTAACTTTGAGGGTCAGGAGAAATGAAATTACCCAAAATTTATATTTCTATTTACTTATATACAGCTATGGACATTAAATTAGCACAAAACTTCATTATAAAAACAATCATATTTTTTATAGTATTTTAGGTCTATTCATAAAAAAAATTTAAACATAGAAACTTAAGATGCATATTCTTCTTTAAAAAAAAAACAAAAATTTTGCCGAAATTGCCAATCGCCTGCTCATTAAGACCTGCAACATATCAAACGCTAGATTTTAGCTGGACAGTAGTAGAATAGCACAAATTAAAATTTCTGGAATAAAAATAATATATTTTAATAAATAGTAAAAATATTAATGTTTTCAGTTTATTTGATCAATATTTAGTAGAGTAGCCTCTATTTTCAAGCACCACGTGGCATCTAAGGGGCAAAGTTCTTTGAAAAAGATTTTTGGGAATCGAGTACCAAGCGTCCCGTATTCCAATCCACAAAGTTTAAGTCAGAACTTTGCGCCGGCCAGTCTAAAACGGGAATGTGCACTTTATAAAATCAATCCTTAGCCAGCTTAGATGTGTGTTTGGGGCCACTATCTTGCAAAAATATGAATAAAACTGGCATATATTAAAAGCTTATGGTTCCATTTTGTTCTCTAGAATCTCCAAATACTGATAACGGTCCATTTTTTCATTAATTTTCATAATGGGACCTACACCGTGCCATGAAAATGCTCCCCACGTCATTGTGCTTTCTCGACCATGCGTTTGATCCTTTGAGTATAGCGTGGATTTAATGTCTGACATTCTGGCCGTTAAACAACCACTCTACCATCTGGTCCCATACGATTTAGCACTGTATGCTTGTGGGTGCGAGCAAACGTCAAACGCTTGACTATATTTTTCTTTTGGTAGAAGTGGCTTCTTTCGGCAAGAGCGTCCAAAGAGCTTTCCGCGATTAAGACGTCATCATATGAGCCTGTCCGATAAATTTAACCTAAATTGAGAGTTAATTTTGATCAAAATATCGCGTGACGACATGAAAGGCTTCTTCTTTGACTTCCGGACAATAGCACGGTCTACGACTTCGGTTGTTTCCTTGACATGTGGCTTTCGTTTTTTGTTTTCTGCGACATTATTATGTTTGCTTTGCAGGAAATGATCACGTTATAAATCATTTTTCGCGAGCAATTCCAAATTTCGGCAATTTCAGCCAGGTTTTTCCCATTATTCCACTAGTCAACGATAACGAGCTTCTCCTCCGGCGAGCAATCTTTTCAACGTCCCATTTTTTTAAAAAAATTACTATAAATGCCATAAAATTAAAAGAATATACCGTAAGAATAAAAATACTTGAACAAAGCTTGTACCTATGCACGTTGTGCTAATTTACTGTCCAGCTCGAACTTAGCTACTGATACAAATCAGCAGTCAAAACAAAAAATTTTTACGATAACGGTAATATTTTTTGTTAAACAACAGCTAGATGTCATCGTGCAACATTCCAGACCAAAACAATTGGCCTAATTAGGATACAAATGAGAAAAAATTCACAATCAAACTATATATGAATATTGTGCTAATTTAATGTCCATGGCTGTATATAAAATTTATAGTTTAGGAATTCCCCGCAACTACATATTTATTTGTCTTCTTTAAGTATTTTCTATGAAAAAAATTAGAAAAAAATGGTCGTAAGTGCTAGGAAGGACAACAGCACAACCACTTGAAGTTTGTCAGGGCATTCATTACAGATTAGTAGAGACCTTAATGGGGATAATGGGGAATATTGTCGTATTCTAGCACCTCTATGTGCCACAATAATAATAAGGAATCAATAATAATAAGGAAATAATCATGAACTTCTTTCTGCTACACCTTCCTTACATCCATCCATATGGAGTTATCACTATTATTCTTTTATTTTTACTTTATTTTAAACTCCTCTGTCTGTTTTGTAAAATTTTTAAAACTCATGTGTTGAATTATTTAAAACACATGCTTTGTGGTCTGTCCTCTCTACAACATTTGTTCAGTCTACAAATCCTTTTATTATATACTATTTGTGTACGACTTCTTTTGTTGTTTTTGCTACATTTCAATATCAAAAAGTATTAGGAAAAAAATAAAAAACGGCAGTAAGAACATAAAATCCATTTAAAAATTATTGAGTGAAAATTCATGTAATCAAGTTATGGCATTTGCATAATAACATTACGTACGACCCATAATGTACGATTTAAAAAGTGTACATTTTTCTGTTCTCACATGTGTTTTTTTCGCTCTCTTGTTTATTTTTTTTGCTTTAATGACAACGGGAATTTCACACACATGTTGGCATGACTTTATTTGTAGGTGTTAAGCGAAAAAAAAAAACAAAACACCGAGATGAATAACAAAACATGCTATACACACACACGCTCACACTGTAAAGAAACAACTAACGGTATTTATGACAAAATAAACAAACTCCCATGCACAACAACAACAACGACAACAATAATATCATTGCATCAGTAGCGTTTAAAATAAATAAAAAGAATAAAAAATTAGCACAACAAAAAAGCAAAACATAATGACCGAAATAAGCTTGGCATGTAACAGGTAGAAAAAAGTAGGATAACAACAAAAAATTTTAAATTCTTATTTACACAAACGCACACCAATACAATTTGTACATGTGGTGGAGATTTTAACGAGGCCATTATAAAGTTAATTATAAGTGACAACAAAAGCTACTATGTTGGTTTATTTTATATTCAACCACATTGCCTTAATACACACACATACAGTTTAAAACCCTCATAAGTACGCACATTTACACAAATGCTTATAAACACCCGCATTTAATACTAAAATCCATGTATGTACATATACATACATGCACACATATAAAGGAATAACAAAAAACATTATACTCTCTCTCGGTTTCTCTACCATTTGCTCTCTAACACTCTCTCTATTAGTGTGTGTTATTTTAATAAATAGAATCATGTGCTAGAGATCCAGTGAGAAATGTAAACAAAACTTTTTAAACAGAGTATAAAAGGAGAGCAATGGAATGTTTAAGAGGGCCTTTTTTTTAACGGGTTTTATGCAACTTAAAAGCTTATGATCAGTGGCGTAGCTAAATATGGGCTAGGCGGGGCAGTGCCCCGGGGCCCTCAAGCTCAGGGGCCCTCGAATCAGGGATGTTAAAGTTGGTACAATTGTACTTTTTTTGGTACATTTTGACCTTCTAAAGTACCGTGGTACTACCGCGACTCATTTGATACAATTTAAAAATGTTTTTCCCCTCTTTTTATTGTGTCTATTTCATTGCATTTATGATGTACAAAAACCACATGCAATTTGTTTATGTTGGCCAGAGTTGTAAAAGTCTGTCTTTTGTTTTTTGTTTGCATTTACGTTTGTAGTAGTATTCGCAACAACAAACACTAGTAAATTTGACAGTTTTCGCCTTTGTGAAGAAAAAAATATTCAACTGTGCTATAGACACCACTTGTAATGAATACACCTTGATATTGGCACTTGTTTGTTTTGCTGAGCTTATTCAAATTCTGAAGTGAAAATATTTTTGTATTTTTACTTTTTATTTTTTAATTAAAACTAAAAAAACTAGTTTATTATTATATTTAGAAATGGATTTCGATGAAGCTGGGTAAGATATTATATATTATCAAGGTATTTGAAAATTAATTTTATTTTTTTGTAGAACAAGCAAGCAGGCAAAACCGTACGTTGTACCATTTCGTGAGGAATGGGCAAAATTATTTCCATGGCTAGAAAAAGAAAAAGACGGAAAAGGCAAAAAATGTACTCTCTGTAGAGTTCCCATAATTGGTGGTGTTGCACACATAAAAAGACACGCCTCACGGGATGCCCACGTTAAAAACATGAATGCCACGAAAACTACCCCAAAAATTAATAATTTTTTGACCATCGCCGCTAGATGTCCTGTAGCAGAGTCGGCTAGAAAATTAGAAATAATGCTCAGTGCATTTGTAGCTGAGCATAACATTCCGTTTGCCACATTGGACCACCTCAACCACATAATAAAAAATGGTATAAACGACTCGCTAATTACTAAAAAATTTAATATATATAGACAAAAAGGTCAGCAAATCGTAACAAATCTAACTGGGCCTGAAAATACCACTTCAATTTCCAAATTTTGCCAAAATAATTACTATTCCTTAGTGATAGACGAAAGTACAGATTGCAGCATTTCTAAAAACTTAGCTATAGTTATTCGAACTTTTGATGGTCAATGCCGAGATAGATTTTTAGGAATGGTGCAGCTAGAGGACTCCACTGCAAATGGTATATATGAAAGCACCATTAAAGCGCTACGTGAAAAAAATATTCCCATTCAAAATATGGTTGGCATTACAACGGACAATTGCGCGGTCATGATGGGATCTCAAAATGGAGTTCAAATTAAATTTAAAAATTTAGTGCCTCAATTATTTTCAAATGGGTGTATTTGCCACATTTTAAATTTAGCTTCTGTGGCTGCCGCAAAACTCGGAATTCCGAACGAAATTGATAAATTTATAAGAGATATTAACTACTATTTTTGCAACAGTGCTAGTCGAAGAGTCGATTTTGTTAAATTCCAAGAATATTTCGGGGCTGATATTCACATAATATTTAAATATGCAACAACCAGATGGCTTTCTCGGCAAGAAGTCGTTGACCGGATTGTGGAACAATGGGAGCCACTACAATACTATTTTACCTTAGAAAATTTTGAGGAGGATGTCAGAAACGAAAAATTATTGTTTCTTTCATCAGGATTTAAAAATCCTTCTTTTAAATTGCATTTTTTATTTATGCAATATATACTTAAAATTATTAACATGGTTAATTTAGAAATGCAATCAGAAGATGCGCGAATTCATGTATTTTTACAAAGGCTAACTTTTTTATTCCGTCAAATAGCACGTAATTTCATGAGAAAAAATGTTTTGGATGACTGTGATATATCTATCGTAGAACTTTACAAAAATCACATGCCCATTGAAGAAATTTATTGCGGAACAGAAGTGGATTTATATATTTCTACAAATAATATCAATATTAATATTGTTAAAGAAATTAAAGAAAATGCCAAACAATTTTATATCAAATTTTGCGAAGTTTTAAGAACTAAAGTCAACTTTAATAACGAAGTATTAATGTGGTTCCATAAATTTACTCCTGAAAATGTAATTTCTGGTAACACAAGTAGTATTGTACCGCTTCTAGTAAAAATGTTTCCGAATGAAATTGCTAATTTTGATTCAATTAATAATCAATTTAGAGCTTTAGCTGATGTCGAGCGACTGAAGTCGTTAAAAAATGAAAACATATGTGGTTTTTGGTCGGTAGTAGCTAATTTACAAAATGAGATGAATGTCCATATGTTTCCAGATATTTCTAGAGTCGTTGCTGGAATTTTATCCATTCCACATTCGTCTGCAAATGTGGAAAGAGTTTTTTCTTTTCAAAATATAATTAAAACTAAGGAAAGAAACAGACTACATGTGCCAACATTATCAAGTCTCATACAGACAAAAGATTGGTTAAGATCGACAAATTCATGCTGCTATGATGTAAAAATACCAAATAGTTTATTAACTAAACAAATAAGTTCCTGATTTTGATCTCATATTTTCATAAGACTTTTATGTACCTTATTTTATTCATACATATAATGTATGTTAATGTTAAGTTTTGTTTTTTATGTACAATTGAATTTTTATGTACTTTTTTATGTTTTAATAAATTTAAAAAAAAATGGTACCGCGAAGGTCCAAAAAGTACAATTTTTTTTGGAGGGTGGTACAAAATTGAAAACCCTATTTAACATCCCTGCCTCGAATGCTTACCAGAAATCTCGATCGAACTGATCTTTTGGAAATTTCTACCATTTTCAAAATAAATATGACAGGTTGGAATCCCACTTTAATCATGACAACTCAGTTGAGAGAAATTCAAAAGTTATGCCTAGGGAACTCCCCTCTAAATTCTTTCTGAAGGTTGGCAGTGTTGTCAATTTGACGGATAGTGATATGTTCGTTTTATTAGTCATCGATTTGCGTTTTATTGTGAATTCGAGTTAAGATTTTTTTTTTCGAGAACGGTTAAAAAATTAATGCTGTATCCAGGAGTAAGTAAGCTAATGTCAATAAATTTTTTTCTGCTGGTCAATAAAATGGATGAAGTCGCCGTAGTCTAGTAGGTGGTGTGTTGGATTGTTAGACGTAATGCCAGGGTTCGAGCCCCAGGCCAGACATCAAAACAAAATACAAAAAGTATTTCTTCGGCGATTTCCTCTCAGCAGATTTCTGGCAAAAACTCAAAAAATTCTCAAAAAATCTGTCGTTCGGAGTCGACTTTAAACTGTAGGTCCCGCCACTTATGTATAAAATTAACACACACACAACATAAGTGGTGTGAGAAACTAGGTCAATAATCCTGACTGAAGGGTTGTAATGACCAATTATGTATGTATGCAATATATGTAATGGTTCAATTTTATTTGATTTTACCACTCATCTTGATGTCCGTTAAGTCAATAAATCGTGTCATATCTATAGATTTCGGCTACAGCTCATTGTATGACACGAAATATCGTGAAAAAATTTAAGTCACTGGTAAGTACATTAATTTAGGTCCGAGGGCAGGAGATTTTCATGGTCTCCACCGTTAAATGTGGTAACACTAACGGTGATAATTTTTTTCCGCGGATTTCCCAACGACACTTGTAGCGTATCATTGTGATTATCTTTCCTTTTATTTTAATTTTGACGTCGTCAGTGAACAGTGAGTACCTACCTACTCCATCACAATCTAATATTGTATTGTTTAAATAAATTAGAAAATTAAAATTATGGATAAAAAAGAAGAAATCCACAGTGGTGCATTTAAACGCAAACAACGCCAAGAAAGAGAAGATAGTAAACAAAAATTGCCCAAAATTGACAAGTTTTTTAGTCAGCCTTCTGCAAGTACATCTTGCCAAAATATTTCTATTGATATTGATATATTTATGTTTTTAGAATCTACAAGATATCTGAGTGCAACAATTCAAAATGATTGAGAGCTTGAGGGACCAATCTCGAAACCCATCTACTAGAACAAATTAGAGCGTCACCGTTTTTTGCCATCTTAATAGATACGACACAGGACATATCGAAAGTAGATCAGCTAAGCATTGTTGTGAGTATGCAACAGCGAAAGCAGTTGGAATTACAACACAGCTGAGTAGACTGATGGTAAATATTGGAGGACCACTCCCAAGTAGGAGGAAGTTACTCATGGAGGCTGGAAATAGTATACTTTTTTATGGCTCTGAAATCTGGGCTTCCACTCTGAATACTCAAACCAGAGTTAAAAAACTGCTATCTGAGCAGAGAACGGCAGCTTTACGGGTCACATCCTCGTATCGCACGGTATCAACACAAGCCGCCTTAGTAATAGCTGGAATGGTTCCCATAGACCTTCAATCAATTGAGCGCCAGAGCCTAGAAACGATACAGCACGAAGTCGTCTTAAAATGGCAACATCGCTGGGAAAATGAACAGTACGGTAGGTGGACACACAAACTGATTCCAGAATTGCAAGTGTGGAAAAACAGAAAAAACGACGAAGTAGACTACTACATAACCCAGATGCTAACCGGTCACGGATACTTCAGAAAATACCTGCATCGCATGGGGAAATGTCGCTCGCCATTCTGCATCTACGAGGAAGAGGAAATCTTAGACGATGCCGAACACACTTTCTTCGGCTGCAGACGCTGGGCCGAAAGACGTCAGGGTCTCGAGGCTGAAATCGGCATTATTAATGCCACAAACGTCGTGCTGAAAATGATAAACAGCAGAGAAAACTGGAACGCAGTTAAACAATTTGTGCACTATGTCCTGCGAAAGAAAAAATATGATATAGACGCAGTAGAATAACAGAAGAGTGGAGCCTGGACGCAGGCTGACAATGATGGAACTGGCACTGGTGCCAAAAGGGGTCCACCTCGAAGTAATGCAACCGTGGTTCCTAGGTGGAATGATACCCCGGTGAGGAGACAAGGCGGGTTTTTAGTCGGTATACCCAGTGGGAGACTCCGACATACCATGTATGGTGACGACCTTCATGAATGCATAAAGCATTTTCCCTCCTTCCCGCAAAAAAAAAAAAAAAAAAAAAGCATTGTTCTGAGGTATGCAGTAATAACCAGATCGGAAAATGGACAGCCAATTGATATAGAAGTAAAAGAAGTTTTTCTAGGCTTTTATGCAGCCATCAAACATGGCCCGACCTTTTTATATAATAAACCCATCTTCGGATTCGGAATCTTACATGATCTTCGTTGACAGTCAGGCTGCCCTTAAGGCCATTGCGTCGGTCTGGTGCAAATCACGACTGGTTCGCGAGTGCAAAGAGTCGTTGAGGTCTTTTGGACCGGACCGTATCCGTCTATGCTGGGTTCCGGGTCATAGCGGAATACTGGGAAATGAGACGGATCAGGTTGTTCTGTCTCTAGACGTCTATGGCCTGCTGTGGACAGTAAGAGAACAGATTGGCTGCTGGGCTTGGTTAAGGCCAGCGTAAGGTTGGTTGTCGGTTTTATCACAGGGCACTGCGAGATTAGGTCGCTGACGGGGATCTGGATCAGATCCCAGCCGGACTATTGCAGGGTATGTTGCGATGAGGAGGAGTTAGAGACTATCGAACACCTCCTCTGTAACTGCCCAGCCCTTGGTAGGTTGAGGTTGAGGTCCCTTGGCAGACCCTTCTTTGAGAGCTTGAGTTCTGTGTCGAGAGCCGACATCACGGCTCTCCACAGATTCATTAGCAGTTTGAGCTGGTTGAGAGGTGCTAGGGCTTCATAAGTGTAGTCGCGCGCTCAACCTTTGTTTGTGTCTGTTTCTTTCTGTGTGATTCCCATCCTCCCCTTACCCTTATGCCCTCCTTTCATCCTATTCCCTCTATTTCCTTCCCTCTCCAAGGACGTTGTACAATGGGTCAATTTCGACCTCCGGGTATTGTACTTGTCTTAACGGACAAGTACACGTCCTCTAACCTAACCTAACCTAGCTTAACATTTTTCAAGTATTTGTATATTTCATATTTTTATTTGATAAAACCTAATCAGTTGACATAGCAGTGGGGGCCCATTTTTTAATTTGCCCCAGGGCCCTTGCTTGCCTAGCTAAGCCACTGCTTATGATGCTTCAAATTCAAATAATGGACACAGGAAAAGTTGATATCATTGTCGATAGCCTCCTTCTCTCAAAGTAAGTTTGTAGGGCAATTAAATTACATTCGTTTTTCAATTTCAAAAGTCAAGTTAAATAAAACACGCATAAAGAAAGCTAAGATTTCAAAGAAAATATTTATTTCGCTATGCAAATGCTTACCATAGAAGTCGCCGTAGTCTAGTAGGTAGTGTGTTGGCTTATTAGACTGAAGGCCCGAGTTCGAATCCCAGGTCAGACATCAAAACGAAAAATATGAAAATATTTCTTCGGCGACTTCCTCTCAGCAGATTTCTGGCAAAAACTCTGAGAGTAAATAAAATTGCCATGAAAAGCTTCTCAAAAAAACTGTCGTTCGGAGTCGACTTTAAACTGTAGGTCCCGACGCTCATGTATAAAAAAAAATTAACACATAGAACATAAGTGGTGTGAGAAGCTAGGTCGTAATCCTGACTGAAGGGTTGTAATGACCAATTATGCAGCAATGCTTACCATTTCTTTCCATTATGCAGGAAAAACAAAGTCATTTAAATGACCAACTTTGGATTGGTTACAGCAGTCTATCCTTTTGTATCATGGCAATGAAAAAATCAAATATTTTTTACATAAACTCGTCTTCTTCGTGCAGCACATAATCGCCCCGCACTGCACGAAATGTGTTACCGGTTTAGTGGTAAAACTTTTGACTTATTTTTACACGCTTTTCGATTGTTAAGCCACCCACATTTCGTAAACTGTCACTAAATTAATGACATGTTCGAGTAAGACATTCAGTTGACAGTTGACTGTCTTGCCAGCCACAAAATAGATAAAAAAAGGCCCTTTTGCATGTCCTGCAAGAGAGCCTGCAAACTGTGTTGTGGTAATACAGTATTACCATTTGTGTTGTTTGTTGTTTTTATTCTATTTGTTTTGTATGTTCGTTCCATTGAAAGCAAATAAAAAGTTCCATAAAATATAAGTTCTGCTGGTTGAGATTACAATGGTGGGTGGTGACACCACAGATTTAGCAGGTGTGTTGATGCATTTAACAACTGCTGTGTTGCAATTATTGCGGTTGTTTACCTAATAGTTGTTGTTATTACAACTACAATGAATGCTGCTACAAACTATTGCCATAAAAATTATAATTTAAAAATATTGTCTTTTAATTCTTTCTCTTCAGTTTAAATATTTTTTTATAGAGAAAAAAAACATGAAAAAAAAGAAAGAAAAACTTTATCATTTAATTACTTTTGAGAGAGAGAGAGAGAGAAAAAAAAAGACACGAAAAAGTTTATTTAAAAACTCATTAACAGTTTATTTGTTTTGGAATTTTCTTTATTAAGCTTGGAAGTCAGTAAGTATTTACATGCATAAACTTGTATGTGAATCTGTTTCTTTTTTTTTGGCTTCAAAGGTTACAAAATTTTATTTTTATTTTTGTTTTTTTATTTT
The DNA here is from genome assembly GCA_927399465.1 of Sarcophaga caerulescens. Lineage (NCBI taxonomy): Eukaryota > Metazoa > Arthropoda > Insecta > Diptera > Sarcophagidae > Sarcophaga > Sarcophaga caerulescens. Next base: position 107,805,553 of record OV656866.1, read on the forward strand.
TTTTAAATTGCAAAAAAAAAAATAAATTTTCTATTGCTTTTAACAAAATCAACAAAGGAAGAACTTTGTCTGTGCTGTTAAGTAAAGTGTTTAAAAAGTTTACCTCGGTTTTTTTTCCTTAACAGATCATTGCTTATGGAAATTTAAATATTTGCATAACGGTAAAATCCTCTTTATTTATTCAAGCATGTACGTATGTAGTATGTACTCTCTCCTGCATTAGTTGTTGACAAAAAAAAATTTTTCATTTTTCGATTTATTTTAAATATTTTCTTTACTCGTACTGTGTCTGACTGACACTATCGATAAATATGCGTGTAATCGCTTGTTTACACATGCAGACATGCAGATCACACGTTAAAATATTTAAGCACGCGAACATTTTAACACACTTATGAAGTTTTAAGTGGTTTTAATGTCACATTAGTCGACGTGCACATACATACAGACAGGGTGGCTGATATATAATGCAACAAAGTAAAGCGCTATATTTTTTTAATTTTATTGTTCAAAAGCAAAAAATGTTGGAACTGACATCAAATTTTAGAATCAGTTTAGATTTGTTCGAATTGGTCACCTTTGGTATGAATTATGGCCTTCAAACGACCGACAAAGCCATCACAGGCTGCACGAAAGTGGCTATGCATTATTTTGGCCCATTCCCGGCGAAACGCCGTCTTGAGATGATCGACACTTTGGTATTTTTTAGTCAGAACCTTACTCTCCAAAATGTCCCAGGCGCAAAAGTCCAACGGATTGAGATCCGGAGATTTTGGTGGCCATTGTGTGGTAGAAATGAAGTGAGGAACCTCCTTTTTAAGCCATTCTTGGTTGACGCATGCTGAGTGCGGTGGTGCTGAGTCCTGTTGGAATGTCCATGGTCTGCGGCCAAAATGTTTGTCTGCCCACGGCTTCAATACTGTCTTTAAGACATTTTCCCGATAATATTCGGCATTTATTTTGACCCCACGGCCGATGAATACAAGCGGGGAGCGACCATCGGCCGTTACGGCGGCCCACACCATTACCATCGGCGGCGCTTGAGTTCTGGTGACCAATCGCAGGTGTAAATTTTCAGCTGACCTCTTTGGCAAGTAAACACGATCATTTTGTTTGTTCACATACTGCTCAATTTGGAATGGCTTCTCATCGGAGAAAACCAAAATCGGTAACTGGCCACTTTCGTGCAAGCGAAGTAACTCCTTGGCTCTTTCCAGTCTAACTTTTTCTTGTCCATCGGTGAGCTCTTGCACTTTTTGGAACTTCAATGGCTTTAGTCCAAGCTCATTTTTCAAAATGTGTTGCATCCGTTCTCGCGATATGTTCAGCTCACGAGCAATTTTTCTACCACAGCGGCGTGGATTACGATCAAATCTGGCCTTCACTTTTCGGAACATTTCTGTTGTTGTTACCGTTTTTTTTGTCCACTTTTTTTACGCGATGCAACACTGCCAGTATCACGGTAACGAGCAATGGTACGAGGAACATTTAAATGCTGCAGGGCTACTAACGATAGCCACCTGTGGTTTTCCAGCCAAATATAAAGCAATCACACTATCACGCTTGAATTCCATCACGAATAACTTTTTTTCTGAATGCAATAGATCAAAATGCTTTTGTAAGCTTGAAAATAATAAAATGAACTGTCACTGGAATAAATCTGTCAGCTGTCAGACGAGCGGTTTACTAATGATAACAACCTGAAGTTGGTTGCAATACATATCAGCCACCCTGTACATAAAAGCACATGAAAAAGTATTTTTTTAAGTGATTTTGTTTTTAAATACGGATTTTCAAAAAATCTTAAAATATGCAACATAACCAGAAATATTTTGTGAAGTGAAGTAAACCATAAACCACGATCTATGCGGCCAATTGACCGGTCCCGTACGTGAAATAAAATGTTCACCGAACTCGACTCTCAATAAGTCCATTGTTACGCGTGCTGTGTGGCATGTGGCACCGTCTTGTTGAAACCACATGTCATGCAAGTCAAGCTCTTGCATTTTGGGCAAAAAAAAAAGTTGGATATCATCTCACGGTAGCGCTCACCATTCACAGTTACATTACGATTCGCAGCATCTTTGAAGAAGTACGGTCCAATGATGCCAAATTCAATGATTTGCAAGCCTTGTTCGTTTGTAAGACGATTCATGGTTAAATTATAAACCAAACTGAAGATGTTTGACAGTGAAACACAACACGAAACGTGCGTGAGCTGTTTAAACCAGTGTTGCCAAAAAGATAATAGCTAAAAAATAATAATAATAGTAAATTATAGGTAAATTAGATAATCAAGTACAAACGTAGTCCCCTTAGTCAGCACAATTCCATACCAAAACATAGGAGAACCCGAATGTCGGCTTTTGGCAGAATAAAACGCTCGACGTATCCTTTACCCATGTGAACAAACCAATGGCTTAGCAGTTACAGAGAAAGTGTTTTTTAGTCTTCAATTTTTCTTCAACTCTACAACGACCGAACCTCACAATGGGCTATAAAAAAAACCTGGCACCAATCAATCGCTCGACTTATTAAGCCTTAGTTGCAAACTAACTTTACAGTAATTGATGTGTGACCAAATGCCCTTTGCTCCCAGTGCTTCTTCTTCTTATCCCAAATGTAACTAATAATTCAAAGATACATCCAAAGATGTAGCATGAATAGCGTTCACAGCGTAACAAGACTATCAGCCATCTCGTTTTCACGTTCACCATTATGGCCCGGAACCCTGATCCAATCTGATGTAAGGGATCTTATAGTGTCCTTATAGTCATGAACTAGTCGTGAATTACACCAGATTGGTTCAATTGCCCTCAAGACATTCTGACTGTCAACAAAAATCACTTGAGAACTTGCATTTGAAGGGACTAGCTATGGCCACAAGAACCGTAGCTTTATCTAGTTTGATCCCTTCTGGGAATAAGAGTGCACCAGTACGAGTTGGAAGTTCCTTAACGTTCCGCGGTATTCTTCAGAATGAGAATTTTCAATACAAAGGGAAACAACACTTCAGGCACCATATAGTCTGTAGTTTTAGCAAGAATGTCGTTTCAGAATATTTTCACGTTTACGGTTGTTGTCGTAATCATTACTAGATATTGTATCCTATGTGTTCATATAAGAAGCATATGGCCAATGACCTCTGCAGAAGCTACAGAAGCGAGGACAGCGTTGCCAGAATGATGATTTTATCATATTTTTGATGATTTTTTAACTAAAATATGATTTGATGATTTTTCTCCAAAAAATATGATTTTTTTTTTTCCAAAAATATGATTTTTTTGTATATAGATACTTCACGTTATAAACAGTGTAAGCAAAATGTTTCAAAGTACAAACTCCCAAATTCAAAAAATGTATTCTGAAATGGAACGTTTATACTTAAAAATATTAGACAATTTCGTAAAGCCACATACATTGGCTACACTGATTTTAATATTGAGAAAAATATTGAAAATAAAGAGGTTTTTTTAAACGCCGAAGATGTATATTTAGGAGCATTTGTAAAAAAAAGATTTCTGAAACAAAATTTACCAATAGTGAATTAACTGAATTCACTAATTACTGCGTTTCATTTTACATTTAGTTTTGTAAACAATTAACCAAACGTTTTAATTTTAAAGATGCTTCCTTAAAAGAAATGTCATATATTGATCCACATAATATTATTAATAAGAAAGTTTCTTCATTGTCTCCACTAATAGAAAGATTTCCAAATTTAATTAATGAAAATGATTCTCAAAAGCTAGACGATGATTTTAGAGAGCTTCGTCACATAGATTTCAAACAATATTTTCAAACCTTAGAAAATATTAATTGTGAAGATTTTTGGGAGAGTTTCTAAAATAACTCGTGTTGATAACGATTTAGTTTTTCCAACATTGACGAAATTTGTGTTCAGTATACTTTGTCTTCCCAGTTCATCTGCAAACGTTGAACGAATTTTTTCTAAAGTTAATTTAAATAAAACTAAGTACAGGAACAGGCTTGAAAATGCAACATTAGAAGGTATTTTGTTTATACAGGATTATTTACTAGTTAAAAGGTGTTCCTGTTATAATCTTAAAATTGATGAAGAAATTGTAAAAAATATGAAACCTTCCCAGTATTATAATTAAATTATTATAGGAAACTACTAAAAATTTTACAAAACTCTACTTTTCTACTTAGATCTCATTTTTGTACCTTATAAAATTACTACTGACATATCGTCGGCTGGCCTGCAAAATGGCCTATGTGCCTTTTGGGAAATTTGTTTTATTCGCCCATTTTTAAGTCTTATTTGTGGTCCATCTCTCTAGCAAAAATTTGTCCAACGTCTCCGCTGGTTCCAAAATTATTGCAAAAATATTTAAGTAGTTTTGTATGACTTTCATATAAAAATTATGTTGTTTTTTAGGTCTTCTGAAAAGTTGTTGAAAATTACATAGGCCAATTTGAAGGCCAGACGACAATATGTATGTATGGATTTTTTAAAATTAATTTTAATTAAATTGAATTGTCTTTTATGTATAACATACACATATTTATTTTTTGTGTTGTTTGCATATAATATTTTTGGTAAAACATGTAGTTAATTTAAAATTGTTTGATTATCGGGTTATATCATATCCTCAAGAATAAAGTTAGTATATGATAACAAAACCCGATAACCAATCAATGTAATACACTTTTATTTTGAATTGTTATTTATTTTTTAATCTTTTACAAATAAAAGTTAAAAAGTGATGATTTTTTCCCACAAAATATGATTTTTTTTCCTTAAAATGATGATTTTTCACCAGAATCTTCTGGCAACACTGAGCGAGGAAGAGAAAGAAACTGTTTTTCTGGACATGTTCGATACATGCCAAGCGTAGAGTCGCAGCAGATGGAAGCATTTATTCTTATTATCAGAGATGAATATTGTGTGAGTGAAAATTTATTTTATTTATTTATTTATTTGCTTACAAGAACTTTAAGAATGTTATTCTTTTATAGCTCAGTAGGATATACATAAATTACATTGGTCATTAGTATTCCCTAAATTATAGTGCAATTTTTTTAAAGTATATAAAGTATATAACTAATACACAAAAAGGCAATAATTATATTTCACACAAAATTTCTAAAATAAAAGTAATATAAATGTTTTTTTTTTTTTAATATTTGAGGACATATAGTCAACGAGTGACTTCTTAAAACTGCTTTTTCTCGAAATGTTTTTAATAGTCATTGGTAAGGAGTTCCACAAATTAATTGCGTTGACGAAAAACAATCTGCTAGTATTGATGTAAGTGTATCTGGGTATAATTAGAGTTGTATATCTAGTGGATCTACCAAATACAAGCTTCTCAAAGAGATAGGGTGGTTTCTTACGATAAAGAAGATTATGTAAGAATATAATATTTCGCATCTGAAGGTAGTCGATTAAGTCACAAATCAAGATCATTTTCCTCCAGGACGATACACTGCTAAACCTAGTTAAACCATACACATACCGCGTAGCATTATTAAAAGATACTTGCAACTTATGTAGTGACAGAGAGTCCAATTTACTGTAAACCTCTGCAAAATAATTACTCAGTGGAAGTATTAATTGAATTATAAGTTTCCTCTTAACTTCAACTGGTATGAAGTTAGACGACATTCGTAAATTACGAAGGTATACGTTACGCCTAACATGTTAATATGGTCAGTGCATGACAAGGTGGAATTGATCCAAAATCCTAAGTATTTAATCTTACTAACGTACACAAGAGATGTGTTCCCCAAGTAAATGGTCGGAAAATAACTCAAATCATATTCCCATCTACTGATTGGTAAAATGTAACATTTTCCAGGATTGAGCATAAGGTTATTATCCTCAGCCCATTTTAAAATAGACCTCAAGTCATAATTAAGTTTGTAACTTGTATCCTCTATCAGACCAATAATGCCTTCATCTGTTCAGAGATGGACATTGTATTTTATGTATTCATGCGAGATGCATTAGTCTTGGTCTGCAGAAGCTGCAGCGGCGAGGAAGAGGAGCGAACTGAGAAGGTAGTACCGGGGATTTCTACTAAAGAAATGACATCTCTAAATTGTTTAGAATAGTCATTGGAAGTTTCATTTTAAGACAAATTTCTAAATGAACTTTTTTTTTGCTTTTTCGATCTATTCTAGCTAATTTCGTATTTTTTAATACTTTTTTTAAATTTCTTCTCGAAATAAAACACTGTCTTTCGAAACCTTTCAAGTTTGAGTTTTTTTTTTGTTGGTTTTTATTTGAAGTTTCCAAAATGAATTTTTGTTTTAAATTCTCCGTATTTTATAATATAATAATAATAATATTCATTTATTTATTTATTTTATAATAATCAATACAATATACTTTCGGTTTTTGTTTGTTTATTTGTTTTCATTCTTGTTTTTGTTTTGTTTATACATACATATGAGAGTTAATAATTTAATTTTTATTTTTTGTTTTTTTTTTATATTTTAATTGTTTATTTTGTTGTTTTTTTCCTGTGTCTGTGTAGCTATTTACATTTATATATAAATATAGTATAGATGTATAGAAATATTTATTTTTTTTTATTTGTTTGTTTGTTTGTTTTAAATATGATTTTATATTCTCTTTGTTTTCTGTTTGTTTATATGTATAAATAATAAAATAGTCCATTTAATATGTTCATAAATAGTTGTTGTTATTATAAATGTATGTTTTAAATATTTTTTCAATATTTTTTTTTTTTGTTTTCTTTTGAGTTACTAAAGAAATTAACATAAATTGTTTGTTTAAAAGCTACTTTTCAAATTGTAATTTTAATTTTATTTCTTTTTTTAAGAATTTTTTTTTTTTTTTAATTTGTTTTACAATAATTTTAACAGACAAATGGAACATACAATCAATTTTTTCTTTTGCTTTTTAATTTTAATTTTAATATTTTTTGCTAATTTTTCTAATGATGGTGTAAATTAAAAAAAAACGAAAACAGAAATAAAACAATAAATAAATTAAATTAAAATATTCAAATAAAATAATTTGTATTTTAAAACTTAAATTTCTTAGATTTCTATAAGTTTTTGAATTATTTATTTTTTTTTTTTTGATTATTAATACTTAGACAATGAGAGTTAAAATTTTTTTTTCCATAATGAGCAGCTTAAATTTTTCTCTTTGAAAACGTTTTATAAAATATTGAGAGAAATAGACGTTATTTCTTTAAAATAAAATTAACAAGAATATAGAGAGGTCGGTTGGTATATTTCCATAATTTCTTTTTAAAAAATTTGAATTTTTAGTTTAAACAGGGGCCAATTCTTTTGTAGTTATTATAAGACTAAATTATATATTTTTATTTCATATAATTTTCTTCTTTTATATACAATCTTATTTATTTTTATTCATCATATTATTATTCTTCAAAACATATTTTTAAGATTTTTGCTAACAGAATATTTTAATTACAATAAATAAAATTCGATTTTCTTGTTAAAGTTTATGGACTTTTAGTATTATTATTTGCCTTTATTTTTTATTATTTTATATGTATTGTATATCAATAGTTTTTACTACTTTATTTTTATATATTTTATTCCATTACATAATGTATCAATATCTTCGAGAACATAATTTAGAAAAAAGAATAAAATGTATACAGTTTTTAATTATATTTTATATTTATATTATATTTAAATAAATGTATGTATTATTACTGCCTTAAATAGAATAAAGTCCTTTTGTTTTATGTTTTTCAATTTCATATTTCAATTAGCCATGACTTGAGTTTAGGATTTAGTCTTTATTAGAACTATTAACGGATTTATCAACGTTGTTGGTTATATCAGAGACTTTTTTCTGTAATGAAATAAAACAACAATATTATTTTATAGATTAACTACATCAATATATTACTGTTTACAAACAAAAATTTTTCGATAACAATAATTTCCCATAGAAAATTATTCGATAACATAAATTTTCTAAAGAAAAGTTTTCGATAACATGAATTTCCTAAACAAAATTTTTCGATAACATGAATTTTTTATAGAAAAGTTTTCGATAACATGAATTTTCTAAACAAAATTTTTCGATAAAATATACAGTGAGCGTCAAAAGTGAGTAAACACCGCTGAAATAATTCATTTTCTTAGGATAGCGAGAAAAGTAAATGAGAATAGTCGAATAAATTTCCATAAATTAAAAACGTTTATTTATTACTTATAAAATGTTAAAACAAAAAAATCGCAAAAATTATTGTTGTGCTACAAGTATATTTTTTATAATAGAAAATTTAAAATTATAGAGGGTGTTGACTCACTTATGGCGCTCTGTGTATGAACGTCCCGAAGAAAATTTTCCGATAACATGAATTTTTTAATGAAAAGTTTTCGATAACATGAATTTTCTACAGAAAATTTTTCGATAACATAAAATCTCTCTAGAAAATTTTTCGATAACATAAAATTTCTCTAGAAAAGTTTTCGATAAAATGAATTATCTAAACAAAATTTTTCGATAAAATATATGTGCCAAAGAAAATTTTCCGATAACATGAATTTTCTTAAGAAAAGTTTTCGATAACATGAATTTTCTAATAAATAAATAAATAAATAAATGATTGTAAAAGAGCAAAAAAAAAAAAAACAAAAAAAGTTTTCGATAAAATGAATTTTTTTAGAAAAGTTTTCGATAACATGAATTTTCTACAGAAAATTTTTCGATAACATGAATTTTCTAAAGAAAATTTTTCGATAACATGAATTTTCTAAAGAAAAGTTTTCGATAACATGAATTTTCTAAAGAAAAGTTTTCGATAACATAAAATTTATCTAGAAAATTTTTCGATAACAACATTTTTCTAAAGGAAATGTTTCCATAAAACAATAAAAGAAACTAGGATATCTTTACCTTTTGATCCAGCTCATTAATGTTCTTATCCTCGCTATTAACTTGAGAACTTCTACCACCAGTGCTGCGACCCCAACGTAGACGCAATGGACCTGGTTTCCTGATGCCTCGTTCAAATTCTTCTCCTTCTTCATCCAATGGAGTACGAACTGCACGCATATCTTCATCGTTATTTTTCTGTAGAGACATCAAAAGGCTTCTGACTTTTTGGGAATGCATCAGGGTGTTATAGAAATCATCTGCATTGTTAGCCAAATCGAAATCTTCTTCATTATCCATGATATCATTGCTTAATTGGTTTTCGTTGACACTATTAATTGCCTGGAATGGTAGACTACGACCAAACCTCAAACGTTGGGGCTTTCTTACCACACGCTCATAGTATCCGTCATAGGCATCATTATAATCATTGTCATTGGTTTCTGCCAATTGCTGTTCGTTCATCATTATATCGTAGGCGCTGTGTATGGGCATAGAGGGGTCACTACGTCTACCAAAACGTAGCCTTAGCGATGGTGAACGTATGGGCTTCTGATTGACATCGCCGAACCAACGTTTCTCGGCAGTCTGGGGCATTTGATCGACGTCGGGATCGGCACGTCGACCGAAACGTAATCGTAATGATGGTGAGCGTTGCGCCTTACGTACGACTCTTTGATTGGGAAACACCACCGGACCAGCGTATTCACGTTGCAGCAGGGTGTTATACAGGTTGTTAAGGGAAGCTATAAAGAAATATAATGAAAATAATTTTAATTTAGAGAGCAATTAAGACGAAGAATTTTCAGTTTTCATTTTTTAAAAATCGTACTGATATTGTGCTTACCTTCATCTCTTAGTAATTCACCGGTACTGTGGGCGCATAGCGTAAGGAATATCCCCAAAGTGATTTTATACATTAATTGACTTGGCAACTGCATGTTTGTTTAACTGTTGATCTGTAAGAAAAAGAATATATTTCAAATTAGAATTTAAATAGGCTTTATAAGCTTTTAGTATCAAAGTCTTTATAAAAAAAATGCAACACAAATCCATTAAAATTCAAATTTTATGAATTTTTTTTCTTGTTATCGCTGTTACGTTTAAACCATTAGTTTTTATTTTATTTGTTTTTGTGTTTTCTTTTATGGATAAAGAAGGTAAATTTTATTTATTTTGTGATGTTTGTTAACTTTGCTTTTTCTTTTTTGTAATGTGCATTCAAATTTGTTTTTTTTTTTTTAACGAAAATAGACTTCCGGTGGCAAGAAACTTAAGAACTCTTAAGAACTTTAACATGTTTTATCATGAATTGTTATGTTTTGATCTTTTACATCTGCTGCTGGTGCTGATGCTTTTCTACAACTTCGCCTATAGCACTAAAGGGCTCATACAACACACTCAAGGAGTCAATTTTTAACACTACAAACCTAAGGAGTACAACGAAAAACAAAAAATAAAATTATGTTATGCTTGAAAAAAAAGAAGAAGAAGAAGAAGAGAAAAGAAGAAGAATAACAAATTCGTTATACAATTTCCATTTTACATATGAAACATTCATATGGCAGCCTTAGTAGCATGGCAATTGTCATACACTCGTATATTGATGACGCTAACAAATGGGACAACAACGACGATGATAATGATGATGATGATGCTGGTGATGATTGGTTTCAAGATGTTTTGGGAGAAAATAAAAACTAACAGGCACGAATGCATAATAAAAAACGAACAACACAAGCAGCTGTATTTTATGCTAAAAAAAAAAAAAAAGAGAGAGAGAGAGAGTGGGTGATAGACAATGAGAAAAAAATTAAAACAGAACAAAGCGTGTTTAAGGGTCCAATATATTCGAAATGAAATGAAAACTAAACTTAAAATCACAGAAATTTTTACAATAATTGCTGAAATTTATTTATAGATTTATTTCTCCATTTTATTTTATTTGCAATTTCCATTATGATTTAAAGCGTCTTTTTTTTAAATGGCTTTTAACTATAAATGAAATTTATATCTGCCAACATCTTTCATTCTTAACAACTGCATACATGCTGTATACATATGTGCTTTATAGAGCACAAATTACTTATTCATAAATTACAAACAGGGTGAGTCAAAGAGAACGAGAGAGTGGGAGAAAGTATACGTAAACAGCTTCATATGATGGCATACATACCATACATATGTAAGTATGCCTTGCATATCCCATATATGTATGTGTGTTTTATATTGTAATTGTGCAGTTTGTCTTTATGCAACACTTAACTGATGTACGACAACTGTAAGCGACTACTTTAGTTATTAAATAAATATTCACACATACATATGCTGCTCGCAAATATCTACACACACATACATTTTTCAATAAATAAACGTACATTGTTCGGCCCTTGGCCGTTCGTTTAACGATGGGAACATCAGTTCGTGTATAATAACAAGCATAATATCAGTAGCGTCGTCTAACTGTGCCTGTAGGCCAGAGAGATTTTTTTCCTTTGTAAACAAACCTAACAAGAGAGCATTTGATTGAGTTTTTGTTTACATTAAGATCTCTAGAGGCTCCAAGAGAATGTAAAATTTAAATTGTAGGCAAACAAGTGTGATAATAGGGAGCAAAACAGACACTAAAAGCAGTGAAGGCATGTGTAAAAATTAAGGCAAACAAATTATTCAAATATTCGTATTTTAAATATTTACAATTTTGTGAGAAATATTACCAATGCATTGTAGTGATTGGAAACGTTATAGACGTGGTTTGGCATGCGGACTGTCTTCGGTAATATAATTTAGTAGTTGCCATCTACGAAATTTTATCGCTTAGCAGCCGAAATTTTTACGTGTTCTTCGCGTTAAAAGTGAACACAAAAGTGGCAATTAAACGAGAACACTCTTCGAGCATTACGAGGTGATTATGGTCGTTATAATGGATCAATTATGCAGGCAGATGGCAAGATTATAAAGAAATTTTAAAAGACTGAAAGCGTTATACATATTGTTACGTTTTTACCTTTTAAAAAACGTTAAAAATATGAGTTCGTAGATTGCAAATAAAATAAAAATAAATCTGTGTTTATTTTTTCAATCAATTCTTTATTTTCTGCACAACTTTCGTGCCACTGTTCGAACTTATTCTACGCATACAATGATAACTTCCACAATATGTGCTTGTTCGTGATATTTCTCTGCTTATAACCTTTTTTATAAGCAACAACAACACTTGTTAGCTATTCTTCTTTGCTCACAACTTTTTTTTTGTAAGCACCACACTAACAACTGTTTTCTTCACGCAACTTGTCTGCACACAAGTCTGACTGGATTATAACTCGATCTCGTATCTTCACACACCAGTGGTTGAATTCTCACTCAATTCAACGCGACGTCGTCACACGACTAACTTAACTCGAACTCCGAGAATAACGTGTCTTCATACACGACTGACTGAATTCTAACTGAATCATCGTTGCTCGCTTTATCTTGCCTTTTATATCACTCGATCAACAGTGTGATGAATGCCCTTGAAGGATGATGACGACCTTCGGGAACAATCCAAAAATGTAAACAACTTGTTTCCATTTTTGTTGTTCGTGTATCTTATTTACTTTCGTCCAGGCAGAGTTGTTGTTGTTCTGTTTGTTTGTCTTTCTGCTATATTTTTTATACGCAGTCGTTGTTGCTATATTTGTTTATTCATCGATCTTGTAAACGAGCCCTGTTGTTTTTGTTGCTATATGCTTACTCATTCGTTGATCACGTGAACAACTGCATTGTTTTGTTTTTGGAGCTTTTGTTTATGCGTGATCAAGTCCATTGTGTTGTTTTTGGAGCTTTTGCTTATTATTTTAACAACACCATTTCCATTTTCGTAACAATATGTATGTATATGTAGACAGTCCTGTGCATCATCGCAAACGGAAAAACGGTGTTCTCTGCAAATGCGCCTATCTTACGGCTCATTATAGTATTGTTACGAAAATGGAAATGGTGTTATTAGAATAATAAGCAAAAGCTCCAAAAACAACACAATGGACTTGATCACGCATAAAATGATAAACAAAAGCTCCAAAAACAAAACAATGCAGTTGTTCACGTGATCAAAGAATAAACAAAAATATAGCAACAATATCAGCATAAAAAAAAATATAAGAGATAAAAGATGTAAATAGCCAACAACAAAGTATAGCGATCAGAGAAGTAAACAACCAACAACAAAGTGCAGCGAATAAAGAAGTAAACAAGCAAAAACAAAATGCATATAAGACATACAAACAACAAAAATGGAAACAAGTTGTTTACATTTTTGGATTGTTCCCGAAGGCCGTCTTCATCCTTCAAGGGCATTCATCACACTGCTGATCCAGTGATATAAAAGGCAAGATAAAGCGAGCAATGAGAATTCAGTTAGAATTCAGCCAGTGGTGTATGAACACACATGATTCTCGGAGTTCGAGTTAAGTTAGTCGTGTGACGACGTCGCGTTGAATTGAGTGAGAATTCAACCAGTGGTGTGTGAAGATACGAGATCGAGTTATAATTCAGTCAGACTTGTGTGCAGACAAGTTGCGTGAAGAAAACAGTTGTTAGTGTTGTGCTTACAAAAAGGTTGTGAGCAAAGAAGAATAACTAACAAGTGTTGTTGCTTACAAAAAAAGGTTGTAAGCAGAGAAATATCACGAACAAGCACATATTGTGAAAGTTATCGTTGTATACGTGGAATAAGTTCGAACAGTGGCACAAAAGTTGTGCAGATAATAAAGAATTGATTCAATTTTGCATTAGGATTAGCACCTCCCTCCATATAAAGTTTAACTCACACAACAATTAAAAACGGCTAATTATTCATATGAGAAGCTAGGTCGTAATCCTGAGTTTTTGAGAAAAACTTTCTTCAAATTGAGACTCATTTCTCACACGGTGATCAAGTAACCAAACATAATGACTGCTTATGGGAAGAATCCAGAAGTGATTGTGGAGAAGCCTTTGCAACTGGAAGAAAGGATGTTGGGAGTGCGTTACAGTCTTGAGGTAGTGTCTTTTGGCAGTGTTGTCAATTCAAAACGTTATTTTTGTATGACAGCCGACTTGTTTTGGCTTGTAGTTGAAATTTACGAACTAGATGGTATATCGTTATTTTAACCATTGCTACGTCTCTGTTTTGTCTACAATATTTGGCATGTGCTTATGTTTGCTTAAGTAAAAGTGTTTTCAAGTGTGGAAACACATTGCAACACTATTTGTCTGAGAAAAGTAAATTATTTATCCGAAACGATTATGCTTCTTTCTACAGTCACCCTTTGCTTTTTGGTTAAAAAAAACACCCTTTAGGATATTTATAGCAAAATAATTTTTGAGCTAAATATGAAGACAACATTAAAGCAGTGCTTATGATTTTAGAAGCTTTGAAATTATTCTTAAACGCTGTATTTCCTATTGGGTTTTAATCCTTCCCTTTTTCATTTCCTTTTAGCTTTAGTTTTAGTTTAAATGAACGTTAAAATAATATTTACAGATGTTTTTAACAAGCTTTTCTTCTTTTTGCAACGAAAACGAATGTGTTTGGATTGAGTGCTAAGCTGTCAAAAAAAAAAAACAATAAGGTTTTCTTTTAATTTTCATGTTTTTCAAGAAAAAAAAACTTGGAAGAATAAACAAAAGAAAAATCTATTTAATAATAAAGGAATACTTGCACGTAATTGAATAGATTTAAGTATTCCTCAATGATGGATGACCATTGTGAAGGGGGTAGGGGGGGTAGAAATTTTAGTTTTTATTTGAAAAAAAAAAAAATTCTTTCATCAAGAGTTACTCCACGACCCTTAGCACAAATTCAAAAATAAAAAATCGCTTAAAATCATTTAAATCGCGTTCATTTTTCGCATTCGTTTTGGTTTTTGTTTCATTAAAAAATTTCTAAATGCTTGTAATCCATCGTAATAATTCAAATTCTCTAAAGCTTGAAAATAAAAACTTATTTTACCACAATTTTTTTTTTTAACAAATAATGCGCGGGACAACCTTTAATTAATTGCGTTAATTTATTGTATTTTAAAAAACAAAAATCCGAATGTTGAAATGTGTGTAAGCAGCGTAGGTATGTGTTGCCATTTCTCTGTTCTTTTTTCTCTTTCTTTCTACTGGCATTTTACACTATTACCCACCCTGGGTATTTTCTGGTATTTTGTTTATAATTGCTTTGTTGTCATGGTTGTATTTGTTTAACTGTTTATTACAATTTAATGCTTTTGATATTTTAAGCTAAGCCAACAATAACAGCAGCAATAACATCAAATAAAAATAAAAATAAAATAACATTTGACTTGTGGTTAAATAATTAAATAAATTAAAATAATTATTGAGTGTGTGTTCAATAAAAATTTAAAAAAATAAATAAAACAAAAACAGAGAAACTAAATATAATGCCTAACATCAGGCGTTAAGGGAATTATCTCTTTATAATCTTTTTTTAAATATTTAATGAAAACTAATTAAATTGCTTAGTTTATATACTAAATGAATTAAACCATATTAAATAATAATTCAATTATAAAGTCATGTTAAATACGATTTTTTTTATTTTAATTTACAATAACAATTATTCTCAAAGCTTAAAAGTATGCACTTGACAATTATTATTGCCAATTAATAATTGATTTTGGCAAATAAAACATAATATAAGGGTTTCTAAAATTAAATTTCAAATAATAAATGGCTTTTTGGGGAACGTAAACTGTCTGATTACAGCCTAATCAAATCAAAATATGGAATTGGGTAGATTAAACAATAGTGACCAGTTTATTGGTAGTATATGGGCAGTAAGTAGCCCGAAAGGTCGTAGCAGTCTGAAATTTGATGCAATTAGCTGTACATGCCCACTTTGAACCACATGGACGCTGAACGGGGAACGGATTAACGACTTTCTAAAAAGGAGAGGTTGGATTCGGATACGAATTTAATGGAAATTCAAAAATATTCTTAAGAAAAATTTGAGGCATTTTACAAAGAATTGTAAGGCTATCGAGGCCATAGCTGGTAGGCCTACTTCGGATTCGGATTTCTATATCGACGACTCCGTTCTATAACATTCTAAGTCGAAAAAGTGTGTTTTGAGTTATGAGCTCTCAAAGTTTTCACGCTACATACGACTATATGTGTATTTTAAGTAGATTTTTCCCTATAACTTCGGAACGGATCGGCGCATCTTAACCAAATTTTGACAGTATTTAAGTTAGAGAAGGTAGAATTTAAAAATGCAAGAACATTAAAAACGTTCTAAGTACACTTAGAACGTTATAGAATGGAGGCGTCGATATGATCTTCGCTGACAGTCAGGCCCTAAGGGCCATTGCGTCAGTCTAGTGCATATCACGGCCCGTACGCGAATGCAAGGAGTCGTTAAGGACTTTTGGACCAGACCGAATCCGTCTATTCTGGGTTCCGGGTCATAGCGGAATACTCGGTAATGAGACAGCGGATGCTTTCGCTAGATTAGGTTCAATTTCTGAAGGTGATGTGATAGTTGGTCCTGTTCCCCCAATCTGCCACCTCTACGGCCTCATCAATGGATTGGTCAGTGGGGAAGAGCAGAGGCGCTGTGTGAATGGATCGAGTTGTTATGTTTCTAGGTGTCTATGGCCTGATATAGACAATGTAAGAACAGGTTGGCTGCTGGGCTTGGATAAGGCCAGCTTAAGGTTAGTTATTGGGTTTATTACGGTGCACTGCGAGATTAGATCGCTGACAAGAATCTGGAAAAGATCCCAGCCGTTGTAGGTTTGAATTCTGTGTCGAGAGCCGACATAAATGCTTTCCATAGATTAGCTGTTTGAAAAGTGCTAGGGCTTCAATAGTCTAGTCGCGCTCTCTTGTGTGCTTTGTTGGTCTGTGTAATTCCTCTGCTTCCTCATTCTCCCTTTCCTACTTCCTATCCTTTTTTCCTATCCCTCCTATTATCCTCTCCCCTTTAGGACGTTGTACAATGTATCAACTGGACCTCCAGGTACTGTACTTGTCTCAATTGGCAAGTACACGTCCTATAACCTAAACCTAAAATGAATTTAAATCGTTGAAATCATAGAAAAAATTTATGAAATTTTTTAGAGAATTAGGAACAAAAAGAATTTGAAATCATAAGAACTTTAACTCCCTATAAAATGAAAATGTTCTTTAAAATATCTTTTAAACCGCTCGATAACAATAACAAAAACAAAATGTTTTCATGTTTTAGTATTACTTTATAAGCCACAATTGAGACACACTTAAAAACAAAATTGTCAGCCAATAGCCATAAGAACAATAGCAATAAAATAACAATGATACGTTCTTACAAGCATCGTAGCCATAACGTTAGGGTGAAGGCCTAACTGAGAATGGTTATGATTTGCCTTACACAAACACCAACATTGACAAAAAAAAAAAAAAAAAAAACACAGAGCAGGAGGCCACAAAAGCTTGTCTTAAGTCAATACATGGATTTTCAAATGTCTGTCACTCTTAAAGTTCATTTTAAAAATGATTTATCACCACCACCACTATACAATTCGTATTGTTTTTATTATTAGGGTTTGAACTAACCATCTGTATGTGTGTGTCTGCCTCTATTGCCTTTTGTTTTTGTTGTCAACATAATTTCAATTTCCATTGATCTCTCACTTGGACAAAGGCAAACAAAACTAAAACAGTGTGTGAGGTTATGAGTAAGACTGATGAGTTTATTTTTAAACTAAAAATAAAAATGTAGTGTGTGAGTGTGTATGTGTGTGAGTGTGTATGTGTGTGAGTGTGTATATATTTTGTTGTTTTTTGTTTTCTAAACAATTTCAAAATGACTGGACGATAATGCGTTTTCAGTGAGTGTGTTGGAATGTTTTAAAAGAAATCTTGAATATGAAAAAAATAACTACTCTTCACGCCTAAAGCAAAAGAAAGATTCAATTTTAAAAGTAAACACCACCATATGGTATGATTAATATTAATTGTAATAAAAATACTCATACGCATTGGATAAATAAAAAACCAAACCAAAGAAAAAATAAAAAATAGTTTAAAATTGTTTCAAATCTCAAGTATTTTTTGCTTCATTAAAATCAAGAAAATTTACGAGCAACTGAAAATATTTCAAATATTAAAAAGCTTTTAATTTCATTTCTTTGCTTTTTATGCATTCTATCTAAATGGCCAAAAGCCATTAAGGCATACAACAGATTGTTTTTGTTTCAATAGATTTAAATGAACTAAAAAAATAGGAACAATTTTAAATTGATGGTTGCAAAAAATAATTTAAAAAATTTGTTTTAAAAGAACCTTTTAACTACAGAAATTCCTTTACTGGTAGGTATTAGAGATCAGCAATGAATCGTTTTTTCGCTACTCATAAGGACTCATGAAATTTTGAATATAAGTGTGAGTCAACAATATTGAAATTTAACTACAAACTCTGATTCATTCGTACTCACTACAACGTTGATTTATAAGTACAGATTGCAATGAGTATGCGTACAACGCCTAATCATTTAGATTCATAACATTAGGAAAATACTACTTATAATACTTATAAATGATTCGATTGATAGTCTTAGGGCCATTATTACAACTTGATGTTAAACTTGGGTTTAGTTAAAGGTACCTTTAGCTAAAGGGAACTGTAAAGTAATCTTTAATTGATTTTCGTTATTACAACTTACAGATAAAATAAAATTAAAATATGGCAGTGCCGGAGCAAAGTCGATAAAACCGCTCAATTAAACAAGTTTTTTTTAATGCAGTGGCAACAGCGGACTTGGTTTTTTTTTTTTTGTTGTATATGCTCGTTTTGTTTAAATTTGAAGCTGCCATATCGAAAATAGTATATGATATGGCAAGTTCAAACATAAAGTGACCTTTAAATGTTAAAGGTAGGATGATCTTCCCTTTAGCTTAACGATCACTTCTATCTTATTGGGTACTTATAATAATGAAAAACAATTTATCTGCCCGTTAAAATCCTCCCTTTAGTTAACGGCAAGTTGTAATAATGGTCCTTAGTTGTTGTTGTATTTACAAAAAAAAAGAAAAAAGACAGATAAGCAAAAAATACAAAGCAGCAAGTAGAGCAAACACACGACCTTCTAGTGAGTATTTTAGTGTTCGTATGCGATTCATACTTATTTTGTGCTTCGTGTACACCCAAACCTTTTTTTACACGGTAGATACGTTCCAGTGGATACCGTGTAAAAAAAAAACGCGTAAAAAAAGACTAATATTATGTATGTATGTAAGTGTATAAACAAACTGAAAAGATATACATAGGATTGATGCAGCAGCCTACATATGCCTATAAAATTGAATAACTTTATAAAAACGCACAGATTTAGTTCAATAGTATACACAGAGTTTTTATTTTATTTCATTTTATGATTATAAAAAAATGAAGAAAAAACTTAAAAATTCTCTTCCATTTATAAAAATAAAATTAGTTATCAAACTCTTAAGACAATTAGGAACGGAATTATTTTCAATAAAAACATTTTTTATTTTATTCGGAGTCAGTTTCTGATAGCAAGCGCATTCTCTTTTGCTGGGGTGGCTCAATATCAGTCTCGTCAGTAGAAATACTTATTACTTCTACATCTTCAGAAGCTGCTTCTGGCGCTGGTTTATTTCTTTTAACAGCAATTTCTGTTATAGTGCCATACATGTTTGTAGGTCTGATTGAAATTTCACAGCTCTTACAATTATGTTATCACATGTCAAAAAGTGTTCTGCCAACTTATTTGCCATTTGAAGGCCGTCAAGTATCAACTTGGCAGTTATTGGACTTTGAATTTCACTCTCATCAGTTTCGACATTTTGATCTTCATTCCCAGCGCAACCTCCAATATCTCTTCTTCATTTAGAGCTTTATCAACAATTATTTCGTTTATATCTTCAATGTTAAGATTATCAAACCCTTCACCTCCAACTTCTCGCGCTAAATTAATTATATCTGCATACACTTCATTATGAATTGAATTATCATTCGCACAAGTGTCTTTGCCTTTGACGCATTCTGGCCAAATGCTCTTCGAACAGGCATTTAAAGTTGATGGTTTTATTTCTGAAAAGGCTAACGCAGCATGCTTTATGCAATCCATAATCGAATATTTCTTCCATGCGTCGATAACTGTAGTATTAGCATCACTTTCTATTTCATTTAAAATGTACTGAAAAGATCTCTTAATATAAAAAAATGGTAAATTTGTTAAAAAAAAACCGTGTTATTTCAAATTCGCGTAAAAAAAAACCGTGTAAAAACAGGTTTGGGTGTATATGTTGAGTTATGTGGAGAGTCGAAATCAACAACATCATACGTGTTGTTAACTATGAATAAGTATGATGAGTACTTCAAACATTGAATATGAGTAGAGAGACGTTCTATGATATTAAATTCCATGATATTATGAGTATGATTCGATTCTACTCATCTTTTTGAATACTCATTGCTGATCTCTAGGTAGGTACAGAAAAATATACTTTTTTTAAGGTTGGGTTAGGTTATGTTAAATTGATTAGGCCCCGTAAAAAGCTTAGTCCTATAAGTTTCCATTGTAATACCAATTTTAACTATTCTGATGTTTATTCATAACTTACTTAGTTACTATGCAGTGATATGCTATGATAATGCAGTACTGCATAGAATTTTAATATTTGCTACAATTTTTACAAAAATTTTGTTGAAAAAAACATAAAAAATAGTTTAAAATAATAATAAAGTGCTTTCAAACTGTTTAAACAAATCTTTTCGATTGCCATAAAGTAGCTTAAATGGAATTTCTATAAAAATGTTTTCCAAAAACTTTTAAACACATTTTTTTCGAACAATGGAAAACACAAACTATTTAAAAAATGTTTAAACGCTTAGTAGAGATTTTTGTTTTTCTAAAAATTTTAAACAAAATAAAAAAATAATAATAATAATAAAAATAAGTCAAATTCTAAATAATAACCTTAAAATATTCAATCTAAACAAAACATTTAATTTTCAACAGATTTTATATAGTACAACCACATATAAACACCTAAAAGTACGCTTCAAAATTAAACTATTTTTAATGTGCCTGTGTATATATATTGTGGTTTTGCGTACATTCAAAATTAAATTAATTGTTATAATGAATAGGTTCCATACGATTATAGTAAAAAAAAAGGAGAGGAAACAAATTTATTTTAAATATTTCCAACCCACATATAAAAGCGAGCCCACATATAATTTTATGGCACCTAATTAAAGTCTACAATGCCAACAAAAGTGTTGTGATTATAAGCCCCATAAACATACATTTGTTGACAGACAGCTACTATTTAAATTAGATTTCGATGCTGTAAATAAAACTCATGATAAATTGCGCAAATTTACAAAAAAATTGGTGATTAAAATTGTGTTTATTGGCTTAATGACAACCAGTGCAGCCTCAAAGTATGCACTATTATTTGTAGATCATACGAAATATGTTATGTTTTTCAAACCTATAGGCGTAAAGCTTTAATAAATATTAATTGGAAATTACAAAATTACTAAAGGGTCCGCCAAATAACTTTCTTTTTTTTTGAAAATGCTTTAAAAAAAAACTACTCAATATTTTCTCAAATTTCTTTTTTTTATTTGAAAGTACAATCCTTCGGGTTAATAATGGAAAATAATTTCATTTAAATGGCTGCCTCGGCAGGCCATGCAGAAGCCTACACGATCGGTCCAATTTTTAAGCACATTATCGATTGTGTGCAGCTGTATTTCACCAATGGCTTCACGAATATTGTCCTTTAAAGCGTCAATTGTCTCTGGCACCCCTCAAATAATAGTCCAACGGTGTCAAATCGCAGCACCGAGGTGGCCCAATTATGCCTCTGGACCTGACCTCCGAGGTGGCCAAACGACATCAGCTCTGCGGCTGATAATGCGATCTTCAAAAACAGGGCGCAAAACATCGAGTGTAACTTCGGCTGTGTGGCACGTAGCGCCGTCCTGTTGAAACCAAATGTTGCCAATATCCTCCTCTTCAATTTTTGTGAACAAAAATTCGTTCAACATGGCCCGATAACGATCGCCATTGGCTGTAACGCCTACTCCTTGCTCATTTTTGAGGAAAAATGGCCCAATTATGCCTCTGGATCAAAATCAGCACCAAACAGTGACTCGTTTTGGGTGCGTCGGCTTTTCAATGTATGCGTGCGGATTTTCTGTGCCCCAAATGCGACAGTTTAGCTTGTTTACATACCCGCCAAGATCAAAATGAGCTTCATCTGAAAAGATGATTTTTTTTTGCCAAAATCGGTATCTTCTGTAAGTCGATCGCAGGCCCACTTAGCGAAGCAAAAACGCATTGGATGGTCAATTGGCTTCAAGTCCTGAACCAATTGGACTTTGTATGGCGTCATACCAAGGTCTTTATGCAAAATTCGTCTCAATGATGTCTCCGAGATGTTCAATTGTTGAGAACGACGGTGAATTGATGTTGATGGCGCTTTACGCACACTTTCTGCCACAGCAGCAATATTCTCGGATGTACGCAGTGTTTTTGGCTTTTCACGCTTTGGTTTATCGATGAGGATGCCAGTTTCTTTCACTTTTTTCACAAGATAACGAACATACGGAGCTGACGGTGCTTCTCTTCTTCCAAAATCCGTACGCAATTTTCGCACACATTCTGCAACATTACCATGATTTTCAAAGTAACGTCGCAATATTTCCCAGCGTTGTTCAAGCGTATACACAACCATATTCGTTCAGCGGAAGGATAAAACTAATTATCTGTCAAATTAGACATGAGCTAAGTGTTACCATTCACGAAATAAGCACTAGTTGAAAAAAAAAACGTTAGATGGCGGACCCGATACAAAACTGCTGGCAATTCAATCTAAGTTTATTATTATGTGGTATTTGCATGATGAAGCAAGTTTTCAATTGGGTTTTAAATCTACACACACTGTCGTAAAAAAATAGAGTGCCAAAAGGTTTGATTGCAACTGCAAAACAATGTAATTTCAAGATTCTAAGCGGTCGTAAGAAGGCTGTCTCCCATCCGTATTACTAGTGGCCTGAGGACAAAACCAACCAGTTTACTTTACATGCTGCTAAATTGCTTTCCTACTGAGTTTCAACAAACTACTGGCGTAAATAGTTTTATGAACATGCTAGAGTACTCTTATTCTCCCTACCCTAAAACTATCTGAATGGGTTGCTTAGATCTTCTTCCAAATTCTCCAAAATTATGCACCGATGGCTCTAAATTGGAAGGGGAAAGCGGTAAGTGGTGTGAATATCGAGTTATTAGATATCTGGAACTCATATAGACTCTCAGATCGTTGCAATAGTACTTGGTGATTAAATGGCTGCATATGCTGAGATAGATAGGCTATCATAAACTCTCTTTCGAACGTTATATCAGCGTCCAACGTTATTAATCTTCTTTGCTTCTATTTCTAGCTGTCAACGGCAGGCTGCCGTTCGACGGCTGTTAAGTCGGACTGTGGTACGCGAAGTACACGACCGGCTTATCTCCAATTCTGTTAGGAAAAATCGCTGGATACGTCTCTGACATTGTTTACAGAGATATGGATTGTGTTGAGAACACACCGCGCTATTAAAAACATTATGTTTGGTACGCTACGAAATATATAGAGAGCGCTACACTGGGTAAGAACATTCGCAATCACCTTATTGATTCAGGCTATGGATAGTGCTGTTTCTCCAGTTTCTGTACTTAATTAAGTAATTCTACCACTTTCAATTCTTCAGCAAGTATCCGCTTTAAGCAATTCCAGGCTGTTTGTTGTTTCTAAGGTTATTGCTCGCAGTTTCTATTTGTGGGGGTGAGCGGGGAAAAATTTTGGTCCACTCGAGCCGGATCATCCCTGAAACAAAATAAAATATTTGACGAGGATCTTTTTTGTAGATTGTTCGCCATACTGGATATATTTTGTTGTTGAAGACCATACCCTTTTCACCGTTGGATTGCGATATTTTGTTTGAATTTCTTTTGACTACATGCTTGCATACATGTGCGTTAGATCCTGCCTATCTGTGTGCTTACCAGAGGTCAGCAATGAGTATTCAAAAAGATAAGTAGAATCGAATCATACTCATAATTTCTGATACTTATACGTATTCGTACTTATTTTAATAACATGGAACGTCTCTCTACTCATATTCAAAGCTTGAAGTACTCATCATACTTATTCATATTGTTACGTTTTTACCTTTTAAAAACATTAAAAATATGAGTTAGTAGATTGCAAATAAAATAAAAATAAATCTGTGTTTATTTTTTAATTAATTCTTTATTTTCTGCACAACTTTCGTGCCACTGTTCGAACTTATTCTACGCATACAATGATAATTTCCACAATATGTGCTTGTTCGCGATATTTCTCTGCTTATAACCTTTTTTGTAAGCAACAACATTTGTTAGTTATTCTTCTTTGCTCACAACCTTTTTTGTAAGCACCACACTAACAACTGTTTTCTTCACGCAACTTGTCTGCACACAAGTCTGACTGGATTATAACTCGATCTCGTATCTTCACACACCAGTGGTTGAATTCGCACTCAATTCAACGCGACGTCGTCACACGACTAATTTAACTCGAACTCCGAGAATAACGTGTCTTCATACACGACTGACTGAATTCTAACTGAATCCTCGTTGCTCGCTTTATCTTGCCTTTTATATCACTGGATCAACAGTGTGATGAATGCCCTTGAAGGATGATGACGACCTTCGGGAACAATCCAAAAATGTAAACAACTTGTTTCCATTTTTGTTGTTCGTGTATCTTATTTACTTTCGTCCAGGCAGAGTTGTTGTTGTGTTGTTTGTTTGTCTTTCTGCTATATTTTTTATACGCGGTCGTTGTTGCTATATTTGTTTATTCATCGATCTTGTAAACAAGCCCTGTTGTTTTTGTTGCTATATGCTTACTCATTCGTTGATCACGTGAACAACTGCATTGTTTTGTTTTTGGAGCTTTTGTTTTTAAGCGTGATCAAGTCCATTGTGTTGTTTTTGGAGCTTTTGTTTATTATTTTAACAACACCATTTCCATTTTCGTAACAATATTTAACAACACGTATGATGTTGTTGATTTCGACTCTCCACATAACTCAGCATACACACGAATCACACAATAAGTATGATTGCCGTATGAACACTAAAATACTCAGTAGAAGGTTGTGTGTTTGCTCTGCTTGCTGTTCTGTCTTTATTCTTTTGTTGTAAATGCAACAACAACTAAGACCGTAAATTTTTTATGAATGATTCGAGTCACTCGAATCCCATTTATAAGCATTATAAGTATTTTTCTATTAAGTTATGAATTAGAATGAGTAGTAGGCTTATGAATCAAACATATTTCGAATGGTATGAGTTTGATGTCAACGTTGTACGCATACTAAAATACTAAAACATATGTATTTCGAATGGTATGAGTTTGATGTCACCATTGTACGCATACTAATTGCAACCTGTACTTATAAATCAACGTTGTAGTGAGTACAAATGGATCAGGCTACATACACTCGGTTCTCGTTTTATGCGGATTTTTTTATGTGAATTCGAATTTATGCGATTTTAAATGAAATTTTTTATAGATTTTAAAATGTTGTGATACTTTTTAAACTTTTGCATCATTTTTAAATTAAACTAAGTTTGCACCACTGATATAATCATTATGGTGTGTTTCATTTTGTCGACACTGACCAGTGAAAGAAATGATTTAGATCATCAAATTGGAGGAGATGGATTTGACTCGCTGAAGCAGGATGATGTAGAAGGACTGTTAGCTGACGAACCATTAACCGATATCAACGTCATTAGGTTAGTCACCGACAATGAGAAAAAAGTGGATACTGAAGAGTGATTCCGAAGAAAGTGTTGCACAATTCAATTCAAAACAAATTGGTGATATCCTCAACAAAGTTAATGATTTACAAAATCTTATTCTTAGTATGGACCAAGATACCGAAAGAGCATTGAAGATTCAATGCGGATTGACTGATCTGTTTTACGGATATCATGAGCTGCATAGGGAACATAAAAACTCAAAGTCACAAAGCTTAATAACTGACTACATGTCCTGCAATAAAAGAAACAATTAAACTTTCTAAAAATTCGTTGATCTAGTCCCCTACATATGTATGCACAATCTGGTAGGTATACGAAATAATAAAAGGAATAATAAAAGTGACGTCGAACCAATTCCAAAACGATGCAGAATGATTGATCGTACATTCATAATTATTAACTTCAGTTTATTATTTATGTATTATTTTTTGGATCATTTTGTTTTTTTTTTTTTTTCTGTAAATAATGAGTTAATATTTTATTTTTGTTTATTTTTTTAGAATTTTTTTTATTGTCTAAGAAAATGAAATAAATATACTTTTGTTGACTTTTTTATGCGATTTTGCTTTGATTTTTCAATTAAAATTTGAATTTATGTGGTTTTTCAGAATTTTGGAACGAATCATTAATTTTTATATGAAGCTAGAGTATCGTTTTATGCGAATTCAATTTATGCGATTTTTTTTGGAACGCATCTATCGCATAAAACGAGACCTGAGTGTAGTTAAATTTCAATATTGTTGACTCACTTATATTCAAAATTTCATGGGGGCTTATGAGTAGCGAAAAACGATTCATTGCTAATCTCTGGTGCTGACGTCTGGCCGCTCTTTACATTAAGATACGTCGTGATGACATTTTTATTTAGTGCTCTACCTACACATCCTGTAGACAATCAATTACTTATCTTCATTACCGAACCGTAGTTACTTACTTACTTAATTGATCATTATAACCCTTTGGTCAGAACTACAACTTAGCTTCTTACACTGAAAAAAATATCGTAGGTATTATCAACTAAAAAATTTAGTAAACCTTCAACGAAAAATATATTCAAATCTATAGATTTTTTATTGAAGTCTACACAAGTTTTCTTCAAGTCTACATACATTTCATTAAAAACAAAGATTTTACTTTAAATTAACTAAATAAGTTTTATATTTAAAATTCATTTAAGCAGAATCTGTTGACTTGAAAAAAATTTTGTTGAAAATAATAAATGTTTTGTTAATTTAACTAAAATTTTGTAAAATTAACTAAATCTACTATAATAAAAATAACAAAAAACTTTAGTTATTTTTTAGTCATATTGAATAATTATTTTTTGTTAATTTAAATATGATTAGTAGAATTGAAGAAAATTCGTTAAATTTACTATGGGAATGTAAAATTGGAGAAATTTCGTCAATTTAGCTCCTTTATTGTAGTAAAATTGAAGAAAGAAATTTTTCAATATGAATAATTTACTAAATTTGTATATTTTTACTAAAAAAAGACGTAGATATGAACAGACATTTTTGTTAGCTGATATATAACAAAATTTCTTCAATTCTACACCCCTTTTAACATTATTTACGGAAATTTTTGGTTCAGTGTACAACATCCCTTATAAATTAATTTCTCAATCATATCAATCATATCAATCAATCAATCAATCAATCTCATTGAATATCATATTCGTTCAGTTTTATAACACTTTTATTGTGTATGTAATGACATGTAATTGTTGTTGCAGTTGTTAACTGTTATTATTGCTTGGGTTTTATTTATTCTTTAATTTGTGAAATTAAATATTTAAATCAACAACACGAAAATACTAAAAGAGTTCCAAAAAACATAAGGTAGAAGAGGTTATTTGTTGAAAAATTTAAAACAAAAAAAAAAAAAAAAAGATGAAAAAATTAAAAGCGATTGCAACTCATTTTTCATGGTAAAAAAAAAACGACAAAAACTTTAACAAACTGTGTTGCTTTGTAAACGTCGAATGTTGTTGTTGTTGTTGATGTTGGGTATTTTGTTATCGATTATTTTTTCACTGTTGCTGTTTATTTTTAAAATTTTTGTTTTTATTTTCAAGTAACCCGATACCTTAAAGCCTTATGTTTAAACTCCCTTCGATTTATTTTTATTTTTTTTTTTTGGAAAGAAAAATTTTGTTCACTTGTTTCGTTGAGGAAAATGTTTTTTTAAAATAAAAGAAAAAGAAAATATTTTTTCTTTTCTTTTTTTCTTTAATACTTTAAATGTAATACATACACGTTGTAATTTATATTTAAAGGCGAGTAAAGTGATTATGTTCTGTTGATGGTAGAAAATCACCAACGAGTTATGCCCATGAGTAACCATTCAATTCCCCTTTGCCTTACAATGCACACGGTGTATTATATTGTCTCGGCTGTAGGTTGTTGTTGGCTGTTCGTAGTAGATAGATTGTTGGGCTCTGATTAAAAGGTGAATGAAACGTTTGTTGTTAATGTCTGCCGGCCTGCCTAGCTGTCCGCCTGCTTTGTGTGAGTTTATGCATCATAACAGGCTTGCAACATTTCCGTAATTGTAATTTGCACGTTTGTGCAACACCCAATACTACATGGCAAATATTAATACACATACCCGGCCCTCCTACAATACACTGAATTTTATGTTTTTTTTTTTTTTTTTTTTTTTTTAACGAATCCTTAAACAATTAAAACATTTCCATGGAGGAAAATAAAAAACAAAAAATTTTAATAAAAATTGTGTTGCAAAAACAAAATTGTTGTAAATTGCGTGTGTATATGTATGTATAATTTTTAAATATTTATTCATAAATTTATTGTGGTCTACTACTTTGGTACAGTAGTTCTGCTGCCCTGCCTTAAATGCTGAAACATAAATGCATTTTAATTGCAATTAACATGCGGTGTCAGTGAGACTTCCTTACTTGCCTTTACTACGCACGAAACTTGTTTCGATTTCTGGGCATTTTAATTTCTATGGTAACGAATTGGCTCGTAGGGCATACGCTTTAAAAGGGCTTCATCAGGTCTCAATAATGTCTCTGTTAAGGCTTACTAAAACGTCATCCTTAATATCTACTTTGTAGAATCAATTTCCAGGTGGAGAGCAATCAATTCCTGAAGGATATCAATGCAGACATCCAGATTAAAATATAGAATGGGAATTAGCTGAAGTCGTCGTAGGCTAATAGTAATAGTTCAAGCCCCATGATTATGTATGAAAATATATTTCTGCGGCAAATTTCCTACCGGCTAGACTACGTCGATTTAAGTATGTTACACAATTTAAATAAATCGCGCAGAAATTTAATTTTTTTAATTACTCAGATATAACTCTGATTCCGAGTAGGGATGACTGGAATCCTAGTACGGTCGTCCCCCCGGAAGTCCTGGATATATATACCGACGGCTCTAAACTCGATAATGGGGTTGGAAGCGGTGTCTACTCTGGGAAACTGGACCTGAATATTTCTCTCCGTCTACCGGACTACTGCAGCGTGTTTCAGGCGGAGGTGATGGCAATTTACCGGGCCGCTCAATGGATCCTCGTCAACGGTGTTCTTTTCACTCGGTCTTTTCTGATAGTCCGGCCGCGATAAGATCTCTATCGGGTTTCGTGAATAACTGTAGGATCGTTAGGGAATGTCGCCGCTGTCTCGACCTTCTCTCGGGGCGCTTCACCAGTGTCTCTCTGGTGTGGGTCCCTGGGCACAGTGATATTCCGGGAAACTGTAGGGCCGACGAGCTCGCCAGAGCTGGTGCGCTCCTTCCGGAATCCTCTTCTGTTGAATTGGGTATGCCACTTGCCTCGGTCAAGCTGACCATTGTGCGGAAGTTCTTTCGGGACGCCAACCACCTATCCTGGGTCAATGAGGAGTCCTGCTCCACCGCTAGACTCACCTGGCCCAAGATGGATAGAAGGCGTACCAACCGATTACTTGGTCTCGGTCGTGATGTCATCTCGACTACAGTGGCCGTGCTTACAGGCCATTGCGTCATGGGTAGACACGCGGAAAGAATGAGGCTCCCTTTCAACGACTTCTGCCGTGGTTGCAGGTCCGCTGAGGAAGAGGAGACTGTTGTTCACTTTCTTTGTCAGTGCCCGTCTCTTGCTAGGTGTAGATATAGGCTATTTGGCGCCCCATTCCTTGTCAGCTTAACGGAGCTATCATCTATTGACATCAAGGATATAGCTTCTTTCATCAAACTTTCTGGCTGGTTTTTCAGTGCGGGGTAGTCGTGCTTTTGTTGTGCAGCCCTTGCGCTGACCAACTTCTTCCTTTTCCTTGATTTTCGTGGAAGTTGGTTAGTACAGAGACTGCGTTCACCTGTGGCATCACAAAGGGCCGCTATGCGTGCTCAAGTGAGCTTTGTGATATTCAGAGCTACCACTCCGACCTAACCTAACCAGATATAACTGGAATATAAATTCAATTTTGTCTTCTCATATTTTTTAGTTGCTATTTAGCCTTTGAAACGGAAGAACAAAGTGGCTAAAATATTTTCACGATAGATTTGTTGAAATT
This sequence comes from Sarcophaga caerulescens, assembly GCA_927399465.1. Classification (NCBI taxonomy): domain Eukaryota; kingdom Metazoa; phylum Arthropoda; class Insecta; order Diptera; family Sarcophagidae; genus Sarcophaga; species Sarcophaga caerulescens. Next base: position 107,835,785 of record OV656866.1, read on the forward strand.
ACTGGATGTGACACTACACCGAGCACATGGTCAAAGTTACCCAGCTTGTATATAATTAGAATATAATTTTTAATTGTATTGTAATTAATAAATAAATAAATTCAATTTTATTAAATAAACCTCTTACAAAATAGTTGTATTTCTTGTTCGAATCTAATCTAAATAAACTGTCATCGTAAAACGGAAAACTTTCCAGTAAAAGTTTCAGCCATCAACAGCACCATAAATGAGTGAAAAATTTCAATTTCTTATCGAAGGCATAAAAAACTAAAAACTTTTAAAATAAATATAACGAAACATAAGCATACAATGCAGCACTTAAAATAGCAAAGAATTTAAAAGACTATGTATAGAAAATATCGTATTTAAAAAACTAGTTAAAGCAACTCAAACAATGCCGCATAATAGAGGCAAATCAAATGGCAGAAATTTTTCATCAAAAACTTTAGCGACAAGAATCCGTAGTTTTAAACTAAAATGGCGAATAAAAAACATTAAAAAAAAAACAACAGACATCTCACAGGCTTAAAGGCTTTGAAAACTATTTGCGCCACTAGGCGTTGAAATTTCAACACAGCCTGTAAGTATGCTTCACTATTCAACTCATAACAATATCAGTCAACAGATACACAATCACAAAAACAGCAACTCCTTTGAAATAGAATACAATGACCACCATTTACAACACAAAACAATATTCCTGTGGTTATTGAAAAGTTTGGAGAGGAATACTGTTTGTTCTCAAATAAAGTATAGAAAAATTATATCCTTTTGGAATTTACATAGAATTTACTCTTTAATTAACTTATAGCCTTAAAGTAGGCTATAATTAAAGCCATACAATCAATGTTTGGCCTAATTTTAAGGCAATAATTTTCATTATTTACTAAGAAAGTAAACAATTTGATAAAATCCTAAAGATAGGCAACATTTTATTTAAATAAAACTGTTTTTTTTTTTTAATTAATGATATGCTTAACTCGAATGAGATTGAGTTACCTTAACATAAGGTTTATATGTTTAATAGCTTCTGTTGGTATTTTGAAGGATAAACATCAGCAATAACTTTCATTTAGCTTTTGAACTTAGTAAACCAAAGCGAACAACATACTTATTTACTCATTTAAACTTAAAGTATATTAAAAATCTTGCATATTTTTATGGACTACCAAAAAAATTGATATACTTTAAGGCGTAAAACTTATATATTTTTTAATTCACTTCCTTTATTTTTTGTAATCTTCGAAAGATTACAATTTCTTTTTCCACAACTATTTGCAATATGAATTAATAGTATAAGTATTAAAGGCAAAGCCCCTAAAAGAAGACTTTGAATTTTCTTCTTCTTCTGTTTAAGAAAAATCACGAAGAAAATAACACGCAAAACTGTTTAAAGCAACTGTCAACATGACATAAATGTTAGAACAAAAAAAACCCCAACATTTTAAATATTTCAGAGAGACAAAGAAAAGAAAAATTATTTAAATGTTGTTTCCAATGTCCTTGCCGTTGTTGCAGTTGTTGGCATCACATTACAACAGCAGGGAATAAACAATACTAGACCAGCCATTACACTTATTTCAACAACACCACACACAGAGACAAAGAGGGAAAACAACGGGTATTCATTAATGTCATACCTATGTACGTTCTGTGCCTCTCTCTGTTTCTTTTTCAATGTATTGGTATTGGTTGGCAATGGTAGTCAATTAATGCAATAGCTGTTGAATTGTTGTTATTTTTTATTGTTGTTGCTGTTGTTGTCCCAACAGTGAACAACAAACGACAAGTTGTAAACTTATTAACGCCTATAAGTGCTCAGTTAAGTGTGTAATTAAAAGAGGATTTTTATGCTACAGCACCACTGCTATTGTGTTAGTGAGCAAGCACTAGAAACGCAAAAGAGAAACAAAGAGAAAGATAGAACAAGTGAAAGTGTGTAAAGAATAACAGTAGCAATGTGTGTGTGCGTGTGTAATACAAGAGACAATAGAGTGGGTAATTGAATTGGTTATTGAAAGTTATTTAAAATGGAATTTAAATAATTTTCTGTCTCTCTGTGTGTGTGTGTGTATGCATGTTGTATTAATTGTTGAATTTAAAATGTGTTTTCTTGTGGGCAATAGATTTTAAGTTTTTATTTAAAGCATAAGCTAAGGCGTTAACAAATGTAGGTCATTAAAATTCACATTTTATTGGCGAAATTAAAAAAAAAACAACAAAATTTGTTATTTAACATACTTTTTAAAAGCTTCAATAAAATGTGTTGAAATAAAGCATACTTTAGGAATAAAAATTCTAATGAACTTTGATAAAAAAAAAATAAAAATTCTACGAAAAGCACTGTCAAATTGATATCATAACGTAGTTTTGGTTCTTCTTACAGCATCGCCGATCATTGTACTGTATTTGATATTAGTAGCCTACTTTAAGGGCAGTTTTTCAATACAAAAATTGAAAATTGAAATTGAATTAAAATTTTTTTTCCATTTCTCCTGTGATTTTAAATAACCAGTGTTTGGCTTATGAATTAATATTTCTTCAGATTACGGAGACAACCGATTTGACAAATTAGGGCATAACTAAAGTGCTACTCTTGTTTAGGTTCGTGCCTACTTTCTAACGTTTTAAAAATTTTGTTGCCTACTTTTAGGTTCGAGTTGACATAAAAACTTAAAAACTATTCACTTTAAATTTAAAGAAAGCAAAATTTTACATCTGTTACCTGTGTTTAATCACATATGTGATGATTTTCCTTTTTTTACTGTATTTTACTCTCTATTTTTATAATACACTTTCGTTTTTATGTTTAAGAGTTTAAATAGGTTTTAATTTTTCCTTTCCGAAAAGGAAAAAGCTGAAGGATGTTTAAGAAATAACTTTATTGCATAAAGACTTGCTTTTTCCTGTCTCTTAGCCATCACATTCTGTTTACAGTTGCTTTAATATTGACCACTTGTTTCCTTTCAATTTTCTAACATTTTTAGAGACCTTTTTCTTCTTATTTAAAGCTCTTAAGGAGACTTAAAGCGTTTTTATAATCTTCTTGGTATGTAAGCGAAAAAAAAGGAACGTATGAACAGCAACCTTTTTTTTTACTGTGTATCTTTTTAGGGGATTTATTTTTCTTTTGTGTCTTCTTTGGTTGTTTTTGTTTGGTTTTAAGAAGAAAACATTGTTTTTAAAATATTTACAATAAAGACAGACAGAAAACGTTTTTAAAAAAATGTCTTTATTTGTTCATGGTTTGTTAAACATTTACAAAGCCAAGCTTATTTTTTGGTTTGCTTTTTTTCTTTTTATGGAAAATTGAATTAGTGTTAAGAAGTAAACAAATTGAATGGCATAGTTTTAGGGCCAAAAAAAAAGAGAGAGAGAGAGACAAAAATTAAATTTTCATTTATTTGTCAAAAGTCTGGCATAGAAATTAAATTGTCCAAATTTTTCAGACTGCCAATGGAAAAGTTAAAAAGAAACCCAAATAAGCAATGGATATGCTGTCTAAGTTGTTTTTATAAAAAAAATTAAATATAACCCTTTAATTATGCAACACACTTTTCTATTATAAACCAGCCTAAAAATATGCAATAGAAATTTTCTGTAAGACTATTTGAGTAGTTTGTTATATGATAACGTGATCATAACAAACAAATCAAACATCAAACATAATAATTTTTCCCATAATGTAGTGCGTAATGCCGTGGATTAGGCGGGTAGGTAGGCAAAAAGAGTGGAGACCAAGGATCTTATGCAGTTTGACATACACCTAAACCATCAATTGGCATGTTCTGCGCTCAACATTAAGGGATATCAACTTCCTTCAAACTTCAAATCCCAGCTCAGACATCTCGAACAAATTAAAATATGAAAAATATTTCTTCGGCGACTTCGTCTCGGTAGTCATTTGGGAAACTGCCATGAAAAGTTCTTAAAAAAATATAGCGTCGACTTTAATCTGTAGGTTCCGCAACTCATGGATAAAATTAACAAACAAAACATAGGTGATGTGAGAAGCTAGGTCGTAATACTAACTAAAAGGGTTGTAATGATGAATTAAGTAAGTTAACTTAGCAGATGAGAGCTCCTAGTACAAACCTCAGCTCTCATATTTTGAAAATTAATCGTTCAGTCTCTTTACTCATGGATAGAAGTTGTAAGCCTGATGAACTAGTTTTGATGACCAAATAATAATGGAGATTGTACCCAAAATGTTAGATTACTTTGAGCAATTTTTAATTAAAAATCAACAATAATTCTATTTAAAGATCTGTTAAAAACAATTTTCATAAACTAAAGCCAAATCTGTACATGATTTCTATTATTTTTAAATATTCTTCCTGAAGCAGAGATTTTATTTGTTCTTCTAAATGGTTTTCATCATATTGACATGGCTTGAATGCTTGATTTGAAACGAATACAAAAATGATTGGCCATCAATCACAGTAAATTGAAAGAAGAATTTCAAAAATCTTTTTTAAGATTCCTAACTATTTTGGTTTAAAATAAAAACAGTTTGTGAAGGAATTTTATTTGCATAACTTAGATGGAATATAAAAAAATTTGTTGCCACATTACATCTAAAAAAAGAAAAACTGCTTTATTATTAAATAATTTCCTATGAAATTTCCTTTGTACCGCCTATAAATATGCCATAAAATATTTCTATTTAAATCGATACAATTGAGGTCAGTTTAATGGATAGCCAATGTAACATTTTTTTTTGGTTCTCTAGTATGTAATGCTTTAGAATTTGTATGTTATCTCGGGTATTTTATCTTTTCAATGCAAGGCAGGGTAAGGCAATTAATGTCTCCATAAATTAATTTGTTTTTGTTGGTATTTATCATATTGTAGTTGAAACTTTAACAATTGCTAAGTTTTCTATGTTTTAAGTTATCTAATCTAATCATTTATGAACATTATTACGATTTACTAAAATAATACAATTTGTAAAACAAGAACTACAATATTACAATGTCAGCTAAAAGGTAGGCAATGATTTCTATTGATTTAATAAATTAGCCTATACATAGGCAATAGAAAATACTGTTTAAAGCAAAAAATAGGGAATGAATTTAAACACAAATGAAAAATTTATAACAATATCGTTTTAAGCAATTTAATTAAGCCTTAAATTAAACGTTTTAAACCATGAACTTTTACCCCTACTTGACTGCAGTAATTCCTATTGTAATATTGTAAAATATTTTAATTTATAATAATATTAATTATGAATCTTATGCCCAAAAGTATGCAGTGTATATACTTGTTAAAATATCAATTTTATTAAATTTATATTTAATTTCTTTTGGAAAACTTTTGATAATCGAATTAATATTAATAAAAAAAAACTTTACATGTCTAAAAATTAATAAAAACAATTTGGCATGCCTACAAGCAGCCAATAAAAATTTATTTACGTCATACTGCAGACAAAAAGTAAATATGTATTATTGAAAATTATACAACATTAAACAAATAACCATTGTTAAAGTGACAATATTTACCACAATTTCGATATTTTAAAACCCTTGTATTAAATTAAATTTATAAAATATACTATACCTTAAAGTAGGCAATGTTTAATTGGTTTTTTTAATATTACTTTAAATTTTTTTTAGTAGAAAATAAGTTTTTTTTGTTTGTTAATTTCCAGTAATATAAAAAATTGTTTCCCTGAAAGTATGCAACAAATATTTTGTTTAAAGCTAACACTTAAAAAATGTAATTTCCCTTTGCATACCTTTAATAATAGAATGAGAATTAATATATTATTTGCATATGCCTAAAGGCAGGCTATACAAAAACTCTTTACGTCATAATAAAATTCACAGAAATGGTTTAACAATATTATGGTAAATAATTACAATAATTCTTAATTATTGCTTTTATAAAATAATAAAAAATTAATTAAAGATAAATAGCTCTTTGACTATACCTTGAAGTAGGCAATATTCAATTATTACTTGATTATCGAGCATGATAGTGGCTATTTCAAGCAGTTTATATGCTTAATGTTCCTTATTGTTAAAAAAAATTGCTGAAATTAAAATTTTACCCCCAGGTCTCAGGCAATATGATATAATTATGTAAAATCCTAAAATTATGCTACATTATATTTATTTTAAGAATGATTCCTAAATAGTTTAGAAAATTTAACTTTTTCGTAACTCAACAAATAATTTAAACTCCAAAAACTGTTATGGATCTCCACTTACAATACAATCTAACATTCATTAACCTCAAAGTATGCTTTAAATTCCATATGATTTAATAGTTACCACTATTACACTTAAACTCAAGCTCTTACATTCAATTCTATTCTTTATGAAAAGATTTAATTACCCACTATTGAGAGGACTGTTGTAGGGGAGGCCAATAAAATGTTTGCTAAACTCACGGTCTGCAACATTAATATCTTTCGCTGCTGAGGTTTATGAATGGCTAATAAACTGTTCAAATGAATAGCCAGATTAATTTCCAAATAAAGAAAGCCTTCAATGCCATTATAGTCTTACACAGAATACGCTAATAATTGGTATTTAATAAGCAGCAAATAGCAAATATAGGGGGAACATACATATGTATGTATGTACACAAGAGCTCCTTAATGTAGGCAATTGTTTAAATATTGCTTTGGTGTTTATTTCAAAAGCCTTTATAATAGGCAATGATTTTTGTTTGTGTTTTGTATATGCAAAGTACATGAGTACATTAAAATGTGTGGGAATTCTTAAAGTTAAAGATTTAGTAATTCTAAAGAGGTTTTTTCTTTATGCCTTAGAATATGCTTTAATTGAGTTTATTTTAGTTTCTTTTCTTGTTAAGTTTAATTTTTTATTACAATTTGTGTATCTTTCTTAACTTTTATTTAAGATAGTTTTTCTATTTACTTTGCATTATTATCTGACACTATTCTTTTTTATTTGCTTTTACTTTTTGCACTTTTAAATGTTTACTTAAGTCTATTGTAAATTCCTGTATTTGAAGGTTTTACTGATGGTGACTGTCTTAAATAAATAATATAAACTGGAACAATTGTCAAGCATGGCTATTGTCAATATAGTCTTTACAAATTAGAGATTTTTTGAAAGGAAAATACGGCATTTAAATTTTAAAAAATCCTAAAAATATGCTGTAGTTTTTTTATCTCTTCCATATGCAGTAATTTGTAAAAGTTACACTAGAGACATTCGTTTAAAAGGAAATAATACAAGTGGAAGGAAAAAAACTGACAAACTGACTTGGTGAAGGCAAAAATTAGACAACTCAGCAGCATTATCAAGAAGCTAGGTCGTAATCCTGACTGAAGGGTTGTAATGACCAATTATGTATGTATGTATGTATGGGTGATTTTCATGATTATTTATTAAGATTCATTCTGATATCGCAACCAATGACACTTGTCGACGTGAGCCTAAACTACCCTACACTGGTTTAACTACTGTAGCAAGCAGGGTTAAGTTTCAATCTAATCTATCTTTACCTTGCATATGTATTCACTTACACTTGGAGCCATGATTTTATTTAATTGCAACACTGAAAAAAATTTGAAAATCATATCACTAGACGTCATATGGGTATGGCTTATGGTGTTGGTTATCAAGTATCTGGGTATGCCCGTCTTTATTTTTACTCATTTTTTTTCTTTCTTTGCAAATAAACTTTTTACCCACAATTTAATCAACCAAAAAGGATTCTCCTTTTTGCCTGTTCGTTCTTTTTTTTTTTTTTTTTGGGATAACAAATGGAGGCACATTTTAAAAATTCTCATATTGATGCACGACACACGTATAACCTCGAAACTAACGACCACAGTGGCAATTTGGCCAAAATGACCTTTTTCACACTCTCTTCATCCAAAACAAAAAACAAACAAAAAATTTTACAAAAAAGGGATTCAGCAACAACAACAAGAGGAATAACCCCCCAAAAAAAAAAAAATTGAAGAATATGTTGTCACATCAAGGGCCAAAAAGGAAGGAAAAAAAAACATTTGAATCCCTCCAAAGTGGTCTAACGTAAGAAAAAAAATGCTTAAACGTGATACAAGCAAACCAGAGATGGTAATAATAACCCAGCGAGCATTTTTAATAACTTTATATGAATGAAGATGGACCAGATTTAAAGCTAACTTTTGTACTGTCACTGTTGATTTCTTGTCAATTACAGTGTTAATACGACAAGGATTCGGATCAGCTCCTTTAATAGGAATGAACCTAGCCTACATGAGTGTAGTATACTGTATCCTCTATGCTGTAATGGTCTGCAGGGCACTCCAGAACTCTGTATAGTATTGCAGACCTGGCCTTTAGATGTATATCCAGTAGGATATTTTAGTCTTCAGGCTCCAGAACATTCCAAGTAATTGTTTTATAGTGCGTTCTGAGCGTTCTTAAAAAGGCTTTAAAATCTTTTGCAAGCATTCAAGTATGATGCGAGTATGAAATAAAGAATTTCTTAAAATTGGTTCGTTGGATTATTTTCCCTACAAAATAAAGTATTGCATACATTTAGGCTTTTGCTTGTTTGACAATTTGATTATAACATTGCCTATCATTCAGAGTAAATTTCCTTATGCTTGTGCCACTTGTTTAAATTTCTCTGTTTTTTTTTTTTTTTTGATAAACTCTACAGCTAAGGCGATTATATTTGGCATGATGTTTATTTAAACCTATTCACTCTCATATTCAATTTGAAGACCAAAAGAAAGTGTGTGATTTGAAAAGAAATTATGCGTGATAAAGGCTATTGAACTTGGGTAACTTTTTGTTTTAAATTTATGGCATGATTTTATACAAACTGCTCATCAAAATAGCAACTTGGAGCAGCTCCTTCAGTAAATGCGCAATGGAGGGAGATGTAGTACGCAATGAACTGGTAATAATGATGCACGTCAGATCTTTGTAACCGCTGGGATTATCCACCGAAAGACTCCTACTATATCAGATATTCGGAGGTCAATATACATAGGTCTAACCATTCATTTTCCTTTACAACAATTCTACGGAATATATTTGGTATCCAGGACTTACATAATTGGTCATTACAACCCTTTACCCAGTATTACAAACTAGTTTGTCACACAACCCATGTTGCGTGTGTTAATTTTATCCATGAGTGGTAGAACAAATTAATTCCGAAGAACAGATTTTTAAGAAACTTTTCATGATATATTTTGCTTTCATAGTTATTGCCAGCAGACTGTTGAGAGGAAGTCGCCGAAGAAACATTTTTCAAATTCATTTTGTGCCAGATGTCTGGGCTGGTGTTTACACCACGTACTCACGTCTAATAAGCAGACACTCTAACTACCGCTACTTAATGCCTTATAACTAACTTTAAAATTTGATTTATTCGCCTGAACGTATGACCGCCTAAAAGTATGCAATTTCTTATAAAATGGAAAACGTTGATTATAACTTACTAATGAATTTGAAATCTTTAATTAATACATAAAATAATTAATTCAAAAATTAGTTTAATTCACCACAAATAAAGCCTTAATAACTATTTTTTTTTTTTTTTGGAATAGAAAGCAATTAAAACGCCTCTTAAAACGCCTGTCTAATTAACATTCATCACAACAATATGAGGAAAAAAACAGAAAATATTAACACAACTGTTGTTAACTTCACTTGCTTGTTTAGAAGAAAGAAAAGAAAACAAAAAAAAAAACACCTAAAATTATGCTTCTTTTATGCTCTTATTTGTAATGCCTTTGTACATACAGTCCATATAGAGCAGAAGATTTTTTTCTGTGTGTGTATATAATTTGTCGTGCTGTTATCACTGCAATTGAGTCATAACAACGTCATTAATAAAACTCTCTCAAGTACGATAACTGTTTAGTTGGCTGTATGAGAGAAGGATAGTCAAATGCAAGTGCTTTAACAGTGTAATAATGTGTGTGCGCGTGTGTGTGTTTTTAAAGAGGTGGGGGGTGTTTGGGACAACAAGCAAAACAAAGTCAATAACAACAACTATAATAATAATGTTGACCTCATACTAGAGTTGTTTTATTTTTTTTTTTTTTGTCATTTTAATGGGGCCCATGTACGTATGTGTGTGAATGTGTGAGAAAAAGTGTTTTTTTTTTAATTTTTTCTCAATCGGCAGTCGTATTTTTGTTTAATAACGATTCTGCCGCAAAAACAACAGCCCGGGATATTAAAATAAAGGGCAGGGGCGGTTAAATCTTTTCAAAACATTATTTTTTTTTTTTTTTACAAAATGGGGCCTATTTAACGAGTTCTGTCTTTGCTTACAAATAAAAATACTTCAGTTTTGCCTCTGGATTCTTTCCATTTGATGTCTAAGAGGGTGCACAATATGATATCCATGTGGGAAGAGTTCATATTGATTACCTTATAGGAATGTCACGGAACTTTAAATCATTATTAGCAGAACTTTCGACAATAGCTCTCACATTCTTGACGGATAGTCGCCCTTAAGCTCATCCTTCCTGACATCAAACAACGCCCTGAAGTTAGTAAAAGCAACAGGATTGAGGGAGATATTATAGAGATACCCTATGTAGATGGAATATATCGTATGGTCGCTGTACTCTAACATCTTTAGACAACAATAATAATATGGCCATACATACAGTCAATTAAAGATTTCTAAAAAATTTTCTCAGTTATGCTCCTCAACAAGTTTCTTTTTGAATGTTCAATAAAATATTTTAAAAACAACCCCTGAAGTATTCTTTAATTTCTTGAACTTCCTAAATGTATGTTTATCATATTCTTATAATATTTACCTTTATTTAAATAATCTAAACTGTATTACGTTTACAATGTATATGAGCCTACATATCCACTTTAGATTTGAAATTATTCGCTTAAGTGCTTGTTCATGTCATATCTAACGTTTATAGTGTCAATTGCTAACAATTAATAATTTTTCATCATCATAATATAGGGGGTGTCTCACAGAGGCATTTATGGGCTGGATAACAGCTTTTTTGTGTGTTATTTTTCACAAACAATGTACGATAAGTCAGTGCTAATCATTGTGTTGTTATTACTGGTCCGTAGCATGCTATGAAGTGATGTGCTCGAATGATAATGAGAGTCTAGCATGCAATTTTCTTTAATGTTTTGTTAACTTTTTTTGGTTTGTTTTCAGTTTAAAATACAAGACTAAGTGGAGTCAATGTTTCTTTGGAGAAAAATTATCGTAAATCTCAATCATGTTTTGAGATTTACTTGCTTAAGTTGCCTTTCATAAATGTTTAACACACTTACGTGAAGCAAAAGTCAATTTTGAGCTTTTAAAAATGTATGTTTAAACACCCCCAAAAGTAGGCAATACATGACGATGTAGATAATGATAACGATGACAGAGAGCAAACATTAAATAAAGCAAGTTTAAGTAATGAAAAGATTTCATTTGTGCTGGTTGAATATGCCTATAAAAAATTGAATAGGAATTTATTTTCAATTTTAAATACTTTAAGATTTTTTAATGTTTTTTTAGATACGAGTATTTACTTTAAGGTATGCAATATTTTTTAAACTATATATTCCATTATTTCCGTTAATAGTTTTGCCTGCCTCACAGTAGGCAACAGTTTTTTTTAAGACAACATGTTTTAATGTTAAATGAAGTATAAAATCGTTGAAGTATTTTTCTATTAATTTTTGTTAAATATTCACAACTGCAAAAACCCATTAAACAAAGAATTTTTGAATTAAGTTACTTTAACTCCTGATGCCCTCTGACACCTTAAAGTATGCTTTAATAAGTACTGTATTTTGTGCTACAAAAGCCAATAGAATCTTATTTATCGATGATATCATAACTGCTTCTCATAAAAAATATGATAATTTGATAATAGCATGTTTGTAAGCTCCATAAAGTAGGCTACACAAAGTATAATAAGAATAAGTGCAGGATAAATAGTTTGTAATTTTGTAAAGTCATCTGTAGACTATTATTAGCGGCATAGCTCCTACACAAGGATTGTATCTTTCATAAGTTAAAGGGAATCATTACGCTGGAACCCAAGTCAGGTGGGAATTCACAGCAACGGTCAGATAGGTGAGCTTGAAGGGTGGAAAGCCAGGACACTTCTGTGGAGTGGGAATTGACGGTTAGGTTAGGTTAGAGGACGTGTACTTGTCAACTGTGACAAGTACAGTACCCGGAGGTCGAATTGACCCATTGTACAACGTCCTAGCTTCTCACACCACTCGTGTTGTGTGCGTTAATTTTAGACATGAGTGGCGGGACCTACAGTTTAAAGTCGACTCCGAACGACAGATTTTTGAGAAGCTTTTCATGGCAATTTTTACTCTCAGAGTTTTTGCCAGAAATCTGCTGAGAGGAAGTTGCCGTAGAAATATTTTCATATTTTCGTTTTGATATCTGACTTGGGATTATTATTATTAGTTTATTAGTTATTTATTATATTATTAATGATTTTATATTAATTATATTATATTAAGTCGTCGTACTCTAGTTCTTCCACGAGACAATAACAATAACTCTGAGATCCTTTGCTAGGGCATTTTATTAAGTATTTTATTATTATCAATAAATGTTTTTCTTCAAACAGTTTATGATACTTTTAGGAGTTCTTTTTAAATCTATTTAAATAAATATTTATTATTAAACTGGTAACAATAAAAATTCCGCTTTCTCTCGCTCTCTGTGTTATGCTATTAATGACGTTTATAGCTTCACTTAATTTTTGTTCTTCAACATGCAATATAACATTCAGTCAGTCAATGTGTTATAAATTTTATAGTCCCCATAAAAAAAAACACAAGCTTGTGGTTATTTTCTGTTTTCATAACACTAAGTGTTGGTATATGGATGTATGTATGTATGTATGAGAAAGTAATAATTTTAATGTAACATTCTCTTAGTAATACTTATTGGTTGTGCTCTCTCTCTCCAGCTTTTTAGAGTTTTTCTTTTTTATGGATATTATTTTGACACGCTATAAAAACAACATTATTGGTGTCAATAATGATTTTTCAAAACACAACCAACAATGTACCCACACACACACACACACTTAATTTTTGTTGTAAGGCTAGTAAAGTATTCAAAAAAAAACTTTCAAGTACAATGTGTGTGTGTGAGAGTGATCTGTGTGTGAGAGAGTATGCAAGTGTTGTTAAATAATAAAGTGATAAATATTATGATGCAGTGTGTTAAGGCAAGTGTTTATTGCAGTTATTTTCATTTAGATTTTACTCACTTGCGCTTATTCTCTTACTCTCATTCTCTCTCACTCTTTTACTTTCTTTGTTTGGCTATGCAGTAACAGTTATAAAATGTTTGAAGAAACACACAGTAAATCTCTTTATTTTATTGAATGTACTCGTAGTGTGTGTATGGGTGAGTAACAGAGTAAAACTGTCTAGTAATTTTAATATAAGGCAAAGCCAAAAGCCGCATAATGGAAATTTAATGCAATTTAATGAGTTTTATTAGCGGAAAAAATAATTATCGTGGGGGTTATCTTAAATCCATCAAATTGTGTGGAAATATATTGAAAAAATCTTAAGTACGAGCATAAATTTTCATCGTTTTGCGGAAAATAAAATTCATAATATCGGGTTATACATTTAGTAGTTTCAATATCGATAGTCTGGCAATGCTGTTAACTGTTAAAAATCTATCACCTCAAATGTCATAGGAATATGCACCGAATAGGTATAATTTAACAACAGAAGAACGCGTAAAAATATTTAAGACTGACTACAGAAGTGGCAATTCAAATGTGAATACTTTAAGTGTATTACGTGGTAAATAAAGGGTGATTTTTTAGCTATTATCTTTTCGGCAACACTGGTTTAAACAGCTCACGCACGTTTTGTGTTTTGTTTCACTGTCAAACATCTTCAGTTTGGTCTATAATTTAACCATGAATCGTCTTACAAAAGAACAACGCTTGCAAATCATTGAATTTTATTATCAAAATGGGCTCTTGGAAAGTTGGCCGAAGATCCACTTCTTTATCGAAAAATTGTGTTCAGCGACGAAGCTCATTTTTGGCTCAATGGATACGTAAATAAGCAGAATTGTCGATTTTAGAGTGAACTTCTGCCAGAAGCATAACAAAAGCTACCAATGCATCCAGAAAAAGTCACAGTTTGGTGCGGTTTATGGGCTGGTGGCATCATTGGGCCGTACTTCTTCAAAGATGATGCGAATCGTAACGCCTTTAGACCATTTTTTGTGGGGCTTTTTTTGTGTTAAAGCTCATGTCTATACAGACAAGCCCGCTTCAATTGACGCATTGGAAGACAACATTGAAGCATTTATTCGTGAGATACCGGCCGAAATGTTGGAAAGAGTATGCCAAAATTGGACTAAGCGGATGGACAATTTGAGGCGCAGTCGCGGTCAACATTTGCATGAAATAATCTTCAAACATTAAATTATATGGACCGTACTATCGATTCAAATAAAGATTTCATGCATTTTTCTGAATTTTATGTGTTTTTTTTTGAAAAATTTTCCTATAGCTCTTAAAAAATTACCCTATATTAGCATCATAATAGACCTACTAAGCAAGTAATTGACAAGATTACAAAGAAACTCCAAGTCTTTCAAAAGTGACCAAGTGTGTGCATCGCAATGCACACACTGCCAAAATAGAGAACGAAAACGGGATCAAGGACTCCGTATTCCTGGTATGGAACGGTATGTATTATAGTTTATACCTAGTCATCGGAAAGCGATCGGAAATGAGGCAATGACTATTCTGGCTAATAGAGGCAGATTGTCAATACGTTAGTACGTCAATAACCGTTAGTACGCATAAAATCTCCAAATCGTGGAACCTTTGAAAACCAAGATTCGTTAAGTTAGCGCCGACCTATTGCCTGAAGAAAGTGAAGAAAAACGACTCTAATCTATCTACTAATCGGAAACTACTTTAGAAGCAATGTGTACTGTAACCAATTCTGAGGCGAACATTTAAATAATAAGCTTCCAGCGCTATCCTAATATATATTATAAATCTTTCTGTAAGTCTG
The DNA here is from genome assembly GCA_927399465.1 of Sarcophaga caerulescens. NCBI lineage: Eukaryota > Metazoa > Arthropoda > Insecta > Diptera > Sarcophagidae > Sarcophaga > Sarcophaga caerulescens. Next base: position 107,850,787 of record OV656866.1, read on the forward strand.
TTTTTTTGTTTGTTTGTTTGTTGGTTTGTTTGTTAGCCAATCACGCCTGAACGCCTGGACCGATTTTCTTGAAATTTGGGATATAGATCGAGCCATTGCCGGTGCAGGTTATAGGCTATAAATCTTTGCAAAATTTTGACCAAAAGGGGAAAAAAATGGGACAAAGGGAGAAAAAATGGGCAAAAATTAGTACTTTTATGCATAAAATCTGTATTTTATCTGTTTTATAGGTAATTTTTTACGATTTAGCTTGGTTAAGTTTCCCAAATAGCTATTGGAGGTGTTCCGTTTCAAAAGTTGAACCAAAAGGAGTCCAAAAAGGGAGAAAGGGGCCAAAAACGGGCAAATTGAGTGTATAGCCAATCACGCCTGAACGCCTGGACCGATTTTCTTGAAATTTGGGAAATTGATCGAACTTTTGTCGGTCCAGGTTATAGGCAATAAATCTTTTCAAAATTTTGATCCAAAGGGGAAAAAAATGGGTCAAAGGGGAGAAAAAATGGGGAAAAATTAGTACTTTATGCATAAATGCTGTATTTTATCTGTTTTAAAGGTATTTTTTTACGATTTCGCTTGGTTAAGTTTCCCAAATAGCTATTGGAGGTGTTCCGTTTCAAAAGTTGAACCAAAAGGGGAAAGGGGCGAAAAACGGGCAAATTGAGTGCATTTACATATATTTAGGACTTAGAGTATTCAAAAAACTGGGTTGTTTGTTAAACCGGTTTCCGAATAATTTGAAAAATTGCATTTTTTAAGAAACCGGTTTCAAAACCGGTTTCGAAACCGATAAACCGGTTTTTTATTTATTGTTATTTTTAATGCAAAAATTACCCAATAATTTTTTTTAATTTTTTAAACTAATCCAAACTACATAACCCGCGCAACGCCGGGTACAATCTGCTAGTAATGAAATAAAATTTTCATTGAATTCATGGCTTTCTGTTTGTGTATGTTTATGTAACGTGTGTAACCCCCTTTGTATTCCAAGTCAATAAGTTGTAAAAATAATAATTTTTAATAAAGTTTTGCTTTGACTTGCTTCTTATTTAATTAATTCGAAACAATTTATCATTTTTAACTGCTTAACAGTCGGATGGACAGACAGACTGACAAACAGACAGTTAACAACTCCCATGAAATGAATTTTGAAAAAAGAGTCTTAGAAAAGTCTTTCTTCTGTACACTGTATAAAGAAAGTTTAATTTTCTCTGTTAAGACAGTCTCAACAATTTCAAAAAAAAATATTTCAGTTCACCTTGACAGTTAAATACCCAAACTGAGGCAAAAGAACACATATTAAAAATGTTGTCAATTTAGTGTAAAATCATCCCAGCCTACTGAAATGTTTAATTAATTTTTTTTTCTTCTTGATGCTCCCTTTTTTGTGTCACAGTTTTTTTTTTCTTTTTTTTTTTTTGAGGCCCAAGTAAAACAACAAAAGGTTACATTTTGACATAGAAAATAAAGGTTAAGGGTAAACAACAAATACTTATACAATATATACACTTACATACATACATACATACATATGTATGTATGTGTTTATATGAAATAATAATAACAACAATATTGTTTAACTTGTAAACTTAACCTCCCCCGAATGTCTAATTTTCGTTTACGGACAGGACGACAATGTCAATATGTCCAGTAAATATCTATACAAACCGAAGAAAAAAAGCATGGGGAGGGAGAGAGGAAAGGAAAGTTTTGAAATATTAAACAAATGGGGCCATTTAACATTAGGACTTATGATTAGGCTTTGCAGGCTCTCTAAGAAACTGAAGAAAATGTAGTACTGCGTGTGATCAAAAGAGATTCTATCATCCGACAGCTTTGCAAGAGAGAAAACTAGAGGTACAAGTACTCTCAATTTAATCGAGCTTTCTATCCACCAGTTGAAATCTAGACGAATAGACCCATAGCAAAAGCGAAGTAGAAATACTGCCATCTTCCGATTATCATTTTACAGTGGAATGCCTCCAATATAACATTTTCCTTGTGATAAAGAGAGTGAGAGAGAGAGAGAGGGAGAGCATTTGCCATAAGTATTTATGTTTTGTTTGTATAAGAAACCATAGTTAATAATAAAGAAGACACATGTTTTGTTTATGTCTATCCTTCGACATGTGTTTGTGTGTGCGGCTGTGTTTTAATGTGTATCACTATAAAAAAAAAAAACACTACCCTACACACACATACACATGCAGACACATATTGAGTGATTAACTCCCCATACTAAATCGCTCTACATTGAACTATAAAGAGCGGGAAAGAAATAGACACCTTTAAAGCACATGTAGGGCTTCGGCCATTGTAGTCGTTTGTCTCTCTTTGTGTTATTTTTGTTTTAATTTCAGCCACTACTCAACACTGGCACTACACTACACTGTTACTACTACAGCTTGTTGAATATTTGACCACACAACACGAGTATTGAAGTTGTGGTTTGGTACTGTAACCAAAAACAAAAAAAAAACAAACAACAACAATACATTCACATACACACACACATATAGGCATAAATGTTAGTAAATAGAGAGTTAAATAGAAGAGAATGTAGGGCGGCTGCTCGGCTATTAAATCTGTGTGTTTGTGTTTATTTTTGCTTCTTCTCTGTGTTGTCTAATACAGTAGCTGTAGCATTATCACTGTAGTAGAGAATTCAATAGAATTTTGTTGTGTGTGTATTTAAATCTTTAAGGCAATGGAACTTTTTTTGTTGTATATTTTTGTTTTTTTATTATTTAATTTATTATTTAGACTTTAAGTTGTGTTGTCATTTGTTGACATATTGGGTGTAGAGAGCGATAAATTTATAAACTTACTGATTTACACTAAAACAACAACAAGAAAAACAATATAAGCTGTTAGGCATTAAATCTTTTGAAATCATTAAAATAAAGGGAGACAGCAACGTAAGAGGGTAGACATAAAGTTAACGGAGTTTCTCTTTTTATTGAAGTAAGAGCGATAGATTCTTATTGTGGATCCATTTATCGGTGGCTGCAAAGGTGTTAACTTATTGTCTAGTAATTGATAAGGACACAGATCCTTTTAAGATACTTTAACATCGCACATGATCCTTTTTCTTATTACAGAATATACATATCGGCCTGGAGGCGATTCTTATCCTATAAAAATATTTACCTTCTATTTACCCTTCAAAATATCTGGCCTTATAAACAGCATGGAAACTTCCCTCCTAACAAGTTCACTGTCGTGAATTTCCCACACAAACTGGAATCCAACTGTGGGGAACACCATCGTGTTTCGAATAAATCGAGTTACTTTTATATGAGCCCAGTGTTCGGATGCAACATTCTTTGTACTTGGTGTTTAGTTCAATTAAGGACATCCAGAGCAGAGGCGTAGGCTTCTGCTTGGAAGACCAACACTCTAAAACCGAATTCTTCCACTCCCGTTTCACTATATTCCCCCTCCTGTTTCACTTCATTTTTAATGTGGTGTAACATTCTCAAATATTTTGCCTTGATTTTCCGTGATCATACCTCACCCAGGAGTGCAATACTCTTTCGGTTAGTAAGCTTCCCCCTTCGCAGACATATAATCTCCTTAGATAAGAACACAAAGAGTCTCTCTTCTTTTTTTTTCTCCGGTTTTTAGTTTAATTCGATTATTGTTTTTTTTTTTTTTTTTTTTTTTTTTTTTTTTTTTTTTGTAAAACCAGCACTCAGGGGATGGCCCCTACTCATGCAGTGCATTGTGAGGGTTTAAGAAAATAGGTTATAGGAAGGTGGAAAGAGGGAGTAGTGTTTGTGGACATTGGATTTAAACTTACCAATATCGTAACTGACGGGAAAAACTTCCGCAGGAAGATCATTCCACAAGCGAGCAGTGCGGGCAAAAAATGAATTTTCTCTGTAATGCATTGTGCGGTTCACTGGACAATCAACCACAAAAAGATGTGCTCGGCGAGAGGTACGAGTACCACGTAAAAATATGTGATTATCGGGAACCAAGCCCCTTATCTCTCGAGAACACCTCCCATTATAGTACCGATAGAACAATGAAACACACGCCACATTGCGACGATGCTCCAACGAATCAACAGAGTTGTATACCCTACTGTCATTAATAAGCGCCTTCGCCCTCTCCTGTACGCGGTCGAGAAGCTTCAAAATAGACTTTGAAGCACCGGCCCATACATGAGAGTTGTACTCCATCCTAGGTCGGATAAAGGTCCTGTAAATAGTAAGAAGGTCGGATGGAGTGAAGTATTTTCTGCACCGTTTCAAAAAACCAAGGCACTTGAATGCTTCTTTCGACACTCGAAAAATGTGATCGTTCCAACGAGCATCACAACTAATTCTCATGCCCAGAACATCAAGAGCATCCGCCTCCTCAATATTTACATTACCCATAGATACAGATGACAGAACACCAGCACCATCATCACGTCGATGTGTCAAAAAACAACATTGGGTCTTGCGCGCATTAAAATCGACCCTGTTCGCGCGGCCCCACTCAGAGATTGTTATCAGGTCATTTGTGAGTGCGTCATTCATGTTCGACCTCCTTGCCCCAATCTCCAAAAGGCTCGGCCTCCGATCAAATGAATATGAATGACAAATGTTGCTGTCATCCGCAAAAGAGTAAATAGGATTTGAAGTAATAGATAGAAGATCATTAAGAAAAATGAGAAAAAGAGTAGGAGAAAGAACAGAGCCCTGCGGTACCCCTGAATTTATCCTGAACTCGTCGGAAAAGACGCCATCTATAACCACTCTAATAGTGCGATCTTTGAGAAAGCTCGATATAAATCGAGAGAAGTGACTACCGACACCAAAAGCAATTAACTTCGCCACCAGAGCCTCATGCCAGACCCTATCAAACGCCTTTGAGATATCCAGAGCTACAACCTACAAAATAGTATCGCTATTACACATCAATAGTTTTGTGTTTAAAACGAATTTCGTTTTTAATTTCTCCTTGCTTCACCTTACACACTTTTCACAACCCTGGCATTAAATTACTACCATACGTCGTTGCAATATTTACGAGCAGCTTTTATAGACACCAACCAACCATTCAACCATCCATACTTGGTTGTTAATTTATGCACGTTCCAGTAATTGTGTTCACATGTTCACAGATGCTATTGTGCTACACACTCTCTCTCTCTCTCTCTCTCTCTGTATAAATAACGGACAAAAAGATGCGATATTGAAAGTGTTGCTATGATATTAAAGAGTAATTGAGTAGCACAGCTACATGTTCACGTACAATTTAAATAAAGGACTTGATAAACGTAATTATTTATTTATCTTAATGGTTTGTGGTTCGAAAAGAATGAAAGAGAAAGAGAGAGACAGAGAGAGAGAGAAAAAACACACATACAAACAAGGAAGGGAGTATTAGTTCGTTAAACAAATATAGTTTAACTATGTAAATAAACTAAATAAACCATTTGAAAGTCATTATCAAAGCATTACGTTTGTTTGTGTTAGAATATCTCAACCGTATCGCGATAAGTATTATGAGAGTACGACAGCAATTGAAGTGAGAACCTCAATACATACATATAAAATGATTTAAAGGGCTTATGTTGTGATAATGCTTTTAATAAAATTTATTTTGCTAGAGTTTCTGAATTTAATTTTAATATTTTCTATTTTTCTGTACAAATTAAAACGAAGTACTTGAATTTGCAGAGTACAGGCAAGTACTTATGTTAAAATTTATTCAAAAGCTTGAACATATTTCTGGCAGCATATGGTGGCGTAATAGGATCCCATTTAGAGCAGAGTTTCGATCGGCTATGATACCTCAATTCAATAACCAATATCCGGAGATAAACTAGTCCATATAGGAAACTTTCTCGATGTCAAAGTTAATCCCTCTGTTGTTGTGATCTTTATTTTGCGGAATTCTGCTGAAGATTGCAGAAAATGAGGGATCAAGAACCCCCGCCTTTTCATAGTAAGAAGTGGGCACTGACACATGAGCTAGAAGATAATCTCTTCCTTCCCCTCAGATCCACAGCTCCGACAGAAATCATTCGAATTAATCTTTTCCTCTCTATCTCTCGCTTTCTCATTTCGTCTTTAATTAAAACTTTAAAACTTTTATTTCTTTTTGCATATTAATAGGCTGTAAATTAACAGCTTAATATTAAAGCATATTTTAAGGGGTTTATTCAATTGAAATTGCAAAACTAAAAGGATTATGCTTGACTACCTTGAAAATGCCAATTAATCTTTCCATAACTGTTTCAATAACAGTTAAAACAGGAAGTAACAAGAGATTTACAACATTACACAAGAGCCTACGTGTTGTCTGTCAATAAACAATTTGTCATTTTCGTTGTTGTAGTTGCTGTAACCCTCATATTGAATTGAAGCCTTATTGCCAATTCATCTTCAATTTTTGTTTGCAAACGTAAGCGAAGAAGTAGAAAATTTTGGTTTTTGGTTTTCCCAGTAAATTTACTGGTCAAAAGGCCAGTATCTGTCGCTTAAGTCTCGTATCTCTCACTTGTTTTGTAATTAATTTGTCCTTATGGGGAAAGGCTACTATGTTTGTGGTTCCAATGGTTGTTGCAGACTGATTATCACAGGTTGGTTGTTGTATTCTCTCTTTTTGTCATGGAAAACATAATTGAGTCTTTCATACGATTTTCATTACTTTTCTTTTGGTAATTTCCTTCAAGGCCATTGTAATTTGGGTTTGGTAATCTATGTCTCGTATGTTAAAGGTCAACGGAATGTCAATATTTCCAATAATTGCTTTGAAATGTTTAATTTGATTTGCAACACTTTACTTTAAATATATGTATATTGTATTTTTATTTAAAATTTATCAAATTTCCTGATGTCACATGAAACAAATTTCATGTACACACACACACAGCCAACCATGACTATGCATTCCTTGAGTAG